>CM064481.1:33155632-33372183 GCA_032716605.1 Paralithodes platypus
TATAGAAAATGCAGGATATAGATTAAATAATGTGACTACAGTTGGTCCTCCGGTAACGTGTGTTTTGGAAACGCGGATTTGGTGGCACGCGGTACACCCCAAATATCCTAAATTTTGCTAGCACGGTCAATACTTACACTGGCGCGGGGTCCAGCTGGGCAGTTTTCTCTCTCCTGGGCCGGGCGAGGCTGTTCCGTCTCCCTCCCTGGTCCAGTGACGTCACTTGCGGCTCGTCCGGGTATGTCATTTCCTCCCCAGCGTCCTTTTCCAGTTCCACCATTGTTCGCCTCACGTACCGACCCCCCCCCCCCCCTCACCGTGTGTGTTGTAGCCGAGACGGTGGTTTTCAAAGTGCCTTTTTTCTGTGACCTAACCTCGCCGCCATGCCGCCCAAGAAGCGCTGTATCTTTACGTACGCACAGAAATATGACATCGTGAAGGAGTTAGAGAAGGGGAAGAGACAAGCCGAGTTGGCAAGACGACATGATGTTAACGAGAGTACAATTCGCACCATTTGGAAGGATAGGGAGAAGATTGCCAACATTATGAAGGGAAACCCTGCAGAGGGTACTCAGGCGTCGATTAAAGTTGGAAATGTCATCCTAAAGAAGACAGAGAAGCTAATGGTGTGTTATTTGGCGAGGCAAAATAAGAATCATGTGCCGACAGACGGACGGATGATCAGAGAAAAAGCCAAGAAATATTATGCAGCAGTGGCTCGAATGAACAATGTACAGAACCCCAAACCCTTTAAGGCATCTGCTGGGTGGTTGATGTCCTTCACTAAACGAAACAAAATGAAAAGTGTTCGTATAACAGGAGAGACAGCAAGCGCCGACCATGCTGCAGCCAACGAATTCACTGTTTTCTTACGTGAGGTTATTGTGGCCGATAGTTACAACTTGGATCAGATTTTCAACTGCGATGAGTCTGGAGTCAACTGGAAGAAAATGCCTAAAAGGTCTTACATTTCTCGCAAGGAGAAGGCAGCAAGGGGCTACAAAATGGCCAAAGAACGTGTAACCATCTTGTTGACCTGCAATGCTTCCGGCACCTGCAAGATGAATCATCCATAAGGCAAAGCGGCCAAGGCCTTATCGCAATATGGACATGGCCAAGTTGAATGTTCATTGGATGAGCAACAAGAAGGCCTGGATGTCGTCAGCGTTGAGCCACGAATGGTTCGATAATCACTTTGTGAAGGACTTGGAAACATTTTGTGCCCGCCAAAACATTGCTTTTAAAGCACTGTTATTGCTTGACAACGAACCAGGACATTCCAGATTGTTGGTTGATCGGCACCCTAACTGTTACATCCTGGGGTAAATAAACACTGGGCTCTTTCTATTGGACTAGGTAGGCGGCAACAAGCAACAACGGAAAACGCTAGATCCAACCCTTATCTATAAACCCAGGCAACAAACCACCCTAAACCGTCAAGAGTCCTGCCTGGACAACGAGGTATCCTATGACTCGGTTACAGGGTGCACGCACTATAGACTGCTGATAGTCAAGCAGGCTATATAAAAGATCACACAATTAAGTTGACTTAAAGCTTCAAGAAAAGATAGATAACGGAATTAAATTGCAGAAACAATTTAATAACAAACTAGAAGAAAGTACATTTAACGTTACGTTAATTAATACAACTAATCACCCCTGCGTGAAAGAAGGTGAAAGCAAACAGTCCTCAAAACATCGTACAGGTAGACAAGATGCGGGTTTCTAAACTGCATGCGGCTACTGTAGGATCTGATGCTTAGCAAAGAAAATACGTTACGGATTTAGAGAACTCTTAACTCCTAAGCAGGAATAAATACTAGTGATAGGCCATACAGTGTATAATGGCATAGGTATAATTAAATAAAGGCAGCAACTCGCAACATAACCACATACAGGTGTGCTTCTCACTCTTAGTCAGGCAAGCCTGCTCGGACAGAGTCTCTAAGCCACACCCTGACTCACAATGCTCACAAAAACGGTAAACTGTGGCACAATAACAAGCATACAGAGATAAACCCCTAGCTGTTAATCTGCCAGGTGGCAGAGGTCTAGCCGGAAGGATATAGGCTTCGGATACCCGGGCTGAGCCACCTGCTCTAGCCTAGGGACGTTCCCAAGTCTGTGCACCAAATTACTCTAATTGAAAGGGTGCTCTCTTGAGAGACTCAGATCGCAAGTATCTAACTCTCTCCTGGCGACCCTAAAACAAAAGCAAGACGTGCTAGCGCAGTGCTGAGTGGACTAGGCAAGGGCCCTCACACAACACAACACTAGACACACAGGGACACAGACAAGAAAATGCTCCCAGACTCCCACGGGTATCCTAGTAAAGTCGTGCTGGTCCACAGGACTCGCACCAGCAGACTTTACTTAAAGGATCGCAAAAAGCCTCCCCTCCGGTCTAGCCCCTGCTAACCTGACACAAGAACACACTAGCAAGCATGAAACCACCAAATATGAGACAACAAAAAAGCTTCCTAGGTCTCATTAACAATTACATCTCTGCATAAGGCCCAAATCCTATCTAATTATCTGAGAGCTCGTCGTTAATACAATAATAGATATAAAGTCTATCAAGGGGATGGGATAATTAAATAGATTGGTGAAGTAGTGGAAGGAAGGTATACAAAGTAAGAGAGAAAGTTTCTAAGTGGGGTTGAGAGGGATAGATATCAAGGGGGTCCGAAGGGTACGACAGTGAGGTGAGCTCTGAGTCTTGAATCTGTCTGGACCCCACCCTAGGCATGCAAAATACATCCCATGCTTGGCAACACTCAACACAGTTGCCGGGTCAAAATCCTCTACCCCGTGCGTGAGTCGAAACTAAGCCTAACGTTGCGATCAAATGCATATGGCAACGTTTTCAGGCTCGTCCCAAGCTGGCAAGCGAAGCAACATCCCAAGCCGGTCTCTCTCTCACGCTCGTCTCCTCCCGCCCTCACTAGACTTACATCTTATATATTATAATGAAATAATCAACTATCGAGAATAAAATATACTAAGATGCGTTGGTTAAGAATAAGGGCAGCTTCAAGCTGTGAAACAACATAAGAATATCCCAGACATTAGTTACGTTGTCGTAGGATATATACTAAGGAAAAGCCTGCCGGCCGGCTGCCGCCAGCCGGTTTCTAAACGGCTGGGCAGCCGACGCGCGCGCATGCCCGCACGTGGCTAATATGCAGAAGCGTCACATAACGTAAAAGTGATGTTCATGCCCCCAAATACTACGTCTCTCCTACAGCCCCTGGACTAGGGGGTGATAGCGTGCTTTAAGGGTGCGTATGCCACTAAGACTTTCCTGATGCTCGACACTGCCACTGACACCCAAGAAGAACTGCTACAGATATCGGACGATGAATCAGTCCCTGACTCTCTCCCACCACTCGAAGAACTGTCTGCCCCTGACTCTCCCCCACCACTCAATGAGCCTGCACCAAACTCGCCTCCACAACAACGACAACAACAGCAACAGGAACCCGCCGACGGAACAGCTATGACAGTTCATGCCTTTTGGAAAAGGTTTCATATTAAGAACGCAGTGGATACGATGATGGAAGCGTGGGCTGATGTGACAAGAGCTACAATCCACCATGCCTGGAGGAATGTTCTAGAGGGGTTACCTGGGCACAAGCTGGATTTACCTGATCAGCCAGTCAGGCTTGAGGCAGTGGTGGAGAGAGCAGTCGAGGTTGCCAGACGTGTGCCTGGGATGGGTGAAGTGGGGCCAGAAGATATTCAAGGTTTGATTCAGCCACCACAGGAGCCTGATGCCGAGGACCTAATGCAGGATTTGGAAGAAGATGAGCAGGCAGAGGAAGAACATCGAGAAGAAGACGAACCCCAGGAAGAGCTGAACACTCCTGGTCTATGGGAATTTGTAGAATTGTCACAACGCCTCAGCCATCACATGAACAACTTTGATCCCAAACATGATCGTTCAGCACAGATAATAGCAAGCTTCACTGCTTCCATCCAGCCGTACTTCGACATGTTTCACGACAGGATAAATGCACGCCAGCAGACACGAATAACAGATTTCTTTCGCCAACGAGCACAGCAACAGGAACAAGTGGCGTCGAGTGACTCCGACTCCGACTCCGACCCTAAGCCACCAGACGATTTACTGCCGACTACAGTGGCTTCGAGGACTCTGATGCTGAAGCTTGGGAGGGACCTCGCCTTATCAACGAATGGCTGGCGGCGAGAGCTAACAGACCATCAACTTCATCGCAATGACGGCGATGGATCCAGGGGGGAGGGGACGGGGGGGATGCAACACTTCATTTATTCAGAGGTAAGAGTTGCAATGGGCAAATCAACCCAATGCACATGTAAAATAACCTTTATAATTGAATTTATTATTATAACATAGGCTTCTATGGAGAAAAAGTGGACTTTGTGGAAATCCCCAGAACGCCAAGGTACCTTTAACATGTAAACATATGGGTTCGGTAATGCGGATTTTGCTAACACGAGCGGTAACCAGAACACATGGGCCGCGTTACTGGAGGACCAACTGTATAAGAAACTCAGATAATGATAAAGATTTGGGAGTCATCGTCAACTGTGATATGAAACCTAGAAATCAATGCATTAGTGCTCGAAATAAGGCAAATAGAGTTCTCGGATTCTAGAAGTGTGAGTAATAGAACTGCTGATGTTATCTCAAAAGTTTATCTAGTGTTAGTAAGACCACATGGATTACGCTGTCTAATTTTGGTGTCCCTATTACAGAATGCACATAGAAGTACATCGAAGAATGACAAAAATTATCCATATTAGAAATCTTTCATACGAAGAAAGGTTAAAAAAACTAGGCTTGCATTCGTTAGAGAGACGCAGAGTTAGAGGGGATATGATAGAGGTGTTCAAGTGGGTTAGTGGGATAAATAAAGGGGGCATGAAAGATGTACTGAAGCTCAGTGATTGCGAAAGAACTCGAACAAATGGTTTCAAATTAGATCAATTTTGTTTCAGAAAATATATAGGCTAATATTGGTTTGGTAACAGAGTTGTAGATAGGTGGAATAGGCTACCGAGTGATATAGTGGGATCAAGAACGATAGAGAGCTTTAAGCTGCACTTTGGCCCCACACATCCATTTCACCATTCTCATCTCATTACGTTCCATTCTGTTGACATCCTCTACTTTAACGGCCCATGTTTCTGAGGCATACGTCATTGCACTTCTAACACATGAGGCATACACCTTTCCCTTCAGGGGGAGAGGCATTCTTTTCATGGTCAGAATTGGCAGCAGTTCTCTGAACTTCTCCCAGCCACATCTAATTCTAGTGACAGTGGCAGCCTCGGCCCCACCACCGGCAGAGATGGTATCTCCTAGGCAACAAAACTTGTCCACCAGCTCCAATGATTCATTCCAAAATTCACAGCCACAGGATCATCATTTAACACAAGCTCGCCCTTGCACACTACGCACTGGCTTTAACACGAAGGTGATCCCTATCCCATTCAGATTCCACATTTAACAGCCGGTCATAGTGCTTCCTCCATGCTTTCCTGATTTCACCCTCAGTATTTACCACCACTCCGCAGTTGTTTTTGATACATTGCTCACCTACCATTCTTATTCAACTTATCAAAGATTAATATTTAGTTCTATATGTATTCCTTTAGTCATATTTGTACTGTATGTGTTGTATTATTATTATTGTTGTATTATATTTTATTATATTTTATTAATATTAGTACAGTATCTTGGTTCAGTCCTTGCTTAATTTTCAGGAACAAGATGGGAAACTGATTCAAGGATCTGGACCTCCATTTGCGTCAGTAGTGATTCTACCCAAAATGAGTGTCACTGAAGCTATCAACATACTCTGCTATGTGGGCGACATGAGAGTTAGTACAACAGTGTCTATCAGCGAATATGCGCAAGTCTGGACCTTGCAGAAAAATCAACAAAACTTCTAAAAAGGTATTGTATAATAATAATAATAATAATAATACTTTATTTCAGACTCACACAGTACAGAGGGGACCATACTGGGGTCCATATATACCTTACAGTAACATAAATATATATAAATATATATAAGCTACTGTACATAGGCTACATAAAATAAAAAGAAATTAAATAATACCCAGCTTGCTATCATGTAGTTCACAGCACTGCCTCAACCAAAAACAGTGGTCATCAAACTACTGTGTTACCAAAACCACTGTCCTAATTGTGTACAGTACCATGCCTCACATCATTTAGCTTCCGGTACAGTATGTTGCTACAGTACAGTATAGGAATATCGGTACTGTACTGCACTATGAGGATCAGTACCGGTATGCTAATTCTGTAGAGTAGCAGACCTGAAATCATTACTTAAGGTTAAATATAGAGCAACTTCCTCCAGAATGTACATGAATGTACATTCATGCATTTACTGTAGTACAGGATAGCATTATTTTTAGTAGCAATTTCACGGATAGCGGTAGAATAGCAACGATCTCATAGCGAGTCTTGTTGCAAGGTTAGCTAGTATATAGCGGTAGAATAGCAACGATCTCATAGCGAGTCTTGTTGCAAGGTTAGCTAGTATATAGCGGTAGAATAGCAACGATCTCATAGCGAGTCTTGTTGCAAGGTTAGCTAGTATATAGCGGTAGAATAGCAACGATCTCATAGCGAGTCTTGTTGCAAGGTTAGCTAGTATATAGCGGTAGAATAACAACGATCTCATAGCGAGTCTTGTTGCAAGGTTAGCTAGTATATAGCGGTAGAATAACAACGATCTCATAGCGAGTCTTGTTGCAAGGTTAGCTAGTATATAGCGGTAGAATAACAACGATCTCATAGCGAGTCTTGTTGCAAGGTTAGCTAGTATATAGCGGTAGAATAGCAACGATCTCATAGCGAGTCTTGTTGCAAGGTTAGCTAGTATATAGCGGTAGAATAGCAACGATCTCATAGCGAGTCTTGTTGCAAGGTTAGCTAGTATATAGCGGTAGAATAGCAACGATCTCATAGCGAGTCTTG
The DNA here is from genome assembly GCA_032716605.1 of Paralithodes platypus. Lineage (NCBI taxonomy): Eukaryota > Metazoa > Arthropoda > Malacostraca > Decapoda > Lithodidae > Paralithodes > Paralithodes platypus. The sequence continues at coordinate 33,162,630 of CM064481.1, forward strand.
TTGCAAGGTTAGCTAGTATATAGCGGTAGAATAGCAACGATCTCATAGCGAGTCTTGTTGCAAGGTTAGCTAGTATATAGCGGTAGAATAGCAACGATCTCATAGCGAGTCTTGTTGCAAGGTTAGCTAGTATATAGCGGTAGAATAGCAACGATCTCATAGCGAGTCTTGTTGCAAGGTTAGCTAGTATATAGCGGTAGAATAGCAACGATCTCATAGCGAGTCTTGTTGCAAGGTTAGCTAGTATATAGCGGTAGAATAGCAACGATCTCATAGCGAGTCTTGTTGCAAGGTTAGCTAGTATATAGCGGTAGAATAGCAACGATCTCATAGCGAGTCTTGTTGCAAGGTTAGCTAGTATATAGCGGTAGAATAGCAACGATCTCATAGCGAGTCTTGTTGCAAGGTTAGCTAGTATATAGCGGTAGAATAGCAACGATCTCATAGCGAGTCTTGTTGCAAGGTTAGCTAGTATATAGCGGTAGAATAGCAACGATCTCATAGCGAGTCTTGTTGCAAGGTTAGCTAGTATATAGCGGTAGAATAACAACGATCTCATAGCGAGTCTTGTTGCAAGGTTAGCTAGTATATAGCGGTAGAATAGCAACGATCTCATAGCGAGTCTTGTTGCAAGGTTAGCTAGTATATAGCGGTAGAATAACAACGATCTCATAGCGAGTCTTGTTGCAAGGTTAGCTAGTATATAGCGGTAGAATAGCAACGATCTCATAGCGAGTCTTGTTGCAAGGTTAGCTAGTATATAGCGGTAGAATAACAACGATCTCATAGCGAGTCTTGTTGCAAGGTTAGCTAGTATATAGCGGTAGAATAACAACGATCTCATAGCGAGTCTTGTTGCAAGGTTAGCTAGTATATAGCGGTAGAATAACAACGATCTCATAGCGAGTCTTGTTGCAAGGTTAGCTAGTATATAGCGGTAGAATAGCAACGATCTCATAGCGAGTCTTGTTGCAAGGTTAGCTAGTATATAGCGGTAGAATAGCAACGATCTCATAGCGAGTCTTGTTGCAAGGTTAGCTAGTATATAGCGGTAGAATAGCAACGATCTCATAGCGAGTCTTGTTGCAAGGTTAGCTAGTATATAGCGGTAGAATAGCAACGATCTCATAGCGAGTCTTGTTGCAAGGTTAGCTAGTATATCCCAGCTGCTCTCTGTTCCATTAAAACTCCACGTAGAGTAATCATTCGTAGCCTACCTTCCAAGCATATCTGATTTCTTTGTACGCATGTATGTATTGTATATACATAGGCACCTATCCCACAACTGGGGGTGGCCGACTTGAGACAGAGCCCAAACAGGGACAACACAACACAACACAACATAAAAAAAATATAAAAATAAATACAGTATATTTATATATTTATTTATCTATCTATCTATCTATCTATCTATCTATCTATCTATCTATATGCTCAGGCCCAATCCCCACTTTTCCTATTTTTTTTTCCTCTATTTTATTATTATTTTTATTTTTTTATTTTTTTATTTTAATATTTTTCCCTTGGGGGTGGCCGACTCAAGACAGAGCAAGAACAGGAAAACACAAAACACAAGACAAAACAGCGCACAAACACAGACAAAACACAAAATTATTTATTTATTTATTTATTTATTCAGACACATCTAGGTCACCCAGGAGAACACCCAGAGACTAAGGATCACTAAGGGCACTCCAGCACTCCCCCTGGTCCCAGACATCCCGGAGAGGTTCCGGTCTATTCCCGCCCATCTTACATCCAGGCATGACCCTTCACATACACCAGCTCTCTGGGCCAGGCGCCTGACGGACTATTATTTAGTCCAAATGCCGTCCGACCCCCTCTCCCAACGACCGCGTTATTACTTATATATTCACAAGCATTCTCCATGCATTCCTATTCAGTACCACAATCTCTTGCTTGTTCTTCAGTCACCTTTCTACCCCCAATGCTTGTATTTCTCCTCATCCGAGGTCTTCCTCTCAATATTTTTGGTGTATCTTTTTCTTCTGACCTTTCTTGGAAATATCATATTTTCACTCTTGCTAAAAACAGCTTCCCAGAAGTTAGGTGTGCTCAACCATCTCCGTGAGTTCTTCACCCCCCACACAGCTTCTTGCTTTATAGGCTACAGTGGCACAGTGCGCCCGCGTATTGAGTATTGTTAACATGTGTGGGGAGGTTCCACCCATACTGCACTTCTCAAAAGGGTAGAGTCACAAGCATATCGTATCATCAATTCACTTCCTCTAACTAATTCCCTACAATGTTGCATCTCTCTCACTCTTCTACCGCTATCACAATAATCAGTGTTCTTCAGAGCTTTCTCAGTGTATGTATACCTCCTCCCTTACTATCGGATGCCCCAATTTACGCTATTATTATAGATTTTAAGCTGTTTGTGTTTGTGTTTTGGCTGGTCCGAGAACGCATCCCCATTTACCCCTTTAAATTTAGGGTTTGCTATATGATTTTTTTCTATTTAAAATTGTTTTTTCAAAGACCTGTATGGTGGCAAAAGGGATAAATTGAGATGAGAATGGTGAGATAGATGTGTGGGGCCAGGCTGCAGGATAGAATAACAAATGTTGAGCTGAGGAGACGTTTAGGTATAAAGAGTATTAGCGAGGTGATGCGTACAAGTAGACTGGGATGGTATGGACATGTGGAGAGAATGGATGAACAAAATTGGGTGAAATGATGCAGTCTGTGATTGCGGAGGGAGCTGCATCAATGGGTGGACCGAGGAAGACCTGGGATCGGACTATATGTGACAATCTCAAATCCAAAAACTTGACAAGTGAAGCAACCCTTAACAGGGTTGCCTGGAACGCCGCCATTAGGACAAGAGACTGAAACTGCACGTATGTGTGGAGCACTCAGTCTTAACATTTTATATATGTATGTATGTATGTAGCCTTTTTATTGGTAAACGCCCTTCTGTACCCTTTTTACTGGTAGACGCCCTTCCTAAGCTGAATAAAATCGCTTAGTAGTTGCCAGAATATAATGAGTAAAGCGTCACCGGTACAGAAGGGGTTAAACCGTACGTAACCCCTATTTTGTTTTACAGTTTTGACCAGTGAAGGCTGTCCGAGATCCAAGGCAGGCGCTCTACCTACCCAGCCGCCGAGATGATGGATATATTTTGTCCAGGAGGGATAAAATAGGAATAAATACTAATAAAATAAATAATTCTTAATGTTATGCCACCTTTTCAATTAAACGTGAGATAATCTGATTGTGATTTCCACCTTTGGAATCAGCGCTAATCATCAACTTAGATACCTCTCCGCTGGGTAAAGACTGGCCTTAGCTCTATTAATCATCAACTTAGATACCTCTCCGCTGGGTAAAGACTGGCCTTAGCTCTATTAATCAAAACTCTAGTAATAAGCAATGGACACAAAATACACAGTAAAGGATATACAGGTTTTATTCCTTATTAGCTAGGGTACAATCTCAATATGTCTCTGCAACAATAAACATAACATTCATGTATGAAGAATAATAATGTTACAAATGAACATATGAATAATAATAACACAGAGAGGATAAGTCTCAAATCACAATAAATAAAATCTTGATAGAAATATAAAAGCTCTAAAATATGGCTTGGAGACAAGTAAATAATAGTTACTGCGAGGCACTGATAAGTATGGACAATAGGACAGTATTTGATTTCTAAACGAACAATAAGTCAAAGTGACTTGAAAAAGTATTTAAACGGTAATAAATCAAAGAGTAATAAATATGAAAGATCACTTCATAAACTTGTAATAAATATAATAGTCAGATATACGTGACTGAGAAGCAATTACTCGCGACTTTCACTATTGGATCTGTACCCAGATAACACGTAACATATAAACTAAGGTCTGAATAAGTGTTCCAGTTTTACGTGTAAGTGTAGGTGTTTATAACCGGATAAACATATGTATATTTCCACGTTAATGAATACAGGAGCCTGTATCTGAGGAAGTATATACATTTTTTCCGCACGATAGATATATGTGTATTGTTCTCCCGAAGCAGAGTAACGAATAACAAACTAGGAAGGGAAGAATGGAAAATCTTCTTTAATTTACATTAACACTTAGTGAACCTTAACATACCTCAATCTAGACCCTCACTAAAATCATTGTTACCATTACAAACAAGAAAACACTTAAAGGATTGAGTAGAGAGTATACAACACGTTGGGGCACACTGGTGTAGGTATAGAGGTTCTGGTTCATGACTACAGGGACCTGGGATTTCACACTTCCCAGCTAGGTTCGGGCCCAAACAATTCCAGTTTACGTTTGGCTCTCTCTCTCTCTCTTCTCTCGTTTGGCACAACGCACTCGTTCACTATTCATGCTGAACCTGGAGCATGACAACAAAGGATCCCCTACAATTGGTATACTTAAGGTATTTCCAGGCGTAGGTGGACAGTGAGAGAAAATGCTATCCTGAATCTCGAAGGGGTACAATGATGCAAACATAGACTGAGCAGTGTTAACTATGTTTGTATCAAAAGTACTAGTCATCTGTTATGCTCTGATCAAAAGAGGTCACAGCCAATAAATCTATCTCGTCTCCGTCTGGGAATACAAAGTCACGAGAAAGACTTAAGAGGCTGCTCTGCACAAGATCTTGGGTTTCAATTGGAAGCGCACATTTGGAGACATTTCCAATTGAATTATCTACTAGCCTCCTTAAGTGTGGATGACTACTAGTTGATAAGGAATGAAGTTCCTCACCGAGATCTCTACTTTTGATTACTTCGAATTCAGAACCCAAAGTGGTGGTGAAGTCTGAGGGCTGATGGCTTACTTTGCTTAGGCTCAACGCGTATAGTGACTCTGATTTTGTCGGCACTTTGGGTGCCCGGTTTCGGGGCAAGAGGGACATGCGTGATACTCTGGCTTTGTTTTCTGTCAGGGAGCCGGTCACATTAAGGTTTGACTTTACTTGGGGATTATATGAGGAGGATGTAGGCATTGTTTGAAGTTGAATATTTGGTTGGTACTGGCTCTCAGGGAGATTTAGGCATGATGTGTGAGGTTGTTCTATTATTGTTCACCTGTTCATTTCTTCATTACTGACATGGTTGAAGTGATTTAGCACTGGGTTTGAATGTTTAATTTGCCTCTTAGTATTAACTTTCCTCTGATTTTGATATGACACAGGGGCACACTGAAGGGGTTGGTGTCAAATTTGCATAGTGTTGCTGGAGTCCTTGGTGTCCACGTGTGTGTCTGGGCGGCTATCGCAGTTTCCCCTCCGACTCGCGTTTTCCTTCTTTGGTCCTGGTCAGTTACTGTAGTTAGCTTTGTGAACTGTGTTTTCCTTCTTCTCTCGTCTCCTGTTGTTGTCGTTGTTGTATCTTGGGGGTCTTTGATCGTTGTTGCATGTTCTTATGGAAGCAACGCGTATAGCTGGTTCGGAGATGGTTGTTGAGGTTGGTAGATGGTTGGGGGGAATGGTTGGAACATTTTCCTCCCGTGGCATCTTAATTTGAAACCTAGAAAACAGTGTTTAAGCGTTCATAACAAGGCAAACAAGATTCTCGGGTTCATCTCTAGGATTGTAAGTAACAGAACTTCTGATGTTATCTTAAAACTGTACTTGTCATTAGTGAGACCCCATATGGATTATGCTGTTCAATTTTGGTGTCCTTATTACAGAATGGACATAGATTCGTTGGAGAGAGTACAACGTAGAATGACAAAAAATATCCATAATATCAGAAATCTTCCATATGAAGAAAGGTTGAAGAAATTAAGCTTACATTCGTTAGAGACGCAGAGTTAGAGGGGATATGAGAGGTGTTCAAGTTGGTTAGTGGGATTAATAAAGGGGACATGTACAAATTTACTAAAGCTCAGTGATAGCGAAAGAACTCAAACAAATGGTTTCAAATTAGATCAATTTCGTTTCAGAAAAGATATATAGGCAAATATTGGTTTGGTAACAGAGTTGTAGATAGGTGGAATAGGCTACCAAGTGCTATAGTGGGATCAAGAACGATAGAGAGCTTTAAAATACAATTAGATAGGCATATGGATGAGGTGGGTTGGGCGCGAGGGGGATCTGCTGTCGGGTGTGGGCCAATCTGCGCTCTGCAGACCCTGTTTTCTGACCTCTGACCGTTTTGGTGAGGTCGGTCCTCGTGGTATTTTTTTTTTTTTTTTTTTTTTTTCTATGTGATTGAGGGAGGCAAAAGGCATAACTGCCTATAGCGAGTGCCTCCCCCATAGTTGAAAGAGTGACAGGGCCAAAATCAAGGGACGTTCGAGCCAAAATGCCTGGACACACAGAGTTTGAAGCAATTTAAGTCATAGGAAGAGGGAAAGACTGATTCTGGGAGAGAGTTCCAGAGCTCAGATGTTGAGTAGAAGAAAGTTTGAGAGTAACGTTTCACTCTTGGGTTGGAGAGTTGCACAGAGTAGGGGTGGGATTGAGTTGCAAGACGGGTACCACGTGCCCTACGTAAAGGAGGTGGTATGCACTGGGAAAGCTCTGAGGAACACTGATTATTATAGTAGCGATAGAATAGCGAGAGAGATGCAACATTGCGGCGGAGAGAGAGAGATTGCAGAGAGTTGGTGAGTGGACGGGAGTTAATGATACGAAAGGCCTTCCTTTCAACTTCCTTAGTGAGCTGGTCCTATAATTAGGCCTTGTAATTGGGGTTGGTGTGAGAGGAATCTGCCTTGTGTGGGCCAATCGGCTTTCTGCAGACTCCCATTTTCTTATGTTCTTAAGTAAAGGACGGCACAGGTAATGAAAGGGTTAATTGATTACACTGTGGAGTGATAAGATAACTGATACAAATATAGCCCTTTCCATCACCAGTGCTCTCTACTTTATCATTGGTAGTCTCTATAGCAACCCCCAGTCTACTTCAGTCAACAATATCCAGTGAAGCAGTGTTAGTAAGTCTTTAAAACACACAATCTATTTCAGTAAACAATATCTAGTGAAGCAGTGTTAGTTAAGGGAGCCCACCTCGCTTTTTTTCTCCTTCTCTCCCTCTCTCTTTGGCTGTATCCATTCGGCCCCATTCAGCCTACTGTTTTAAGACGTTTACCCCATCCAGGTGTCTATATTTTCCTGCCGAGCGGTAGCGAGCCACCATATACAGTATATATTTTTGTTTTGACAGCAAGTTAAATTTGTACATTTTTCGATAGAAAAATCCATTTGGGTCCAAGAAAGATGTTGAAGGTATTCCAGGACTAGTATTGGACCGTAAATCCATCCGGCATTGCTAAGCAAGTAACTGAGGCTTGCAAACCCTGTGCCCTCGGCAAGGACAGAAGTCGCACAGCAGGCCCAGGTGGCACTATTTCAGCACAAAAGCCTTTTCAAACCCATTCCCTCGACGTAATGGGACCATTTCCGGTCAGCAACGGCAAACGATATATAGTGACGTTTGTCGATGTCTACTCCAAATTTCTCGTAGCTTGCCCCACTAAAGACCACAGTGCTTCCACCGTTGCAAATTTGCTAGCCACAGAGATATTTCCTGTGTTCGGGTTACCAGTATCATTGTTATCAGACAACGCCCCAGAATTTCGAGGACAAGTTCGGGAGGCGTTCACAAAACAATGTGGCATTAAAATTAAACATTCTTCCCCATACCGGCCCCAGGGTAACGCAGTCTGTGAGCGGAGTCACCGCACAATCAACAACCAACTCTGCACAAGAATGAAATACTGGGTGCGAAGGGAATTTAACCCTCCTGAAAACTCCCCAGGTTTTGAGATGCCTGGTGCGGGGCTCGAACCCTGGAGGGATTTTAACCCTCCTGAAAACTCCCCAGGTTTTGAGATGCCTGGTGTGGGGTTCGAACCCTGGTTAGTGACCATATCACCCGTAGGTCAACCAGACCCGCGCGCTAACCCACTGTACTACCACGGACGTACAATAGGATAGTAACCTTACTTCTCCTTGAAAGAACCAGGTGATAGTCTCGTGGTGATTCACGTGATGGGTTTATTAGACTTCGCCATCAACGACTATTTTACACTATCCCAGACGTCAACTCGGGTAGTACAGTATTGGGGTTGCGGGATTTTTTCGAGGGCATTACATGTTACTTCGTTGGTTTGGAGAATTACGTGTTGGAGCTATTGCTAAGTATTTTTCTCCGGTGCACGTCATGGAATCATTGAGATTTGTGTAGTTTGGCTGTATTGGGTGATGTCTAGGCTTGCCAGGAAGAGGGGAAAGCGTTGAATCGTCCACGCTGGTCAACTCCACGTGGGCACCACTCTTTTGCCTTTTTGGGTATGATTTAGGTTGAAAAACTGGTTCTTTGTTATTTCTGCTGGTGCACGGCCCTGATGTTGTGATGTGGTTGAAGTTAGGCGAATCTTGAGATGGTAGGGAAACCGGGGGGGTTGGTGTGAAGCCTGTTGGGGGGTGCATTTCTAGCGGTGTTAAAATAGTCCTTCCTGCTTAATACGTTTTCTTTGGAGCTATGTTGCTGCCCGTTGGCGGTGTTGAAATAGTCTTCCCTGTTTAGCGCGTTATCTCTGGAGTCATGTGGCTGCCCTCTGAAGTTGATGATATTGCATCCTTGTATGGTAGCAATCCTGGTTGGAGGCTCGAATGTTTTTGTTGATGGGCGGAATGGTTGGTGATGGTGCTTTGGCACTTCTTTCTTCCCTCACATCTCATGAACAAAATCACCTGGCGGTCGTCACTGTATTAAAAGAATTCATAATGAGAATTAAGTTAAATAAGGAAAGGAGAGAGAAAGAGAGAAGGAAAGAATGGAGAGAGAGAGAGAGAGAGAGAGAGAGAGAGAGAGAGAGAGAGAGAGAGAGAGAGAGAGAGAGAGAGAGAGTGGTCATGAGCTATCATCCGCTATCAAATTACACATGATAACTGGAAGGTCCGGACCAGTGGTGCCGATCTGTTCCGCCCCACTAGTAGGCCTACATCATAGCAGGGAGTCAAACAAGAGACTTGTTCCTTTCTTTTTGCTTTAGCCTATGCTTTATTTATTTATTATTTATTTATTTATTATTTATTTATGCTTTATTCTTTATGCTTCACAGTTGTTATTGTGTGTTTGAAAGTGATGAAATTAACAAAACTATCCAACTTAATGTACATTTTCCTATACTCTTTTTAAATTCCTGGTTAGACACCACGTTAAAATCTGCACCTATATACAGTACAGTACTCAACTATATACTCATCTATATACAGTACAGTACTCAACTTGATTTTATTTACTTTTTGTTATATCCTTGATTTTTTCCATCTAGTGAATAGGGATAATAATCACCGTTTTCTGTTCATTACAGATCAACCTTTCCCAGTCCAAGATGGCTTACGCAGCAGATTACAGTTGCTATTGTTTACTGGTGCAAGGGTGTCCTGCAGGAGGTGCTGTACAAGTATATGGGCTACACGAAATGCCTCATATGAGGTCGAGTCTCACGGTAGGATAATACATCATAGGCTTATCTATTTGTCTTCTATATTTATAATGGTCATGTATTAGTTAACAATATAACCCATACAGTACCAGTGACGTCATATTTATTTGATTTCAGCTACATTTAGACGATTTTATAAAGCTTATGAAGGATATATGATAGCTAAAAGGAATCATGGAGATAGTCTGTAGCCTTTGAATGGGTAGACGTCCTTCTTAAGCTGACTAAAATTGTCAAATAGTGGCCATAATAATTATAACAAAGAGGACGTCACCGGTACTGAACGGGTTAATACCATCAGATGATTACATACTTGTTTTTCCTTTCATTGTATTCTCCATAGGGGAGATACAATGGATGTAGTAGAAAATTTAAAACAATCCTTTCTTTCAGAGATATTCGTGGTATGCAATTGCTTGATATATATATATATATATATATATATATATTCTGACATACGGAGCCCTGTATGTTAATTTAAGAGTTAGAATTAGAGTTGAAGGAGCCAAACTACCCAAGTGGTGAAGCAGACTAGCGAACGAGCGAGTGGGCAAACCATCTCGCCCCATACCAGCATGCTAGCCTTCACACCTCGATGACCGATGCTATGACGTATGATCGACGCCAGGAGCTGTGAATGGACCTCGCACCTGTTATGTGATTCGAGGAGCTATGATTGGCGCCGGCACCACCCGCCGCCTCCTGATTCGTTCCTACACCATCATTGTTTGGTATATAAGACCCGAGTTGTGGGCATTCAAATCAGTCTCATTTGGAGTTGGGGAAGGTGAACTTGCAGCTGGAGGAAGACGGGGTGAAGTATTATAATGGGATTGTGACTGTCAGTCAGATTATATAAATGTGTGTTAAGTGTGTTCGGTGTAAACACTTATGTTATGTTGGTTAGTGAGATATGTGATTGGGAATTAACGTTAACGCTACTATTTATGTACTTAACTATTTGATTGGGAATTAACGTTAACGCTATTATTATGTACTTAACTATTTTAGTTGACTAACTTGTGGACTAAAGCAACTCTTTAAGTAATTGGGTTATGATGAAAGTAATACTATTGTTTTATATTAATACTTACGAGTTCTTTCATTTTCTTTGAATTAAGCTTACAGTGCTTAATGGTGCTTAGTACGGTGATGCTATTGTCTCTTATTAGTAATATCGCCTTAGACTAACATGGCTGTGTTAATATTACTTCTAGTGATTTTCTAAGCTGAAGAAAATTCTTTTGCTTCAAAATATTATATTTTGCTTTTCATATTATTTGAGTGAGACCTGAATCGAATCTATGAAACGATCCTGTAACTTTATTTACTCATAATCAAACCTCAATGTTACGTGGTTAAGAAATAAATTTAACTAATTATTAAATATATCTAACTTTTTATGTGACTTTGATATTACTCCTGATGATAATAATAATATAATACTATTAACGTAAGACAAGAACCAAGAATAATTACATTAAATATAAATAAAAGGACATAGAAGAAAACTATCTATTCATTTCAAAAAGGGTAAGAGACAGAAATATTCTTACTTTAATATTTATCTTTCAAGACTTTTTATAAAATTAATAGTCCTTCTTTAGCTATATACTTATTCGGTTCATAACCATAGCCTACTAAGCTTCGGTTAAATAATATTCTTTATAAATACTACATGACTTTAATTAGTTTCAGTATTTTCATAATTAAAGAGTATCAGTCAATAAAGGATACCAAGTCCTAAGATCCAAAAGGAAAGGAAGCAACAACAGGAATTTATGTTATTAGATTTTACTTTTGTTTTGCCTTCAGCTGACTGATACCTTAATATATATCTCTGTGCTATCTAGATTCATCAAGTTAACCACTTGAGGATCAAGATACGTAACAGAAGAGTGGCGACCTCGCCAGGATTCGTTTCATACAGTTTCACTCTGTTTCATTAACGTTTCACTACTTAAAAATCAAATATTAATCATGCCTCAACTAATTAATAACGAAGATGCTAGAGTTTTCATAGAATCAGAACCCACATCCCCTGATATTGACTGTCTGTCAAAATCCGAACTGAAAGTGCTTGCCTCACATCTCCAATTAACTGTCTCAAACATGTCCAAAGTAGAGGTGGCTCAGACCATAAAAACCCACCTGTTCCCTGTAGAAGGCGGGGAGGGTGACGGAGCAGTTGGTGGGATCCCTAGTAAACCTAGCCAACTTGATGAACAATTACCACCTGGTTTGACCGGTGATCAAATATTAGAACTAGCTAGAATAAAAGCAAACACCGACTTAGAACTAGCCAGAATAAATACCGAAGAAGCCAGCATAAAAGCCAGAGCAAATATCGAAGAAGCCAGAATAAAAACCGAACATTATGAATATCAATATCGTACGGCTCAACTAAATGTCAATACGAATGCTCCCGTAATTGCTCCCCCTCTGGGATTAACTATGACTAGTGTCATTCCACCTTTCACTGAGGATAATGTGCAGGATTTCTTTGTTTTGTTTGAGGAAGTTGCTGGAGGTATGAAGTGGACAAGAGATCAATGGCCTTTTATGTTACAAACTGTTTTGACAGGGCAGGCTCGAGCCACGTATTTGTCAGAAGTAGCAGAAGTTAGGCAGGATTATGACAATCTCAAAGAAGCTATCCTAAAAACCTATCAATTGCAGCCTGAGGCTTACAGGCAATCTTTCCGTAAAAACCCGAAGAAAGTAGAAGAAACCCATAAGGTATTTGCCAGGACCATGACTAAAACTTTCAATCATTGGGTCAAGAGTAAGAAAGTCACTAGCTACAACGATCTGAAGGAGTTGGTCCTGTTAGAAAATTTCCTATGGAAAATTGATTCTTCTGTATCCTATCACTTAACCCGGGAGCTGCGGGGAGACTCTTAAGAGTTCCCCCGGCGCACTGCGGGGAGACTCTTAAGAGTCAGAGAAAATAAAAATCAACTTTTGACATCGAAAAAAAAATATTTTTTTATATTTTTGTTTTTTTATTTTTATTTTTTTTTTTGGCCCCTGGGCCATGCAAAATCTCAGTACTCTACCTCCCCTCCTTCCCCACTTTCCTCCTCTCCTTCAGTTATCACCTATTTTCCCTGTTATTCCCTTATTCTGAGGTATATTTTCGTGCTAACATTAGAAATCCGATTGGAGGGTGTGGTCATCACTGATAGCAAGCGAGTGCAAGAGAGAGAGAGAGAGTATCGATCGACTGTGTCTCAGTGGCCTTGGGGGAAATTGGCGGGAAAGCAGATTGCCTCACCCATACATTATACAACTCGCGGGCTATATCTCCGATTTTGACCATCCAAACGCTGTTTTCACTCGTTTTATTGTTGTTTCAGGTTAATACCTTTATAATCAACCCATAATAGGCGCATATGGATAAGTATTAATGCTATTAATGGCACAATGAATATTTTAGTGGCGGAAACACCTCAAATACGTCAGCACAGGGGGACGTTTCCAATTACCCCCATGCGCACTTCAGAGGTTAAAGGGGAAAAAGGTAGATTGTCTTGCTGACGCCGCTGACATGGCTGACACATACGTGCTCAACAACAAATTTCGTGGAAAGAAGCCCTACGATAATTCTAGCTCTAATTTTAAGTATCCCAATCACAAATCTGACCGACCCAGTCACAAGCCTATAACGTCTTCCCCAGTTAGCCAAAATAGAAATGTTCCCCCAACTAAAAATGCGACTCAGGGCAATGGTAACAGAGGTGGGCCCCAAACTAATAGTAATTCTCAAAGAGGGAACTTTCCCGTATCCCCTAAAGTATGTACTTTTTGTGGCATGAGAGGCCACCTAGCTTATCAGTGCTGGGCCAAGGAAAAAACCGAGAGATCGGGGCAGACAGTTGCCGCCGTATCTCAAATTCCATGTGTGCCTTTAATGCAGGGCTCCCGACAGGAGTACCTAGCACCAAATGTTCCTTTAAGGCAGGACTCCCGACAGAAGGAGTACCTAGCACCAAAAGTTCCTTTAATGCAGGACTCTCGACAGGAGTACCTAGCAGCTAACGTAAATCATCTAGACAGGGGTGTAGTAGCATGTGTGGTGCAACCCACAAGGGTTAAACCAATAATAATTTCACCATCAGTGCAGGACAGTTACCGTCCCTTTATTTCATCTGGCAACGTGAGATTAAATGGTTGCATGCATGAGGTAAAAATTCTGAGAGACACAGGTTCTACTAGCACCCTCATGGTGAATCCTTACACTGAGTGCCCACCTGGCGAACCAGTTGTAATGAGAGGTGCTGGAGGCCAGTTTTATGCATACTTGGTAAAAGGCGAAATTGAATGCGAGTTACTACAGGGTGAGGCCACCATAGCTTTGTGTAGGTCCCAAGATATCCCTGTGCCTGGGGTAACACTCCTTTTGGGGAATGATGTAGCAGGTGAGAAGGTCCGACCAGACCCCATTTTGTCACTTTCCCCTGTTAACGAGCCACTAACCGGTGAGCTCGACAAGGAGTTGCCAACTGTTTTCCCTGTGTGTGCTGACAAACTTTCAATGTCTCCAGTAGCAGTTCCCTCAGACAGAAATGTACCGAATGTAAGGGTTGATGAAAGGGATGATGAGAGTGTGAATGATGCTCCAACTGTGCCTGATGATGTGACTGAGGTGGATTTATCTGACACCTTTATGGCTCATCTTGACCCTAACGATGACCATGAAACCCCTCCAAATTGTCCTAGCGGCCTGGTAGAGCTACAGAGAGATGATAGTGAATGCAAGGAGTTAGCTGCCAGGTCCGTGAGTGAAGAGGAATGTGAGAAGGAGGGTGGTGAATGTTTCTACCTCAAAGGAGGAGTATTGTGGCGAAGATGGAGACCGCCACACAGACCAATCGATGACGGGGCTTGGGACGTCCATCAAGTAGTAGTCCCCAAACCTTGTCGTAAAGATATCATGGAAATGGCACATTGTATACCATTGGCAGGACACCTAGGTGTGAGAAAAACTCTAGACAGAATCAGAGCCCACTTTTACTGGCCAGGAATGCGTGCAGATGTAGTGGAGTGTTGTAGAGTGTGTCACACTTGCCAGATGACCGGAAAACCCAATCAGAAGGTGCCTGTACATCCTCTGGTGCCCTTGCCCGTTTTCGAGAATCCTTTTACTCGGGTGGTAGTGAACATTGTAGGCCCATTGCCTAAGACTTCCCAAGGTAACATTTATTTATTAACTATCATGGACATGGCAACTCGCTACCCAGAGGCTATACCCTTAAGGACTACCTCTGCTCCAACTGTAATCAAGGAACTGCTCAAATTTTTCACCAGAATGGGTTTCCCCCATGAGGTGCAAAGTGATCAAGGAACTAATTTTACCTCTAACATTTTCCAGCAGTCCCTGAAGGAGTTGGGTATCGAGCATGTAAAGTCTAGCACCTACCACCCAGAGAGTCAAGGGGTTCTCGAACGATATCATCAGACATTAAAGGGAATGTTACGTAAGTATTGTACAGAGACCGGAGTTGAGTGGGATAAGGGGGTACCTTTTCTTTTATTTGCTACTCGTGAGGTTCCAACTGAATCCCTGGGTTTTTCCCCTAATGAGCTAGTTTTCGGTCACCAGGTAAGAGGTCCTTTGCAACTATTGCAAGATAGCCTAGTTGGCCAGGAGGGGAACCAAAACCTCCTCAAGTATGTTTCAGATTTCAAAACCCGGCTGAGATCCTCATGTGAGTTTGCCGCTCAAAACTTGACAGTGGCTAAAAGCTCCATGAAGAAATGGTATGACAGAAAAGCCCGTGAGAGGGAGTTTAAGCCCGGTGATGAGGTTTTGGTCCTGCTCCCCCTTTTTGGCCAACCTTTATCTGCCAAGTTCAGGGGCCCATATAAGATAATTCGGAGGGTGAGCATTACCGATTATCTAGTAACTACCCCAGACAGGAGAAAGCCCACGCAAGTATTCCATATAAATATGTTGAAGCCCTACCATAGGTCCCCTGATTCCTCTCCTCCAGATTCTCCCACTGTGGCAGTGAATGTCAGGACCTGTGAGCAGCCTGGTGCGGACAAAGTCTTCAGTTCTCTTACTGACCCGCAACAGACTGTTCCAGAGCCTGAAGGTATCCATGCAGACTTTGACTTGTCATGTAGCCTATCCAACTTTCAGTATAATTCAGTGGCTTTGAGGGAATTACCATCTAAACTATGTCATCTTCCCTCTGATCAAGCGAACCAACTAATCTCTGTTTTATCTCAGTCTCCCAATGTGTTCCGTGATACTCCAGGGCTCACTTCTTTGGCCGTGCACGACATCGACGTAGGGGATGCAACTCCCATTAAACTATCCCCCTACCGTGTCTCGTCACAACGCAGGAGTATACTGCAGGTCGAGCTTGACTTAATTTTTTCAAACCAGCTGATCACAAGGGCCTTAAGCCAGTGGAGTAGTCCGGTCATACTTGTGCCAAAGCCAGACGGGAGCCATAGGTTTTGTAGGGTCTATAGGCAAGTCAATGCTGTCACAAAGAACGATACCTACCCACTGCCACGGATCAAAGATTGCATTTACCAGTTTGGCCTCATACAGCAGTAAGTATATTTTAATGAGAGGATTTTGGCAATTAGCTCTCCCTTGTAGCGAGGTAAATATCATGCTTTTGTAGTGCGCTTTTAAGCCTTCAGCTGTGAGATGCCTTGCAGTTCGAATAACGCTCCAGCTACGTTCCGGCTATGTTCTGATGTGGTACCTGGAGACGTTGCCTACTTTGGGTGATATCCTTATTATATCTTCATTATAATCTTGCTGTTGCCAATCTGGTGGTGAATCTATTTATGTATTATGTTTAATATTATGTACTATACTCCTTAAACTCTTTTCTAGGGGGGAGGTCTGACATACGGAGCCCTGTATGTTAATTTAAGAGTTAGAATTAGAGTTGAAGGAGCCAAACTACCCAAGTGGTGAAGCAGACTAGCGAACGAGCGAGTGGGCAAACCATCTCGCCCCATACCAGCATGCTAGCCTTCACACCTCGATGACCGATGCTATGACGTATGATCGACGCCAGGAGCTGTGAATGGACCTCGCACCTGTTATGTGATTCGAGGAGCTATGATTGGCGCCGGCACCACCCGCCGCCTCCTGATTCGTTCCTACACCATCATTGTTTGGTATATAAGACCCGAGTTGTGGGCATTCAAATCAGTCTCATTTGGAGTTGGGGAAGGTGAACTTGCAGCTGGAGGAAGACGGGGTGAAGTATTATAATGGGATTGTGACTGTCAGTCAGATTATATAAATGTGTGTTAAGTGTGTTCGGTGTAAACACTTATGTTATGTTGGTTAGTGAGATATGTGATTGGGAATTAACGTTAACGCTACTATTTATGTACTTAACTATTTGATTGGGAATTAACGTTAACGCTATTATTATGTACTTAACTATTTTAGTTGACTAACTTGTGGACTAAAGCAACTCTTTAAGTAATTGGGTTATGATGAAAGTAATACTATTGTTTTATATTAATACTTACGAGTTCTTTCATTTTCTTTGAATTAAGCTTACAGTGCTTAATGGTGCTTAGTACGGTGATGCTATTGTCTCTTATTAGTAATATCGCCTTAGACTAACATGGCTGTGTTAATATTACTTCTAGTGATTTTCTAAGCTGAAGAAAATTCTTTTGCTTCAAAATATTATATTTTGCTTTTCATATTATTTGAGTGAGACCTGAATCGAATCTATGAAACGATCCTGTAACTTTATTTACTCATAATCAAACCTCAATGTTACGTGGTTAAGAAATAAATTTAACTAATTATTAAATATATCTAACTTTTTATGTGACTTTGATATTACTCCTGATGATAATAATATAATACTATTAACGTAAGACAAGAACCAAGAATAATTACATTAAATATAAATAAAAGGACATAGAAGAAAACTATCTATTCATTTCAAAAAGGGTAAGAGACAGAAATATTCTTACTTTAATATTTATCTTTCAAGACTTTTTATAAAATTAATAGTCCTTCTTTAGCTATATACTTATTCGGTTCATAACCATAGCCTACTAAGCTTCGGTTAAATAATATTCTTTATAAATACTACATGACTTTAATTAGTTTCAGTATTTTCATAATTAAAGAGTATCAGTCAATAAAGGATACCAAGTCCTAAGATCCAAAAGGAAAGGAAGCAACAACAGGAATTTATGTTATTAGATTTTACTTTTGTTTTGCCTTCAGCTGACTGATACCTTAATATATATCTCTGTCCTATCTAGATTCATCAAGTTAACCACTTGAGGATCAAGATACGTAACAATATATATATATATATATATATATATATATATATATATATATATATATATAGTAAATACAGGTAGTTTGACATCAGTTGTAGGTAAACTATTAGTCATTTATTGCACGCAAAATCAGAGAGCCCCTAGAACGTCACCAATTAATTAAAGATTCCCAGCATGGATTCTCGAAGGGTAGGTCCTGCCTCACTAATTTATTGACATTCTTTTCCCAAGTATACGAAGCAGTAGACAATGACAAAGCATATGATGTAATATATTTAGATTTCAGTAAAGCATTCGATAAAGTCCCCCACGAAAGATTGCTGAAGAAACTAGAAGCTCATGGAATAGGCGGAACTCTATTAAGATGGATTAGGTCATGGTTAATTGGTAGGAAGCAAAGAGTTAGCATAAATGGTATACAATCAGACGGGTATAGTTAAGAGTGGAGTCCCACAAGGATCTGTTTTAGGCCCTCTGCTGTTCATCATTTATATTAATTACCTTGATGTAGGAATAACTACCAAAATCAGTAAATTTGCAGATGACTCTAAAATAGGAAGAGTGATCAATTCTGATAATGATATTCAGGCTCTCCAAAGAGATTTAGATACACTACACGAATGGGCAGTAAATTGGCAGATGAAGTTCAATGTAGATAAAAGCAGTGTAGTAAAATTTGGGAAATCGATAGAAAATGCAGGATATAGGTTAGATAACGTGAATACAGTATAAGAAACTCAGATAATTAAAAAGATTTGAGAGTCATCGTCAACTGTGATATGAAACCTAGAAATCAATGCATTAGTGCTCGAAATAAGGCAAATAGAGTTCTCGGATTCTAGAAGTGTGAGTAATAGAACTGCTGATGTTATCTTAAAAATGTATCTAGTGTTAGTGAGACCACATATGGATTACGCTGTCCAATTTTGGTGTCCCTATTACAGAATGGACATAGAAGTACATCGAAGAATGATAAAAATTATTAGGGGAGGTGTGGTGGAGTGGTCTTGCCACTGGCCTGGTAATCCAAAGGTCCCGGGTTCAAATCCCGATGTATCAATGGGAAGATATTATTGGGATGGAAGTTGTGCTGTACCTGGTATCAGTGCATTACCACAAGCCCACCGAAACGTCAATAAAATACCCTCATTGTTCCCTGATTAAATAGCACTGTATGAATATTCCCATATTCAAAATATGCTATAGGGGTGCAATGCCTGGTGAGTTATCTGCTCAACAGGTGGCGTTGTGTGTGTGTAAGTGTGAGAGTCCGAGTGTAGGGGGTGAGACAGTGAAGCACGGGAACGAGGTGGCTTCAGAGATGGCGTCGTTTCGGGCCATGAGTGAACACCGTGCCTCATGTGAAGGCAAGATGGCAGGTGCTCGTTGTACTCTACGGGCTTCACATGTCTCACTCCCTAGACTGGAACAAGACCTCACAGGCTTCACTGTTCATTGTAAAGCGGTGAATGTTAAGGCTCTCAGCCTATGCCCGAGAGGAAGTAAGTTGGAATATAGAAAAATAATAATAATAATAATATTAGAAATCTTTCATATGAAGAAAAGTTGAAAAAACTAGGCTTGCATTCGTTAGAGAGACGCAGAGTTAGAAGGGATATGATAGAGGTGTTCAAGTGGGTTAGTGGGATAAATAAAGGGGACATGAAAGATGTACTTAAGCTCAGTGATAGCGAAAGAACTCGAACAAATGGTTTCAAATTAGATCAATTTTGTTTCAGAAAATATATAGGCTAATATTGGTTTGGTAACAGAGTTGTAGATAGGTGGAATAGGCTACCGAGTGCTATAGTGGGATCAAGAATGATAGAGAGCTTTAACATTCAACGAGCGGCCTAGGCGGTAATTTCTATGTACCGCCCAGCGGTTTTTTTTACCATAAATGGGGTTGTTTCCGTGCTCTTTTTCATGCATAAACAAAACCCAGAGCGTAATACAAGTATATATCCCTGAAAGGGCATAAATTGAGCTTTCCAATGACACCCGAACCATCCTTCTACGATCACTGGTTGTCTTGCAACGATCGTGCAACCGAAGGGCAAAATCGCTAAAATATGGTAATTTTCTTACATTATTACGTGTGAAACGAGTGAGAGAGGGTGGAGTACAAAGGAGTACATCTCAGTAGCTCCACGGCCACCGTGGCGAGCGGTCAGGAGGTAATCTACGCTCCTCCCACCGCTCAGCTCTCTCTCAGAGCACATTACGTGCTCAAAATTGCACTCGACAATAGCCGGGCCCCGCCACATAGGCCACATTTATTTCACTCGACAATAGCCGGGCGCCGCCAGTTAAGGGTTAAGCTGCACTTTGGCCCCACATATCCAAATCACCATTCTCATCTCATTACGTTCCATTCTGTTGACATCCTCTACTTTAACGGCCCATGTTTCTGAGGCTTACGTCATTGCACTTCTAACACATGAGGCATATACCTTTCCTTTCAGGGGGAGAGGCATTCTTTTCATGGTCAGAATTGGCAGCAGTTCTCTGAACTTCTCCCAGCCACATCTAATTCTAGCAACAGTGGCAGCCTCGGCCCCACCACCGGCAGAGATGGTATCTCCTAGGTAACAAAACTTGTCCACCAGCTCCAATGATTCATTCCAAAATTCACAGCCACAGGATCATCATTTAACACAAGCTCGCCCTTGCACACTACGCACTGGCTTTAACACGAAGGTGATCCCTATCCCATTCAGATTCCACATTTAACAGCCGGTCATAGTCTCCCTCCATGCTTTCCTGATTTCACCCTCAGTATTTACCACCACTCCGCAGATGTTTTTGATACATTGCTCACCTACCATCCTTATTCAACTTATCAAAGATTAATATTTAGTTTTATATGTATTCCTTTAGTCATATTTGTACTGTATGTGTTGTATTATTATTATTGTTGTATTATATTTTATTAATATTAGTATGATTATTGCTCTTGGTTCTGTCCTTGCTTGATTTACAGATAGAAAATGGGAAACTGATTCAAGGATCTGGACTTCCATTTGCGAAACGTGTGTTTCTAAAGAATATGCAAGTCACTGAAGTTATCAACTTGCTCTGCAATGTAGGCGGCATGAGAGTTGTTAATATGACAGTGTGCCCCTATGACCCAAAGCACATCGACGACAACCGTTTCCTCTGGACCTTGCAGACAAATAAATAAAACTTCTAAAAGGTATTGTACATTCATACATATAGTACAGGATAGCATTATCTTGAGTAGAGATTTCACGGATAGCGGTAGAATAGCAACGATCTCATAGCGAGTCTTGTTGCAAGGATAGCTAGTATATCCCAGTTGCTCTCTATTCCATTAACCCTTTGGCTGCGGGCTGTTTTGGGCTAATTAGGGCCTATTCAGGCACTCCTGAATGATAAATCAAGCATCTGCATTAAATGAAGTGTATTCAGCCGAAAACTAGGTGAAAAAGCCTGGAAATTGCTGTAACTTGCCAAAACATTCCAGAACGTCACCCGCAGCGAAAGGGTTAAAACTCCACGTCGAGTAATCGTTCGTAGCCTACCTTTCAAGCATATCTGATTTTGTTGTGTATGTACGTATGTATGCATATACACAGGCACATACCCCATAGCTGGGGGTGGCCGACTTGAGACAGAGCCCGAGCAGGGACAACACAACACAACATAAAAAAAAAATATATATATATCTACCGGTATATTTATTTATTTATTTATTTATTTATTTATTCACACACATCTAGGTCGCCCAGGAGAAAACCCAGAGACCAAGGATCACTATGGGCCTCCAGCACTCCCCCTGGTCCCAGACCTCCCGGATAGGTTCCGGTCTCAGCAGGCAGACACGCAGCAAAGCTAACCACCACAATTCCCGCCCATATTACATCGACATACACCAGCTCTCCGGACCAGGCGCCTGATGGACTATTATTTAGTCTAATTGCCGCCCGACCCCCTCTCCCAACGACCGCATTATTACTTATATATTCACAAGCATTCTCCATGCATTCCTATTCAGTACCACAATCTCTTGCTTGTTCTTCAGTCACCTTTCTACCCCCAATGCTTGTATTTCTCCTCATCCGAGGTCTTCCTCTCAATATTTTTGGTGTATCTTTTTCTTCTGACCTTTCTTGGAAATATCATATTTTCACTCTTGCTAAAAACAGCTTCCCAGAAGTTAGGTGTGCTCAACCATCTCCGTGGGTTCTTCACCCCCCACCCAGCTTCTTGCTTTATAGGCTACAGTGGCACAGTGCGCCCGCGTATTGAGTATTGTTCACATGTGTGGGGAGGTTCCACCCATACTGCACTTCTCAAAAGGGTAGAGTCACAAGCATATCGTATCATCAATTCACTTCCTCTAACTAATTCCCTACAATGTTGCATCTCTCTCACTCTTCTACCGCTATCACAATAATCAGTGTTCTTCAGAGCTTTCTCAGTGTATGTATACCTCCTCCCTTACTATCGGATGCCCCAATTTACGCTATTATTATAGATTTTAAGCTGTTTGTGTTTGTGTTTTGGCTGGTCCGAGAACGCATCCCCATTTACCCCATTAAATTTAGGGTTTGCTATATGATTTTTTTCTATTTAAAATTGTTTTTTCACAAACGTAACCCAACCGTAAATTGAGGAAGACCTGTATGGTGGCAAAAGGGATAAATTGAGATGAGAATGGTGAGATAGATGTGTGGGGCCAGGCTGCAGGATAGAATAACAAATGTTGAGCTGAGGAGACGTTTAGGTATAAAGAGTATTAGCGAGGTGATGCGTACAAGTAGACTGGGATGGTATGGACATGTGGAGAGAATGGATGAACAAAATTGGGTGAAATGATGCAGTCTGTGATTGCGGAGGGAGCTGCATCAATGGGTGGACCGAGGAAGACCTGGGATCGGACTATATGTGACAATCTCAAATCCAAAAACTTGACAAGTGAAGCAACCCTTAACAGGGTTGCCTGGAACGCCGCCATTAGGACAAGAGACTGAAACTGCACGTATGTGTGGAGCACTCAGTCTTAACATTTTATATATGTATGTATGTATGTAGCCTTTTTATTGGTAAACGCCCTTCTGTACCCTTTTTACTGGTAGACGCCCTTCCTAAGCTGAATAAAATCGCTTAGTAGTTGCCAGAATATAATGAGTAAAGCGTCACCGGTACAGAAGGGGTTAAACCGTACGTAACCCCTATTTTGTTTTACAGTTTTGACCAGTGAAGGCTATCCGAGATCCAAGGCAGGCGCTCTACCTACCCAGCCGCCGAGATGATGGATATATTTTGTCCAGGAGGGATAAAATAGGAATAAATACTAATAAAATAAATAATTCTTAATGTTATGCCACCTTTTCAATTAAACGTGAGATAATCAGATTGTGATTTCCACCTTTGGAATCAGCGCTAATCATCAACTTAGATACCTCTCCGCTGGGTAAAGACTGGCCTTAGCTCTATTAATCATCAACTTAGATACCTCTCCGCTGGGTAAAGACTGGCCTTAGCTCTATTAATCATCAACTTAGATACTTCTCCGCTGGGTAAAGACTGGCCTTAGCTCTATTAATCATCAACTTAGATACGTCTCCGCTGGGTAAAGACTGGCCTTAGCTCTATTAATCATCAACTTAGATACCTCTCCGCTGGGTAAAGACTGGCCTTAGCTCTATTAATCATCAACTTAGATACCTCTCCGCTGGGTAAAGACTGGCCTTAGCTCTATTAATCAAAACTCTAGTAATAAGCAATGGACACAAAATACACAGTAAAGGATATACAGGTTTTATTCCTTAATAGCTAGGGTACAATCTCAATATGTCTCTGCAACAATAAACATAACATTCATGTATGAAGAATAATAATGTTACAAATGAACATATGAATAATAATAACACACAGAGAGGATAAGTCTCAAATCAAAATAAATAGTCCTGAATTAAATATGCAAAGCTCTCAAATATTGCTCTACTCAAGGTAAATAATAGTTACTGCGGTGTTCTACACGTAGCACTGAAAGTATGGACAATAATAGTTACTGCGGTGTTCTACACGTAGCACTGAAAGTATGGACAATAATAGTTACTGCGGTGTTCTACACGTAGCACTGAAAGTATGGACAATAATAGTTACTGCGGTGTTCTACACGTAGCACTGAAAGTATGGACAATAGGACAATATTTGACTTCAAAACTAACAATAAGTTAAAGTAACTTGAATAAGTAATTAAACTGTAATAACTCAAAGAGCAATAACTATGAAAGATAAATTCATAAATACTGTATGTGATTATAACAATAGTCATCAATACGTGACTGAGGAGCAATACTCTGCGAATGAACTCTCACTATTGGTTCTGTACCCAGATGATACGTAGCATGTAAACTCAGGTCTGAATAAGCGTTCAATGTTTACATATAAGTGTGTCTTTATAACCGGATAAACATATATATATTTCCACGTTAAAGAATACAGGAGCCTGTACTCGAAGAAGTATATAAATATTTTCCGCACAATAGAGGTGTGTATTGTTCCCCCGAAGCAGAGTGACAAATAACAAATAAAGAAGGGAAGAATGGAAAAATCTTCTTTAATTACGTTAACACTGTGAACCTTAACATACCTCAGTCTAAACGCTCACTAAAGTCATTGTTACCATTACAAATAAAAGAAACACTTTAAGGTTTGTGAAGAGAAGAGACACTGGTAGATCGTTCAGGGAGCACACTGGTGTAGGCACGGTTGTCCTGGTTCTTGATTACAGGGACCCTGGAATTTCACACCTTCCAGCTAGGGTCGGGGCCAAACAGCTTTAAGCGTCGCACTGCTCTCTCTCTACCTTTCTTTCTCTCGACATAACACACTCGATCACCTTCCGCACTGAACCTGGGGATGATACTAGAGAATCCCCTACACTTGGTAAACGTAAAGTCTTCCCAGCTGTAAGTGGACAATTAATTAATTTATCGTCCTGAACCTCGGATAAATATAAAGATACCGGCCTAGACTGAGTGTTGTTAACTAGGCTTGCATCAACAACTCCCAACGGAAGTACTTTCTAGCCTCCTTTGATATGGATGTTTAATGCTAGATCATAACGAGGGAAGTTCTTCACAAGAGGGTACAACTGTGAGTTTCTTTTCTTTCCTAGGAAATCCGAGTTCATAACCCAAATATGGAAGTAAGCCAGTAGGCTGCATGATTGCTTGATTCAACTTGGTTCAGTGTGGATAGTAACTCTGTTTTTGTCGGCACTTTGGGAGCCCTGTTTCGGGGCAATAGATGCATGCGTGACACTCTGGTTTTGTGTTCTATCAGGGAACCAGTCGCACTAAGGCTTGTTTGTACTTGGGGATTACTTGAGGATGATGCTTGGGGTGATTTAACTATTATTTGCGTGGTGCTGTATCTGAGGGATATTTGAGTGTGATATGTTAGGCTGTTCTGTTAGTTCGGGCCTGGTGGTTTCTTCACTGTTCACTGTTGGTTTTTGAGTTATCACTGGCTTTGAATATTTACCTTGCATCTTAACACTATCCTCATTACTATTATATGGTACTCTACAGGGGCACATTGTGGGGTTTGTTGGAGTATTTGCATAATGTCATGGGAGTCCCTGGTTTCCACGTGTTGGTCTGGGCGTCTACCATAGCTTCCCCTCTGAGCTGCGTTTTCTCTCTTTGGCTCGGTGCGGCTGCTATAGTTTGCCATCCGGAGTACGTTTTCCTTCTTTAACTTCTTTCTGTCGCTGTCGTCCTTTCTTCTTGGGGTTCTCGGTTGTTCATCGCACGCTCGTATGGAAGCAACGCGGCTGTGTTGACTTGTGGTGCTTGTGGTATAGGTGGGAGAAGGTGGGTGGTGTTATTTGGAATATTTTCATACCCCATCATCTCAGGTGGAATAGGCTACCAAGTGATATAGTGGGATCAAGAACGATAGAGACCTTTAAGATATAATTAGATAGGCATATGGACGAGATGAGTTGGGTGCGAGGGGGATCTGCTGTCGGCGCTCTACAGATCCCGTTTTCTGACCTCTGACCGTTTTGGTGAGGTCGGTCCTCATGGTGTTAGTGAGCTGGGCCTATAATTAAGCCTTATAATTAGGGTTGAGTGTGAGAGGGATCTGCCTTGTGTGAGCCAGTCGGCTTTCTGCAGACTCACATTTTCTTATGCGTTATTTTAATCGTCACCCATACACACAAAGTTAGATACAATCACGAATTACAAGGCTATAACCATATATATATTTTGCGTTTAAGTAAGACTCGATCCAGGCTCATTTGCGTTGCGGTCCAATCTGCAAGGCAGGTAACCTCACCACTTTTTGACGAAATTCTGACGGATAGCAACAACAGCTGGCGTTAGCGTCTAGTAGGCCTTAGGGGAAGCTCTATAGTGGAGCAGATAACTGCAAATTTCAGGAGAATCGTTCATTTCCGGAAACAAGCACCAAATTTGGCACACATACTCCTTGGGGATTGCTCTTTTGATAAAACCCATTAGCCACCTAAAAATTCAAGATGGCGGCCATTTTTCAAGATGGCCGCCATTGAATATACAGAAATATTGCATTTCGCAATAAAATCGCAAAGACTTGTCCTATTTGAATGATCTTGGTGTCAAATCATACATTTTTCACTATGTAGAATCCGAATTTGGAACCATGGACTTACTCACTAGCTTCCTTGTACCATAATATCAGTCCCGGAATCCTAATATTCTGCTAAATTAGAGGTTCATGTTACATCTGACTCGGCTAAAATGCATGGTAGTGTATATCGTAGTAGTGTTAGAGGTTTAGTATGTGTAGCATCTTCCTGTACAAGGCTTCCAAACTGGACATGACACGATGCGGTGGTGGGGTGGGACGTTGAGAGACTTGCAGCGGAAGGTGTAGAGTAGTAGCTCAACAGAGCGGATGTCAATGCACAGCCAGGGCACACTGGTGGCACCGCTGCTGTGAAACTCAGCATGGGGTTCAGTATCAGCTGAATAATTAGTTTAGTGTAGCTAAATAATTAGTTTAGTGTCCCAAATGCTGTCTAATAAGCCCCGCATCAGTTAGCTACTGTAGATTACATGTAGTTTAACATAGATGTTTAGCGGGAGAGCCGAGCCAAGGGTAACGGGGCTTTACATTGCTTTACATGTAGTTGCCTGGATGGTGTACAGATCGCACGGGACTTAAATGATACTGGATGAACGATCGGCCTAGGTGTAGGTCATATATTTTTATTCCCGAACCTAGTCGTATCCCATACCTTATTGTGCATGATTGTGATCAAGGTGGTAAAAGGATAACCCCTCGGCCTTGATTCACTGAATACAGATAATTATCATACTGTGATTATCTGTTATATCTGTTATCATATAACATACTGTGTTATATCATACTGTGATTATCTGTTATATACTGTGATTATCTGTTATCTATTATATCTGTATTACAGATAATTATCATACTGTATTCACCAAGATGGCAAATACAGATCCAGGACCGTCTAAATTCCGGACTGACTGGAGCAAGTGTTGTCTTTGCCAGAAGAAGAAGAGTGAAGAGCTCAAGTCACCACGTGCACAACAACCACAAGAACATGATGGCTACACTATGATTGCGACTACTATTCCCCTCTTTCACGCAATTAATGAGATGCCTATTGTTCTGGATCCAGCCAGACTTGATGATGGTGGTGGCATTGAAGAAACTCTGAGGAGGAACAAGGCGCAGTATCACCAAAGTTGTCGCCTTATGTTCAACAACACGAAACTGGAGAGAGCCAGAAAAAGAAGAGCAGAGAGTGCTCAGCCAGTAGAATGCCAGACCAAGCTGCGTAGAACCAGCCTTGAAGGCCAAACGTGTTTCATATGTGACAAAGAAGCCCCATCCTCTGAACTCAGACAAGTTATGACGATGAACCTCAATAACAGACTTAATGAATGTGCTGACCAGCCAATATATGCAGTAACCAAGCAGGTCCAGTGGCACTGGCCTGAAATCTACGGTGAGGACAAGTTCGTCATAATGTTCGGAGGCTTGCATATTGAGATGGCGGCACTGAAGTCCACTGGAACTCTACTCCAGGACAGTGGTTGGACAGGAGCCCTCTTGGAGGCAGGGATAGCATCTCCTGGGACAGCAGATTAATTTCTGACAGCTTCGAGCATCACTAGGACACGACAGATGCACCAGATAACAGCATGCAGTCTGTACAAGCTTCTGAAGGCAGCCCACACGGACTACTCGAAAGAGACAGATGAACAACCCGAAGAGGTGCCTAGCTTCGAAGCTTGGTGTGAGCATCGCAAACTGCAAAGTCCCCAGTTTAATTTCTGGTATATGGTGCTGTCAATGGAACTGGTGATCCTCTTGTTGATCCGATCATTCAGGGAAGCCAACTTCTTCCTGTACTGTCAGTCAATGGCTGAGCTGATACCGTACTTCTTTGCCAACAACAATGTAAACTATGCATGGTGGCTTCCGATCCACTACAGAGACATGGTGACCCTGGAACAGAAGCATCCTCAGCTGGCTCAGGAGTTCCAGAGTGGAAACTTTGTTGTACACAAATCGAGCCGACAGTTCTCAGCAATGGCTATTGACCAAGCTCACGAGCAGGCCAACGCTGTCATCAAGGCAGACAGGGGTGTGATCGGCATGACTGAAGACCCATCAGCACTGAGAAGGATGATAGCTGGTCCTCAAGTCAGCCACTTGGTTGCACAGTATGAGGCAGCATGTGGGACCAAAGAGGGTACTGAACACACCAGCCACCATGAGGAGACAGAACGAGCACAAAGAGTGTTCCTTGAGAAAGTAGAAAAGCTCTCACAAGCCATGACAGATATGTGAAATCCTTTCCAGGAGGAGAGTCGGGACCTGCTTTCGCTTGATACAAAGGATATTGCTCACCACACTGCCACCGAGCTGATTGGCACACACCTTGAGAAAGGCAAGGTCCGTTTCCAGGAGTTTATGAAGGAATTGGAAGGGGAAGAAGAATCCACCTTCTATGAACCAATCAAGAAGAACAGGGTTGACTTTTTCCGACAGGTACCAGCCTCTGTTGACTCTTCAAAGCAAAAGGTGCTGACGGAAGACTGTCAACTGTTCTCTAAGCTGTTCATATCATGCCAGAGCAGAGAGTGTGACTTAAAGGAGTTCTTCCGTCATGAGAACCAGTCACATCCTGCTGCCCTCAGTGATGGTGGAAAGCTCCACACCTGTCAGAAATCCCACCTCACTACCATTCTTCAGAGCCAAGTTACAACCCCTGAGGCAGAGCCAGACGCCGACACCATCATCATTGATGGTGCAGCGTTGGTGAACAGTCTGCCCCCATGGAGTTCAAAGACGTTCGAAGAGTACGCAATGTTCGATGTCCTTCCTAGAATACAAGCATACTCTACCAAGTACAAGAGAACAGACATTGTGTTTGATGTCTACCGGCCATCTAGTCTGAAAGCTGAAACTAGATCAAAGCGAGGACGCGGGGTGAGACGCAGGGTGACAGGGAAACTGGCGAAAACTGGCGAAACTTCCGGAGAGAAAATGACAACAAAGCCGAGCTGTTCAACTTTCTGGCTGATAAGATTGCACGTGTGGCCACACCAAATGTGGTCATTGTGACCAAGGAAGAAGATGCTGTCAGCAACCGCACTATCAATCTGGCTGGGGTGGCACCGTGCAGTCATGAAGAAGCTGACATGCGGATCTTTGTGCATGCCAGGCATGCAACAGAAGCAGGCAGCAAAGTCATCATGGTCAAAGCCAGCGACACAGATGTTGTCGTCATCGCAGTCAGTGTTCTGCAGGCACTTCAGGAGCTAGGTCTGCAGCAGTTGTGGGTTGCCTTTGGCCAAGGACAGAACCTGAGGTGGGTTCCTGTACATGACTTAATAATAATAATAATAATAATAATAATAATATTTATTCAGTTAGCAATTTACAGAGTTGGTACTACATAGTTTGTTACAAATATGACATGTACCAGCCTTGCATAATTCCAACTAAGGATAGCCCAATAAGGCCGTTAGGCGTATTTCCATTGGGGTCCTTGTGGGATTAGGTTAGCTGGGGAAAATGGGGAGGATAAAGAAATAGATACTTTAGAGAAAGTATTTCTAGGGGGTTATTTTAAGATACCTTACATCCTATAGTAAATATCAGTAATCCGTAATCAGTAATCATTTCAGTTTGGTTTGTCTATCTCTTATGTCGCATTTAGTAGTAGACATAAGCTTGGTGCTCCCTTGTCGCAGCTGTCCGGTTCAGGTGTTCCTTCAGGCTACGTCTGAAGGAATACAGTGTTCTCTTTTCATGGACTGACTGGGGTAGGTCGTTCCAGTCTTTGATGGCGGTGAAGAAGAATGTTTGCTTACCCTGTCCTTGGATTCTCGGGACCTTAAAATTAAACATCCTGTTTCTTGTATTATGTCCACTCCTCTCATTTGCTTTAACAAAATCATTCTTTAGGTACTCTGGAGCTCTGTCATAGAAAATTTTGAAGGCATTAGTGAGCCTGATTTGTTTGGCCCTGTCAGCGACATTGAGCATACCTAGTGACTGAAGTTGTTCCTGGCCAACATGTGATCTGGGTCCTAGGTTCAGCATGAACCTAACCATTTTATTTTGAGTGACCTGAAGTTTGTGCTGTGCTGATTTAGATGATGCAGAGTACCAGGATGACACAGAATAGTCAAAATGAAAATTGTGTTGCACTCTTGCAGAAAAGAGCAAAGGGATGCTCTTCTTCCATGCCTTCACTGGCTGCGATGTCGTTTCAGCATTCTGTGGCAAAGGGAAGAAGTCTGCTTGGCAAACCTGGGATGTTTGTGATGAGGCTTCCGGTGTCTTCAGCAAACTCAGCCAGTACCCACCGGTAGTTGATGATGAAGACCTGGAGACCTTGGAGAAGTTCGTGGTCATGATGTACGACAGATCCAGCACAGCTGAAGGTGTCGATGATGCGAGGTTGGACATGTTTGCTCGGAAGCAGAGGCCGTACGAAGCCATTCCTCCAACCCGAGCAGCACTGAAGCAGCATGTGAAGCGTGCTGCCTACCAGGCGGGCTGCATCTGGAGTTAGTCAACAGTACGTCAACCAGAAACGCAGACTCCTGCCAACGGGGGCTGGACCAAGAAAGGAGATCTGTGGCAGATCGTTTGGACAGAGCTCCCACCCATTGCAGAGAGTTGCCAGCAGCTGACCAAGTGTGGATGCAAGTCGGAATGCTGCGGTCGATGCAAATGCTACTGCTTTGGTCTGACCTGCACGGCACTGTGCAGCTGCAGATGCGATGTTTAGAAGCGTTGTAGTATACTCATCCAGGCAGCAAGACAATAAGTGACAAACACGTATAGGCCTACTGCCTACATGTACATCCAATAATATATCGGACTGATGGTGCCTATGATATGGGCACTTTTTACCCTAATTATGATTCCGGGACTGAAATTATGGTACAAGGAAGCTAGTGAGTAAGTCCATGGTTCCAAATTCGGATTTTACATAGTGAAAAATGTATGATTTGACACCAAGATCGTTCAAATAGGACAAGTCTTTGCGATTTTATTGCGAAATGCAATGTTTCTGTATATTCAATGGCGGCCATCTTGAAAAATGGCCGCCATCTTGAATTTTTAGGTGGCTAACGGGTTTTATCAAAAGCGCAATCCCCAAGGAGTATGTGTGCCAATTTTGGTGCTTGTTTCCAGAAATGAACGATTATTCCAGTTATCTGCCCCACTACTAGGGCATTATTCCAGTTATCTGCCCCACTACTAGGGCATTTACTATTTAGAGTCTGGTTCCTGACCACTTATTGCCTCCTGGTACACGAAATACACACTTGCATTTTCGGTCCTTTGCAGACAAGGACAATCGGGTTTGCCATTGTTATAATTGACTTTCTATTGCAAAATAATTTCTATTGAGGCTGGAGTAGAAATAAGGGTTATGTATTCAATGGTATACAATTGTTGTGTGGTATCTATTATGAGATAGTTGCTAATTTTACCAGGAATGCCTGAATATGTTAAAAGCCGAACTAGTGATCAGCTTGCAAAACAACACGAAACAGTTGATCTTCACAGGCTCCGGACACAAATCAACTCGTTCCCTAGTCGTTTCGCTATCATAACACTATTTATTCTTTAAATAACTTTAATAAGCAAGCCATAACCAACCATATCATAGCCTACGCTATTATATATTGGGATAGGTCTATGCTTATCCTCTTATTCAGACAGTAATAGCAAGAAATCCTGAAAGAAAGGGTCGGTGATGTCATTTCCCTGAATACCGATTTTCGTTTATATTCCACTCGTGTCATTCATAGGGAAATTGAAGAACCTAATCAATCTGGTTTAGGATAAGGTTGGATAGCTGTCCTCTCTGATGGTGTATGGATCAATTTTATTTGTAGTCGTTGCCTTTGTTCAGTGGAAGAATGAAATATATATTAATAGAAAAACAGGATGAAATAAAGTATATTGAGTAGGCCTATGTTGTTTTTATTTGTCCTTGATATGCAGGCTACTGATATATATATAGGCTACAGCTAAGGCCATATGTGTAGCGCGTGCATTATTGCATGGAATGCAATTTATGTAATACTTATATAGCAAATAATGCATCTATTTAACTTATTTTAGTTGGTGACGTGAGCTCAAACAATGGTTTTAATTATATAATAATATGTTATTGTACAGTATAATATACTGCATATATAGGCCTATACAGTAGTTCGTTCATGTCAGAGAACATTACTTATGTATACACTCGGTCAAAAAAGTATCTGCACCCTACCCTGATAATCTGGTGTGTACAGCTTGGTAGTATAGGTTGTAGGTCGTAGGTTGTAGGTCGTAGGTTGTAGGTCGTAGGTAGTATAGGTAGATAGTAGTATAGATGAATATAGCTACAGGTAGATATGCAAACTCTACCAAGCTGTAGGCTACACACCAGATTATCAGGGTAGGGGTGTAGATACTTTTTGGACCGAGTGTACATATAGATGCTGTAACGGGATAAATTAGAGGCTACATAATGCAGATCTTGCCATTATGGACCGAGTGTACATATAGATGCGGTAACAGGATAAATTAGAGGCTACATAATGCAGATCTTGCCATTATGGACCGAGTGTACATATAGATGCGGTAACAGGATAAATTAGAGGCTACATAATGCAGATCTTGCCATTATGGACCGAGTGTACATATAGATGCGGTAACAGGATAAATTAGAGGCTACATAATGCAGATCTTGCCATTATGGACCGAGTGTACATATAGAT
This sequence comes from Paralithodes platypus, assembly GCA_032716605.1. Lineage (NCBI taxonomy): Eukaryota > Metazoa > Arthropoda > Malacostraca > Decapoda > Lithodidae > Paralithodes > Paralithodes platypus. Next base: position 33,195,670 of record CM064481.1, read on the forward strand.
GCGGTAACAGGATAAATTAGAGGCTACATAATGCAGATCTTGCCATTATGGACCGAGTGTACATATAGATGCGGTAACAGGATAAATTAGAGGCTACATAATGCAGATCTTGCCATTATGGACCGAGTGTACATATAGATGCAGTAACAGGATAAATTAGAGACTACATAATGCAGATCTTGCCATTATGGACCGAGTGTACATATAGATGCAGTAACAGGATAAATTAGAGACTACATAATGCAGATCTTGCCATTATGGACCGAGTGTACATAATTATAGATGCGGTAACAGGATAAATTAGAGGCTACATAATGCAGATCTTGCCATTATGGACCGAGTGTACATATAGATGCTGTAACAGGATAAATTAGAGGCTACATAATGCAGATCTTGCCATTATGGACCGAGTGTAGGCTACATATAGATGCTGTAACAGGATAAATTAGAGGCTACATAATGCAGATCTTGCCATTACGTCAAATTTGTGATTACTATACAGTACAGTGGAGTGCACTAGGCTAATGAAAGAGAAGTGCGATCCCGTAGATTTGTTCACTATTAGTTATGGACAGCAACAACAGATGGTGTTATTTTGTGGTGGCATTTGGCAACCTTTAGGAGCACGATTTTATTAGTACATTAGATAGCAGGTTTCCCATCTCCTAATATAGTATATCTGGCAGGTTGGTTGGTGCGTTGTGTCTTATTATAACTCCGTGGTGGTGGGGGTGGTGGGCTTGAAGACAGTGTTACCAATTTAGCTACTTTCTCGCTAGATCGATAGGTATTTACTTCGATCTAGAGGCAAATTTTTACATCTAGCAACATTAATTATAGCGATACTCTGTAGAATTGAGCCATTTTAGAGCGATATTGTAGAGATTGTGGCATTATTCTAGCGATTTTCGGCATTCATATACTATCTAGCGGACTTTATTTGGTAAGTTGGTAACCCTGCTTGAAGAGGCATGAAAGTGTTTGGAGTAATTTCGGACTTCGGAGTGAGTCAGTAGACAGAAAGGCACTGAGGCAATACCACATCTTACTGCTGCTGGGAGTTTCCGTGATAACAACAGGTAGGCCTATATATTGGCTTAATTGACCACTTGCGAGTTTCGTTCTACAGGGAAGTTGGAGCTGTAGCAATCGATATTGAGCAGATTTACCAGCTAAAATATGGCATGGAAAAATAAAAAATATACCATTAGAATAGCACACGTTCAACTGGGTCACATAGACCACGAGGCCCAGCCAGAGAGATTAATTAGAGCTGGAGATACAGGCCTCTTCCAGTTGTAGTACACTCGACCAAAAAAACAAAAACAATCTACACTAACGCTCTTAATAACATTCTGGAAGTGGGTCGAAATCTTATGATAATACCTCAGACCTCAGACGTATGTTTCACCCGATTCATTCCGTTCACGGCGTCGAATGTGATATGTGTGAGAAGTGGTACCATGCAGGATGCGATCAGGTAAGCCTAGCCATGTACAAGGCACTAAATGCTGATAAAACACCTTGGTTATGCACGAAATGCAGAGCGAATGTCATGAGAAACCAGCAAGAGGTAAAAAGACTAAAGGAGGAAAGGGAGAAGATGAAAAAGGAAGTGGAGGGCCTGAAGAAGCATATTGAGTGGTTAGAAGGAAAAGTGCAAGGAAGTGATTCAAAGTTTGAGGACAGAAAGTGGAATATGGTGGAACAAATGGCAGAACAAGTAGTGGAGAAAATGAAAGGAAAAGAAGAAAAGGAAAAGAGGAAGAATAACCTAATCCTATTCAATGTGCCAGAATCTGTAAAGGAGGAAGGAAGTGACAGGGAAAAGGATGATAGAGCAGCATGTGAGCATTATTTTGTTCATTCAAAAATTAAAGGTGGAGAATTTCCACATTGACAAAATTGTTAGATTAGGAAAGAAAACACAAGGTAGGAATAGGCCTACCATGGTCAAGTTGGGGGATGAAAAAACAAAGTGGCACATTGTATCACAAGGGAGGAATCTAAAAAATTGTCAAAAGTGAAGTGGTGAGGAAAATTGGGGTCTCCCCAGACCTCACAAAAGCGGAGCAGGACAACAAACGTCTAAGGGACCTAGAAGAAAAGAAGAAGAAAGGAGGCAGGTGGGCCATCAAAAAAGGTAAGGTTGTAAATCTAGATAACCTAACCTATACTGGTGCACCCAGATACCATACAAGTGGAAGTGGGCCACGTAGTCTCAGGGGGGCCACACAGTCCAGGTGGGCCGCACAGGGCCAAGAGTTTGTAAATAGTGCTTTTAGAAACAACAGGAGAGCAGTGGAAAGACGACTAGGTGGGTTCGACCTGGAAGTTATGGAGGAAGTGGAGGAGATGAGCAAGGTGTTTAAGGATGAGATCTGTGCAGCATGTGAGGAGGTGTGTGGAGTGAGGAGAAGAGGGAGGGGAGTGAAAGGTACAGCATGGTGGACAGAAGAGGTAAGAATAGCTGTGGAAGAAAAGAAGAAAGCATATAGAGAGTGGTTGGGTAGTAGAGGGAATGAAGATTCCGAGAGACAGAAACGAGCGAGGTACGTGGAGAGTAAGAGGGTGGTGAAGAGAGTAGTGAAGGAAAGTAAGAGAAGAGTAGATGAGGAATTTGGAAGGAATCTGAGTGTAAAATGGAGGGAGAGTAAGAAACTGTTCTGGAAAGAAGTCAAGAAAGTTAGGGAAGGTAGCAAGGGAAACAGTAAGGGTGTGAAAGATAAGAATGGGAGAATGCTAGCCGAGAAGCAAGAGAGAGTCGAAAGATGGAGGGAGTACTTCAGTGAGTTGCTAAATGAAAGGAATGAAGAGCCAGCAAACATAGCTGGATATGGTATGGGAGGGAGAAGAAGAGAAGTAGTGGAGGAGGAGGTGGGGATCAGGAGGTCAGAAGTGTGGGAAGCCATGAAAAGAGTGAAGTTGGGGAAAGCACCAGGAACAGATGGAGTGTGTGGGGAAATGTTGAGGTATGGTGGTGAGATAGTGATAGAATGGGTATGGAAAATGTGCAAACTAGCATGGGAGAAGGGGAGTGCACCCGATGACTGGAAGACTGGCATAATAGTCCCCCTATATAAGGGCAAAGGGGAAAGAGGAGTGTGTGGTAACCACCGAGGAACATGTCTTCTAAGCGTAGTAGGGAAGGTATACAGTAGGGTAGTGATTGAGAGAGTGAGAGTGAGAACGGAGAAATGGATAGGCGACGAGCAGGGAGGTTTTAGGAAGGGAAGAGGATGTGTAGATCAGATTTTTACCCTGAATTGTGTTGTGGAGAAGTATCTGGAGAAGAAACAAAAGGTGTATGTTGCCTTTATGGACTTGGAGAAGGCCTATGACAGAGTGGATAGAGAAGGTTTGTGGAAAGTACTTAGAATATACGGAGTAGAGGGCAAGTTGCTGAAAGCAGTGAAGAGCATGTATGAGGGTGCAAAGGCGGCAGTACGTGTGGAGAGTGAGCAGAGCGAGTTCTTTGACCTGAATGTTGGTTTGAAACAGGGGTGTGATGTCCCCGTGGTTGTTTACTGTATATATGGATGGAGTTATGAAAGAAATACTATCAAGAGCAGTGGATGTTGGTGTATCGCTGAAAAGGGAGGGAATTGAGTGGAAGCTACCTATACTGCTGTTTGCGGATGATACAGTTCTGATGAGTGATAATGAATGGGAGTTGCAGGGTCTGGTAAATGAGTTTGGAACAGTGTGCGAAAAACGGAATTTGAAGGTAAATACGGGGAAGAGCAAGGTTATGGTCTTCAAAAGGGGTGAAGTCACAGAGTGTGAGGTGAAGCTGAACGGTCAGGCTATGGAGATCGTCAACTCTTTTAAGTATCTGGGCAGTGTGTTGAGTAAAGATGGGACTATGGATGAAGAGGTGCGGGAGAGGGTACAACAGGGGAAGAGGGTTGTAGGAACGCTAAAAGCAGTAACAAGAAATAGGGTGGTCAGTATGGAAGTGAAGAAGTCCTTGCATGACAGTGTGGTAATCCCGACACTGACTTACGGAAGCGAAGCATGGACGTTGGTTGAGAGACTCAGACCAAGAGTGAGAGCAGTGGAAATGAATTACTTAAGGAGTGCGTGCGGAGTTACATGGAGGGATAGACAGACTAATGAGGAAGTAAGAAGGAGGTGTGGTGTGGAGGTAGATGTGCTGGAAAGTGTGAAAAGGAACAACTTGAGATGGTTCGGCCATATGGAACGTATGGAAAGCGAGAGAATGACTAAGAGGGTGTACGAGAGCGAGGTGGAGGGACAGAGGGGGAGAGGTAGACCGAATATGAGGTGGAAGAATGGAGTGAGGAACTACGTGAACGAAGGCGGTGCTGGTTGGGGGGAGGGGCGTCGACTGACTGGGGACAGAGGTGCATGGGGGCGGTTCGTTCGTGGCCACCCCTTCGGGGATCACGGCGTCAGGCAATAGATAGATAGATAGAAACAACACAGGAACATCCAACTACGGCTCCATAGAACAACTCCAGGATTCGAGCAACGGTGACAGAAATGCAACCCAAGGACAAAACCTAGAAAGACCGCAACAGCAGCAGATGAACCTGGAACAACAACCCCAAACCCAGGCAAGCAAACCACAACAAAATCAAACAGAATCAAGACCAAGACCAAGAACAAGCAGCAGCTCTGAGCCCAAGGGTTCATGAAGCTACTGGTACAAGCAGTGAGAGCCAGCAGGAGAAGAGAGATTTACAAGGCAAGCTAGGAGGAAGGAAACAAGTGAGGAATGAAGCTGATGTTTATAAAATCAAACTGTTAAATGTGCAAGGCCTAACTAGAACTAAAATGCCCGAAATTGAAAAGCTTGTAGAAATAAATACTGTACTATGTCTTACGGAGACACAATTAAAGTACAGAAAAGTGAGCATTTGTGACAAAATCGAAGTCATTGAAAGCATGAGAGATATGCAAGGAAAAAAAGGTGGTGGAATAATGATGCTCTACGTGGCAAATCAAAGTACAGAGTTTTTGCAGGTTCCCAATGTGATAAAAGACTACATTTATGTAAAAGGTCATATTAACAACCTAAATGTGAATATATTTCTTGTGTATTTCTCAGTAAACGACAAGGACAAAAATATGGGCCTGAGAAAAGAAATAGAGAAACACATCATGGAGAGAGTCGGAGATGAACCGGTTATCATCCTTGGCGATTTCAATGGGCACATTGGTTTCAAAGGCCCCCAGAAACTAGACTGGAATGGGATGGTGGTAATAGACTGGATGGAAAAGTACGACCTAATACTATTAAATGATGACTTGGAGTGCAAAGGAGAGTTCACATGGTCCAGAAATGAACAAAAACGTGTGATTGACTATGTGCTAGTCTCAAGCAGAATATATGATGTATACTATAACATGATCATAGATGAAGAACAACAGACATTCGACTTCAGTGACCACAACCTAATTGAGCTAAGGCTGAAACTAAAAACTCCAAAGAAAAACTTCTCTAGCAAGAAATGGGAAGTACAAGAATATTACAGGACAGACGAAGAGGCGCTAAAAAAATTCATAGAAGAACTTGAAGAGGATCTTAACAGAGAGGAGACCGCCGACATTAGTGTTCTAAACAGGAAGATAAAAAAGGCTGCAGACAAGAAACTAAAAACTACGTACAAAAGAAAGAAAAACAAATGCAATGAAGTAGTAACAGAACCGCCGTGGATAAACGAAAACATACGAAGCGGGATAAAGGAAAGAAAGAGACTCAACAGACTAATAAGGAATGCAACTTCGGATGAGGACAGTGAACACTATCAACGAAGGTACCAAAATCAGAAAATTCAAGTCCAACAGGAGATAAAAGAAGAGATGTACAAACACGAAGAAAAGATAACAAAGGAAATAAAAAGCGGAGGCAACACAAGCAAAAAAAAATGGGTGTATATCAATAAACTCGGAAAGAAGGAAGAAGGAAAAAACAAAGAAATAATCCTATTCAGTCAAGAAGGGGAAGTTCTGACCAATGATGAAGCGAGACAAGAACTTGAAACATATTGGAACGGAGTGTACAAAGCCCACATGAATGATGTACCACAAACATGGAATGAAAATGCAAAAGCCCAGTACATATCCCAAGATCAACAGGAAAGAGGACACCAACAAACCCAAAATTTAGAACTTCCAGACAACCAAGAAATACAAATCCATACCGACTTGCTGGAACACATGAGCATGGCTCTAAGAGCAGAGAAGAAAAAATATATACCTATGAGGCCCCCCATAATAACCAGACAAGAAGTCAAAGATGCACTCTCCAAATTAAAAAATAACAAATCCACAGGTCCAGACATGTTGAAACCTGAGCTTTACAAAGCTTTTGTTCTGAGTGACATCTGCCTGGATCAACTGACAAATAGCTTTAACAAAATCCTGGAGGATGGTAACATACCAGAAGAATGGAAACTGTCAAAAACAGTGATGATACCAAAAGTTAGTAATAATAATAATAATAATAATAATAGTTCTTAAAGCTAGCACATGCTAAGCTAGCTAAGGATAGCTCAATAAGGCCGATTAGGCGTATTTCCATTGGGGTCCTGTACTACTACCCCATCCCTTTGCTCATGAGGGATGGTAACGACTCAGTGCTTGTGAAAAATCTTTAATGCGCCGAGCGTGGGCGCGAACCCGGGCCTTCTGGGTGGAAGTCTGAGACGCTAGTCACTACACCAAGCCAGCAAACCAGCTGCGACCAATAGCACTAACTGATATATCTTACAAGCTCTTTATGACAACAGCCATAAAAAAGAAGATTGCGGAACATCTAAACCAGAATGGTGAAACCAAGGAAACTCAAAGTGGTTTTACTGATGGAGGCAGGATAGAAAACAACTTATTCTTGCTAAAATACTGTGTGGAGAAGAGTTTCCTAAATAAGAAGCCGCTAATAGTTGTGTCTATAGATTTTGCAAAGGTATTCGATTCGGTAAAGAGAGGCAAATTAATAGAAGTACTAATGAAGTACAAAATCCACCCCAAAGTCATAGACACACTGGCGAACATATACACAGGAGATACTACAATAATAAAGTATGGCGAAAATTCAACCCTGAAAATTGAAATAACCAGTGGTATTCGTCAAGGAAGTACAGGGTCAACAACCCTGTTCAAGATTGTCACATACGATATAATTACAAAACTTGAATCAGAGGCTGACGGGTATCAATATGACCTCTTCACCTTAAATGCCCTCTTCTTTGCTGATGATGGATTACTTTTGGCTCAGTCTCTACAGCAAGCACACGCTATGATTGACCTCATTACCAACATTGGACAAGATTGTGGCCTGAGCATCAACAAGAACAAAAGCCATACACTGATATATAACATGAGAGAAAAACCAGTAGAGATAAACAACATAGCAGTCACTAATGAAATAAAATATTTAGGAATAACAGTAACTGATAAGCGGAACTGTTTTAAAAAGCAAAAGGGTATATCATTAGAAAAAGCAAAGAAACTAGCAAACCTGACCTATCCAGTAATCTCCCAGAGCTGCAACAAACTACTGATTGGAAAGACCTTCTGGAAGAGTATAGCACTACCATCGATACTGTACGGCTCGAGCATCCTTGGCTACACAAAAAGCGAAATCCAGAAACTACAGAGAATTGAAAACTCAGTATTTAGACAGATTCTTGGTGCCCCAAGGTATGCTCAGGTTGCAGCGCTGAGGGGAGAAATCGGTGCTCCGTCCATGGAAACAAGAATCATAGGAGGACAGTTACAATACCTACACTATATAGAAAGTGAAAAGGATGAAGGATGTGAGCTTCTAAGAAGAGTACTGCGGGAAAGGAAGACACTCAAGAAGGACTACTGGATCGAAACCATCAAGGAAAACATAAATATCATAGGAAACTACAACCATATTAAGACTATGACCAAAGAAGAACTAAAAAGAAAAATAAAGACCTGGGATAGCAGACTGTGGAAGGAAGAACTAGCTGAAAAGTCAAGTCTTGAAATCTACAGAAAATGGAAGCAGAATATTAAAGGTGAAGACCAGCTTTATGACAACCGACCGTCATCAATAATCTTCTTTAAATGCAGAACAAACAACCTACCACTAAAAGACAGGAACAGACACCATGGAGGAGACAGCATGTGATATGTGCGGAGCAACAGTGGAAGATCTGAAACACTTCATATTATGGTGTACAGAATTCGAGGAAGAAAGAAAAGGAGAACCACTATTTCAGAGGCCGTACATCGAAGATGAAGACAAGCTGATAGGAGAACTGCTCTTTGAGGAAGAAAAAATCAATAAAACGAAGAATGTGATTTACAACTGTTGGAGAAAAAGGGAAAAGAAGCGTAAAGAAAATCAGTGATATATTAAAGGAAATATGACCACGACACAAATTGACACCAATAGACACAAATTGAAATTGTAATTGCAATACAGTAGTTATAAAATCATAAAACCTAGGAAAGTGCCGTTGTAAAGGCAAAATCTTTCCGACCTACAACTACTACTACTACAGTACTAGATTATTTACAGCTCACCAGTGATATTGTTTTTTGGTCGAGTGTATGGCTACATTTATAGATGCTTAAAATGCAATTTGACACTCGTTCTCCATCAGAAACCTACCCATTTCTATTTAGGCTACTATCGAATTCGATGTCTACGTACAGCACCAATTCTCCCTACCAGGAATTCACCGGAGACCTCTGGTGGACGCTTCCGAAGTAGCGCCAGAGCTACACCACACCAGTCTGGTTAAACCGGTGACAGGTCAGTTGAACCAGTGCCACTTCAACCATTTTAACCAGTAACCTAACCTAACCTACTTGTTAAAATGGTCACTGGTTGAAATGGTCACTGGTTGAAGTGGCCACTGGTTGAGTTAGCACTGGTTAAAGTGGCACTGGTTCAACTGACATGGAACCGGTAAAACCTACTGAGGTCCCTAATCAGGGTTCAAACCCCCGCCAGGCACCACCACTGGGCCTGGAGATTTTCAGGTCCCTAACCAGGGTTCAAACCCGCGCCAGGCACCACCACTGGGCCTGGAGATTTTCAGGAGGGTTAAATTCCCTTCACACCCAGCATTTCAATAATTAACGTGTCCGAGATATTACAGCCATTCTGACAATCACCCCTTCAGAACGATGACACTTTTTTTACCTTTCATTTTGGCTAAGGTTAGACGATGTTATGCAGCTTAACCTTCAATACCAGCGACGGCAGAGAGGCGTCAGTAGATAAATCACTCCCCAGTCCCAGCGACGGATGTCAGTAATATACGATCCTTGTAACTGCCTGTATCAGGCAGTACCTGGTACCACGACGTTTGAGCACTGCTCTAAGACCTTGGCAACTCTTCTCAGCTAATATCCAATCGCCCACAGGCTGAGAGAGGCAGTATTCCTCTACCTTTTGAGGTGGGAGGTTATTATAGCTTGCCTCTGAAGCCATTTTGGCCACATTGCTTGGGACTGGGGGGTACATTTATGCTAGTACCCTATGGTACAGGGTTTAAGGAGGACCCATGTTAATCAGAGGGTTTATTGAGATCGTCTTTTCCTTTGAGTCTTAGAGGTTGATTATAAGCTAAAGTAAAGCATCATATATGGTAACCAAATTATGATGAAAATTACATCATTGTGAGGAAAGGGTTAAAAGGAACACTGGTAATGCAGTAATACCTAGCTATCTAATATAAGGATAGAAAGGTATATGACATGAAGGTAAATCACTTTCAATATACCGCCGTGGGCCGTAGCATGGTCGGTACCGCGTCTGACTGCTGATAGAAGGGTCGGCAGTTCGATCCCACCCCGTGCCATTGGTGCTTGGACACGAGGTCTAGCAATTTGTGGCAAATGTCTAGTAAAGTCCCAGTAATTGCCGACTTGCGAGTTTCGTTCTATAAGGAAGTTGGAGCTGTAGACAACGATATTTAACAGAAGTTACAGGTAAAATACAGTCGTAGTACATTTATAAATACATAAAACTCAATTAACATACCATTTATCCATCAGAAACTTACATTATTATTGCATTTCTGTTTAATATTTATGTTCACGGCTCCAACTTCCTTATAGCCTGAAACTCGCAAGTGGTCAATAAGGGCACGCCCTAGCCCTGTAGGCCTACATCAAAGCAGGGAGTCAAACAAGAGACTTGTTCCTTTCTTTTTGCTTTTTGCTTTATTTAATATTTAGTTATTTATTTATTTATTATTTATTTATGCTTTATTCTTTATGCTTCACAGTTGTTATTGTGTGATTGAAAGTGATGACATTACCAAAACTATCCAACTTCATGTACATTTTCCTATACTCTTTTTCACTTCATACCAATTGTAATGGTGGGGTCACACATTCACGTATATTGCTCCCGTCAGCTCCCGTCCGGTGTAATCGCCAATTTATGTAAAGACGCGAGTAGTTCCTGCCGTGAACGCCCGTTCTTACCACGACTATTGCACTTCCCGACAGACGTACCATAACGGGGCCAGTGTTACGTCAGACGTAATGGAGTCGTATTGAACTACGTACGTGTTTGCGACGTGCATAAGCATAGCCCCGTTCGACCGCATGGGCTGCCCGATTTGCAGGAACACAGGCCACGCCCATGCCACGCCCCCACAAGACCGGCGTAGCTGAGGCCGCACGTCTTGGGATTTGTTAGGTCGTACCTGGACCGGTTCCGGCCAATCGTAGGCACACCCCGTCTGACCAAACACAGACACACTACTCACACTACTGATCCACCTGGTGAACAAGCCTACGTCTTTTCTATCCTAAATGACCTAGAGCAGTTAGTTCAGCAACCCACCCGTATCCCGGATCGCATCGGAGATCGGCCCAACATTCTTTACTTGTTTCTAACTTCTAACCCTTCTTCTTATACTGTCGATCTTTTCTCTCCTCTGGGCTCCTCCGACCATAAACTTATCTCTGTCACCTGTCCTATCTCTCCAGTACAGCCACCCGATCCTCCTAGCCGGCGGCGCTTGTGGCACTTTGGCGCTGCCGACTGGGAGGCTCTTCGGCAGTACTTCTTTGATTTCCCATGGAATGATTTCTGCTTCCATGGCCGAGGACCCTCGGAGAGTGCTGAACGCATTACCGAGGTAATCCTATCGGGCATGGAAGCATACATTCCATTCTCTTTCTCTCAGACTAATGCTAAAAAATCTTGGTTTACTCACGCCTGTTCTACTGCTGTCCGCAATAAGGAGGAAGCATTCAAACGGTACCGACGCCTTAAAACTCAAGACTCTCATTCTTCATATGTTTCTGCCCGGAATCAAGCCAAATCTGTTCTTCGACTTGCCAAACACTCTTTCATCAATAATAAATGCACTGAACTATCCAACTCTAGCTCTTCCCAAGCTTTCTGGCATCTAGCCAAAAACCTCTCCAACAATTTCTCTTCCTCGTCTTTCCCTCCCCTTTCCCACTCTGATGGCACAACCATCACTTCTTCCTCTGACAAAGCTAAACTCTTCGCTCAAACTTTTGCTAGAAACTCCACCTTGGATGATTCCGGTGCTATTCCTCCCTCTCCGCCCTCCTCTCTCTTACTTATGCCTAATATCCTAATCTCTTCTAAAGATGTACTTTCTACCCTCTCTGGGCTTAACACTAATAAGGCGTACGGTCCGGACGGTGTTCCTCCTGTTGTTCTCAAAAACTGTGCTTCCGTGCTGACTCCCTGCCTAGGCAAACTCTTTCGTCTCTGTCTATCCTCTAACGTCTTCCCTTCATGCTGGAAGTTTGCTCACATTCAACCTGTCCCAAAGAAGGGTGACCGCTCTCAACCCTCCAACTATCGTCCAATTGCTCTTATCTCTTGTCTTTCTAAAGTTTTTGAAACTATTCTTGCTTCCAAATTTCTTAAGCATTTCTCTTCTCATAATCTGCTCTCAGATCGCCAGTATGGCTTCCTTAAGGGTCGCTCTACTGGTGATCTTCTTTCATATCTTACTAACTCTTGGTCATCCTCCTTTCGGGACTTCGGTGAGACTTTTTCTATTGCACTAGACATATCGAAAGCCTTCGATAGAGTCTGGCATAAATCTTTAATTTCTAAACTACCCTCCTTCGGTTTCTATCCCTCCATCTGTGCCTTTGTCTCTAATTTCCTTTCCGGCCGTTCCATAGCCGCGGTTGTGGACGGCCATTGTTCACTTCCTCACCCTATAAACTCTGGTGTTCCTCAGGGCTCTGTCCTATCTCCTATTCTCTTTCTAATTTTTATAAATGATCTCCTTAACTGTACCTTAATTCCCATCCATTCATACGCAGACGACTCAACCTTACACTACTCCATTAGTTTTTCAGAACGCCCCAGCCAGCAATCCCTCAACGACAAACGTAATGAAGCCATAGAACTCTTAAATTCTGATCTAAATACTATTTCCAATTGGGGCAGAGAAAACCTTGTTAACTTTAATGCTTCCAAAACCCAATTTCTCCATCTATCTACCCGTCAGGATCTCCCAGCGGACTATCCCTTATTCTACAACAATACAAAAATCAACCCTTCATCTTCTCTCAATATTCTTGGTGTCTCTTTTTCTTCTGCTCTCATTTGGAAGGACCATATTACCAGTCTTGCTAAGGCAGCCTCCCAGAAGCTGGGTGTGCTCAACCGCCTTAGGGGGTTCTTTTCCCCTGCACAGCTTCTTGCTCTGTACAGGGGCATAGTGCGCCCTTGTATTGAGTATTGTTCACATGTGTGGGGAGGTTCCTCTCACACCGCTCTCCTAGACAAAGTTGAAAGGAAGGCCTTTCGTATCATTAACTCCCGTCCACTCACCAACACTCTGCAATCTCTCTCTCTCCACTGCAATGTTGCATCTCTCTCGCTATTCTATCGCTACTATAATAATCAGTGTTCCTCAGAGCTATCCCAGTGCATACCACCTCCTTTACGTAGGGCACGTGGTACCCGTCTTGCAACTCAATCCCACCCCTACTCTGTGCAACTCTCCAACCCAAGAGTGAAACGTTACTCTCAAACTTTCTTCTACTCAACAGCTGAGCTCTGGAGCTCTCTCCCAGAATCAGTCTTTCCCTCTTCCTATGACTTAAATTGCTTCAAACTCCGTGTGTCCAGGCGTTTTGGCTCGAACGTCCCTTGATTTTGGCCCTGTCACTCTTTCAACTATGGGGGAGGCACTCGCTATAGGCAGTTATGCCTTTTGCCTCCCTCAATCACATAGAAAAAAAAAAAAAAAAAAAAAAAGACAAAGACAGTCTTTGTCAACCATGTCTGTCGGGGTTGCAATCTGGGAATTACAAAAGGGCAGGACTGGCCACACCTTTCCCATTCCCATGCTCCTTGTCTTTGTGGCGGTTATCACCCTTATCATACAGATAAGGCACATCCTGTTCCAGCCAGTCTCCCAACATACGCTCCTGCGCCTCTGTCAGGATAATGTTGGTGCTCTTCCGGCGCCGTTTTATTGGTACTGTTGGCTGTTCCTGTCCCTGTCCCTGTTCAACGTCGTCGGGGTTTTCCTCACTTTCATCCACGTCCAACACCTCTCCATCATCGTCGGGTATATTCATCAACAGTTCACCGTCAGAGGGGTTAATCGGCGAGGTTCCAGACGACGAGGGGACAGCCGGTGAGGTTGCAGAGTTCGAGGGGAAAGCCGGTGAGGTTGCAGAGTTCGAGGGGCCAGGCGGTGAGGTTGCAGAGTTCGAGGGGACAGGCGAGTTTGCAGGTGTCAAGGGGACAGGCGGTGATGAGGTTGCAGGCGTCAAGGGGACAGGCGGTGAGGTTGCAGACGTCTTCTTCACGCTTCTCTTGGTAGCCATGGTGACAGGGCAGGGCAGGGCAGGGTGCAGAGGGTGGCAGCAGAGGGTGGCAGGGTGGCAGACAGGGTGGCAGAGTAGCAGGGATGGTGGTGGTCGTCGTGGTGTGGTGAGAGGTATGACGGCAGTACCTCCCGTTGTCCCTATATACCCCCCCGTACGACGTTGCCGCGTCTTCCCGGCAACACGCAGTGCGGCGGTGTTGCCAAACGAACGTAAACTTCCACATTCGACTGGAACTTTCCACGATGGACGGGAGCAGCTCACGTCTGACGAGCGAGCGGCTACGTCTGACGGGCGAGCTGCTATGTCTGACGGGGCCGCTCCCGTCAGACGGCCGTGGTGGCCCGGTCGGTCGTAAGCTTTCCCATCTTTTGACATACGTGAGGGCGAGCCACGTATTTGATTCCACTCGAATCAACAACCGCGCGGCCTCGGCCGCACCCACAACATTGCCGACCCCCGTGGGCTACTCGTTTCTACTCTCGCCATGCGTGAGTACCCCCCCGACTGGCCGCAATTTCATTTACGTTTTGCGTATTATGCCCTTACGTTTTACGTAATCGGTTGCCAACTACCAATATACCTTCGTTTACAAAAACGGGAGCTGACGGGAGCAATATACGTGAATGTGTGACCCCACCATAATGCCCTGTACCCGCAAAATCCTGCAACCACAAAACTACCCGAGTTGACGTCTGTGATAGCGTAAAATAGTCGTTGGTGGCGAAGTCTAATAAACCCATCACGTGAATCACCACGAGACTGTCACCTGGTTCTTTCAAGAACTAAGGTTGCTATCCTATTGTACGTCCGTGGTAGTACAGTCAGTTAGCGCGCGCGTCTGGTAAAAACATATATGTCCCTAACCAGGGTTGAAACCCGCACCAGGCATACAAAAGCCTGGGGAATTTTCGGGAGCGTTAAATTCCCTTCGCACCCAGCATTTCACCAATCTAAATAAAAAAAATCCTGGTTAGACACCACGTTAAAATCTGCATCTATACAGCCTACTTAACTTGATTGTATTGTATACTTTTTGTTATATCCTTGGTTTTTTCCATCTAGTGAATAGGGAGAATAATCAGTGTTTTCTGTTTATTACAGGTCAACCTCTCCCGTCCAAGATGGCTTACATGGCAGGTTCAGGTTGCTATTGTTTAATGGTGGAAGGGGCTCCAGGAGGTCCTGCACTAGTATATGGGCTACACGAAATGCCTCGTATGAATTCGTTACTCAAGGTAGGATAATACAGCATAGGCTTATCTATTTGTCTTCTATATTTATAATGGTCATGTATTAGTTAATTAACCTCTCAGTTGCGCAGCCCCTGTAGTATACACCATACCCCTGTGCGTAGGTATTTTCATTCATTCCTCACTAAAATCGTTAATTTACCATAAATATTAGAGACTGGCATAATAGTCCCCCTATATAAGGGCAAAGGGGAAAGAGGAGTGTGTGGTAACCACCGAGGAATATGTCTTCTAAGCGTAGTAGGGAAGGTATACAGTAGGGTAGTGATTGACAGAGTGAGAACGGAGATATGGATAGGCGATGAGCAGGGAGGTTTAAGGAAGGAAAGAGGATGTGTAGATCAGATTTTTACCCTGAATTGTGTTGTGGAGAAATATCTGGAGAAGAAACAAAAGGTGTATGTTGCCTTTATGGACTTGGAGAAGGCCTATGACAGAGTGGATAGAGAAGGTTTGTGGAAAGTACTTAGAATATACGGAGTAGCTGGCAAGTTGCTGAAAGCAGTGAAGAGCATGTATGAGGGTGCAAAGGTGGCAGTACGTGTGGAGAGTGAGCAGAGCGAGTTCTTTGACCTGAATGTTGGTTTGAAACAGGGTGTGTGATGTCCCCGTGGTTGTTTACTGTATATATGGATGGAGTCATGAAAGAAATACTATCAAGAGCAGTGGATGTTGGTGTATTGCTGAAAAGGGAGGGAATTGAGTGGAAGCTACCTATACTGCTGTTTGCGGATGATACAGTTCTGATGAGTGATAATGAATGGGAGTTGCAGGGTCTGGTAAATGAGTTTGGAACAGTGTGCGAAAATCGGAATTTGAAGGTAAATGCGGGGAAGAGCAAGGTTATGGTCTTCGAAAGGGGTGAAGTCACAGAGTGTGAGGTGAAGCTGAACGGTCAGGCTATGGAGACCGTCAACTCTTTTAAGTATCTGGGCAGTGTGTTGAGTAAAGATGGGACTACGGATGAAGAAGTGCGGGAGAGGGTACAACAGGGGAAGAGGGTTGTAGGAACGCTGAAAGCAGTAACAAGAAATAGGGTGGTCAGTATGGAAGTGAAGAAGTCCTTGCATGACAGTGTGGTAATCCCGACACTGGCTTACGGAAGCGAAGCATGGACGTTGGTTGAGAGACTCAGACCAAGAGTGAGAGCAGTGGAAATTAATTACCCAAGAAGTGCGTGCGGAGTTACATGGAGGGATAGACAGACTAATGAGGAAGTAAGAAGGAGGTGTGGTGTGGGGGTAGATGTGCTGGAAAGTGTGGAAAGGAAAAACTTGAGATGGTTCGGCCAAATGGAACGTATGGAAAGCGAGAGAATGACTAAGAGGGTGTACGAGAGCGAGGTGGAGGGACAGAGAGGGAGAGGTAGACCGAATGAGAGGTGGAAGGATGGAGTGAGGAAGTATACGAACGAAGGCGGTGCTGGTTGGGGGGAGGGGCGTCGACTGACCGGGGACAGAGGTGCATGGGGGCGGTTCGTTCGTGGCCACCCCTTCGGGGATGTGTCGGGCAATAGATAGATAGATAGATAATTAATACTTATCCATATGCGCCTATTTTACTTTTAATATGAAGATAGTAGCATGTTACAACAATAAACAAGTGGGAATATCATTTGTATGGTTAAAATTGCGAATTGAAAGCGAGCGGTTCATTCATCAAGTGTGAGCCAGCCGGCTTCACATCCTCCTCTCTCGAGGCCTGGAGAGAGACTGAGGCCTCTATCTCTCTCTCTCGCTCTTTCCCACGCATAGACACACAGATGACCACACCCTGCAACCGGCTTGCTAACGTTAGCACGAAAATATACCAATGAATAAGGGAATAACAGGGAAAATAGGTGATAATTGAGAGGGGGGGGGAGGGGATGTGGAGGAGTGATATGAGGCATGGAGGGGGAAAAAAAAAAAAACACAGTTTCAAGTGCTACTGGGGCCTTTTAAAAGTGTTTTGTTTAGGCCTAGGATCTTAAGGGGCCTTCCCACATCAAGGACGTTTGGTACTAACTCTCTAGGAGTGTCAAGTCTGTGCTACTCCGTGAGAAATGTCACCGACTGCTTCCGAGTGGGATAAATACACCGAGTAAAACGGGGTAGGACAGACTAACACTCTGTCCTAGTCTGTGTCTTAACAGACTTTGTCAGGAGTGTGACAGAGTGCAGTCAGTTATACATGCCAACTACATCAGAGTCATTACAGACTAAAATGGGGTAGAACAGACTAGGACAGACTAACACTCTGTTCTAGTTTGAGTTTGTCAGGGGTGTGACAGAGTGCAGTCGATTGTACATCAGAGCCATTACCGGGTAGAACAGACTAGGACAGACTAACACTCTGTCCTAGTCTGTGTCTTAACAGACTTTGTCAGGAGTGTGACAGAGTGCAGTCGGTTATACATGCCAACTACATCAGTCATTACAGACTAAAACGGGGTAGAACAGAATAAGACAGACTAGGACAGATAACACTCTGTGTGCCAACCGCCTCTCTGCAGACTTTCGTTTTTTATGTTATGTTAATAGAGATGGCCACCAGTAGGTTATTGAGTATATTTATAAGTATTAAATCATAATAACTGCAAGATAACCGGTTCAAATGTTATTATATGCGTGTATATGAGTTAGTTTGTTAATGAGTTGGGCTTATAATTAGGGTTGGGTGTGAGAGAGATCTGCCTTGTGTGGGCCAATCGGCTTTCTGCAGGCTCCCATTTCCTATGTTCTTATGTAAAAGCCTACCTTACTTAGCCTAGCCCTTTCAAGATCCGATTACCTATTTGTTTCCTTTTCTCTGGCTATTGTGAGACGATTTTCATTAGATCAGGAAACGATCTGCTCGAGTTTTGGCGGGAAAGGCATGACAGCATATGGAAGAGATGGGTTGTGTTTAAAAGGGATTTGCCTTGTGTGTGGCAATCGCCTCTCTGCAGACTTCCGTTTATTTATGTCATGTTAATAGAGAAATGGTCACCAGCAGGTTATTGAGCTTACTGTATTTATAAGTAGTAAAGCATAATAATTGCGAGATAACCTGTTCAAGTGTTATTATATGTGTGTATATGAGTTAGTTTGTTAGTGTGTTGGGCCTATAATTAGGGTTGGGTGTGAGAGGGATCTGCCTTGTGTGGGCCAATCGACTTTCTGCAGGCTCCCATTTTCCTATGATTTTATGTAAGCCTGCCTTACTTAGCCTAACCCTTTCAAGATCCAATTACCTATTTGTTTCCTTTTCTCTGGCTATTGTGAGATAGACATATTATATCAGGAAACGATCTGCGGGAGTTTTGGCGGGATAGGCATGACAGTATATGGAAGAGATGGGTTGTGTTTGAAAGGGATCTGCCTTGTGTGTGACAATCACCTCTCTGCTGACTTCCTTGTTTATGTTATGTTAATAAAGCAATAGTAACCAGAAGGTTATTGAGTTTATTTATAAGTAGTAAAGCATAATAACTGTGAGATAACCTGCTCAAATGTTATTATATGCGTGTATTATATACTATTGAATCTGTGTAACCTACTAATGTGTATACCATTGATGCTATTAAGTGACATGGCGGTGGTGAGTCGAGGAGGACGTGCTTGTGACTGTTTCCACAGTCCTTATATCTGTAGACTGTGACTGTTCCGAGAGATAACTGCACTCTGACACAACAGAGTGTAACAGACTTGTTAGGAGTCACTAAGACTCGCTAAAACTCTGACAGACTTATTAGGAGTTGGTACCGACTTGATCCGACTTTTCACAGTCAGTACCCAAATTTCAAACAAGTTTGAAAAATGTTATTGCCCCCAGGGGTGCAACCGACTCATTGGTGGTGCTACAGACTCATTAGGGGTACGACAGACTATCTCCAGGACTCCATGGAGACTCCATACGGAGTCAATAGTCGGTTACAGTCGGTTCCACACTCCTTGATGTGGGAAAGCCCCTTTAACCCTTTACTGGCGGCGCGCATCATATGTCGAGTGAAAGAAATTTGGACTATGTGGCGGCTCACAACATAAGTCGTGTGGCATTTTCAGCACGTAATGTTGCTGAGAGAGAGAGACAAGTGGTGGCAGGAGAGTAGTGAGCGTATGACTGCTCCAGACCAACGCGGTGGACCAACTGACATGAATCCCACCCTCCTCCACCCTCTCACATTCGCTACACAGTGAATTATGTATGGAAAGTACCGAATTACATGGTTTTTGCACTCGTGTTGCGCGATTGTTGCAAGAAAACTAGTGGTCATACAAGGATCGTTGGGGTGTCATTGGAAAGCTCTGTTTATGCCCTTTCAGAGATAGATACTTGTTTTACGCTCTGGGTCTTATTTAGGCATGAAAATGATCACGTAAACAACCCTATTTTGGGTAAAAACACCCCGCTGGTGGCTACATATTATTTACCGCCTAGGCCGCTCGTTAGGTGTTAAGAGTCTCTGCGCAGCTGCCGGCTTAATTAACCCATACAGTACCCGTGACTGTCATATTTATTTGATTTCAGCTACATTTAGACGATTTTATAAAGCTTATGAAGGATATATGGTAGCTAAAAGGAATCATGGAGATAGTCTGTAGCCTTTGAATGGGTAGACGTCCTTCCTAGGCTGACTAAAATTGTCAAATAGTGGCCATAATATAACAAAGAGGACGTCACCGGTACTGAACGGGTTAATACCATCAGATGATAACATACTTGTTTTTCCTTTCATTGTATTCTCCATAGGGGAGATACAATGGATGTAGTAGAACATTAAAAACAATCCTTTCTTTCAGAGATATTCGTGGTATGCAATTGCTTGATATCAATTGTCAGTTGCCCTCTGACCCTTGACCAGTGCGGACGTCCCCAGTGACCGCTAGTGAACCTGTTTACACTTAGTGAGGTCCTAGTGAACTTTCTTAGTGATGGCTGTTGTTGATGAGTCTGCTGTCTCCTCCCATACTCTCCAGCTTTGTCTTACTTTGCAAGAAAGACTGGAGAGTGTGGAGCAGGAGATTCAGTGTCTCAAAGATGAAAATTTGGCCTTGAGACTAGCTATGGCGGAGAAGAAGTGTGAGGCTACCGGAAGTGTTCCCAGGGATCGTGAAGCCCCTTGGAAAGTGGTGTCAACCAGTGCAACGGCCTGCAAGCTGAAAAGGCAGCCACTCAAGACCCACAACAACTTCAGCACCTTGGCTGATGAGAGTGATGGCGATGAAGTGGCGATCATCGAGGCAGTGAGAGGGGAGGGGGGGAAGTCTGCTGCTGTTGCTGCTACAACTCCTGCTACACGCCGACAACGGAAAAAAGCTAAGTTCATTGTCGGTGATTCAATGGTTAGGTACCTTGACGGGGCTACTAACACTCATGTTAGTAAAGTTGTCTGCCTACCTGGAGCCGGAGTCGGGAGGGTGGCAGAGAAGATGGATGGTGTCCTAGAAGGGGGTGGGGAGGACCCCATCATCTTCATCAACGCGGGATCCAATGACATATGGAGATGCAGGACTGAGGAGTTGCTGACCAAGTAACAGGAAATGCTGGAGAGGATCAAGGAGAAGGGTGGATTTCCTGTGGTACACAGTATCCTGCCAAGAAGAGGGGTACGGAAGGAATGGTCCTCCAGGGCTATTGGTGTAAATAGCCGGCTGGAGAAGTATTGCAAGGCAAAGTCAATACCATTCCTAGATAACTGGACCCACTTCTATGGTAAGGATGAACTGTATGCCCAGGATGGAGTACATCTTTCTCGACTAGGAGTTTCGACCTTGGCCAGCTCACTGGACAAGATTGTTGCGGGGTTTCGTTAAAAAAACCTGGGTGTGTAAGTAAAATACTGTCTCCATATGGAGCAGGTACTTCATGTGACAAACCAGTGAGTAAAATAGAAATAATCAGTCAAGATAGTGCGAATATAGTGATGTGTAATAGTAGTATCGATAACACTACACATGTAACTGATAGTAAAGATGAGATTACTGATAGAGTAGAATTTCCGTCTAGAGCTAATAGTTCAACAGGAAATAATAAGTTAGCTAAAAACAATAGAAAATTAGTTGCAAATAAAAGTAATAGGTTGAGGGTATATTATACAAATTGTAGAAGTGTATGTAACAAAATGAACGAACTTAGAGCACTCGTTAGCACAGAAAATATAGACATAATAGCGCTAACTGAAACGTGGATTAATACAGAATCTAGGCATTTTTTAGCAGAATTTGATATTCCAGGATATAGTTTGTTTAAATATGACCGAACAAGTAGGAGGGGCGGGGGTATAGCAGTGTTTGTCAGGAGTACATTAAAAAGCTGTATTAAATCAGGTATTAGACTAAATAATGATAATGAAAGTGTTTGGGTAGAGGTTAACGAAGGTAGTGAGACCATAGTTATTGGAGTTATATATAGACCGCCTAATATGAGTAGAAATGGCGGAACATCGTTATGGGAGGAAATTAAAATAGCATCAAGGTTTAGCAATGTGTGCATTATGGGGGATTTTAATTTTCCGAACGTTGATTGGCAGCACCAAATAGGCGACTCCGATTCAGTAGAGTTTATTGAGGTAGTACAGTTTAGTTTAGTTTTGTAGATGTTTAGGTGACAATCACCACGGTCGATCTGGGGATCCGCCGCTGACGAGCTCGTCCTGGAATCTTTACGACTCTGAATCTTACGATTCTGTACAGGACTGAACATGCCATTTTTATCGGCAATAGCTCAGAGAAGAGTGTTGAGAGGGGAGAAGGGGTGTTGGAGAGAGAGGAAGGTGTTGGAGTGGCTTTGTTATGTGTGTTTTGTCTGTATACGTCGTCAGGATGTCCCCTGACTGGGTGCAAGCATGTGAAACATGCTAGGACGTACTACCGCACCCACTAAATGTCCGCCGTGGCAGGGATTCGATCCCGGGTCTTTCAGATTCACACGCGAGCGTGCTCACCACTTGACCACCACGGCCCTCATAGTACAAGATAGTTTTTTATTTCAATTCATAGATACGCCGACTAGAGGTATTAATATTCTTGATTTAGTTTTCAGTAACAATGAACATATGATAAATGATGTAGAGATTGGTGACCACCTAGGAAATAGCGATCATAAATCTATTTATTTTAATATACAATGGACAGGGAATGCTAAAGAGAATACGACACTTATCCCAGATTTCAGAAAAGCCGATTATGGTGGGCTAAGAAGAGACTTAAGGGTGGACCCTATTGTTAAGCAATTAAGTCACGATATGCCAGAGTTAAACTTGCCACCTACATATAACCAGTTTATTGCTTCACTCCACAATGCTCAAAATAAATATATCCCTAAAAGAAAATTAGATCGCCGCAGAACCAACCAAATGGATGACTAATAAGCTAATAGATCTTATAGGAAAAAAGAAAGGAATATAGAAAGATAAAGAAAGGCGAAAATCATCTACATATATACTATCAGACTCTATCAAGACAGGTCAAAAAAGAAATCAGGAAAGCAAAAAGAAATTATGAAATAAGGATAGCCAGTGACTCAAAAAATAACCCTAAAGCTTTTTACCAACTATATAAATCTAAAGTTAGAGATGTAATAGGCCCCCTAAAAACTTCAATAGGAGAAATAACAGAAAATTATTTAGAAATGTGCAGTACATTAAATAGTCAGTTTCTTTCCGTTTTCACTAATGAAAATTTGGCACAGATTCCAGAAGTCAATATGGTATATAGTGATAGTATAGAAAATATGTTAAGTACAGTTAGTATAAGTAGAAATGATGTGCTTAAGGAAATTGACAGACTGAAACCTCAAAAATCGCCTGGTCCTGACGAGGTATATGCTAGAGTATTAAAAGAATGCAGAGATGAGTTAAGTAGCCCATTAGCATTTTTATTTAACAAGTCATTAGAAACAGGTTTAGTTCCAGAAGCTTGGAAGCTTGCAAATGTAGTTCCGATCTTCAAAAAAGGTGATAAATCGATAGCATCCAATTACCGTCCCATTAGTCTCACATCAATCATAGGAAAGTTGCTAGAGTCTATTATTGCTAGGAAAATTAGAAGCCACTTAGACAAATTTAACTTAATAAATTCTTCGCAGCATGGATTCACTAAGGGACGTTCTTGCCTTACTAATTTGCTTAGCTTTTTCTCAGAGGTATATGAAGCAGTAGATAGTGACAAGTCATATGATATTATTTATTTAGATTTCAGTAAAGCTTTCGACAGAGTCCCTCATGAGAGATTGATGAGAAAGGTTGAGGCACATGGAATAGGAGGATCGTTGTTGGGATGGATTAGGTCATGGCTAATTGGTAGGAAACAGAGAGTCAGCATAAATGGTACCAAGTCAGAGTGGGGAGCAGTCAAAAGTGGTGTCCCCCAGGGATCGGTATTAGGTCCCCTGTTGTTTCTTATATACATAAATGACCTAGATTTAGGTATAACTAGTAGGATAAGTAAATTCGCAGACGATACTAAAATGGGGAGATCAATTGATTCAGATAGCGATATAGAGTGCCTCCAAAGGGATCTAGATACCTTACATGAATGGTCAGTAAATTGGCAGATGAAGTTTAACATTGACAAATGCAAGGTATTAAAGATAGGGAAGATGCAAACAAATGTTAAATATAAACTAGCTAATTTAGAATTAGAAATTCAGACTGTGAGAAAGATCTAGGTGTGTTTGTTAGCAATGATTTGAAGCCTAGAAAACAGTGTATAAGCGTTCGTAATAAGGCAAACAGGATTCTCGGGTTCATCTCTAGGAGTGTGAGTAACAGAACTGCTGATGTTATCTTAAAACTTTACTTGTCATTAGTGAGACCCCATATGGATTATGCTGTCCAATGTTGGTGTCCTTATTACAGAATGGACATAGATTCATTGGAGAGAGTACAGCGTAGAATGACAAAAATGATCCATAATATTAGAAATCTTTCGTATGAAGGAAGGTTGAAGAAATTAGGTTTACATTCGTTAGAGAGACGCAGAGTTAGAGGGGATATGATAGAGGTGTTCAAGTGGGTTAGTGGGATTAACAAAGGGGACATGACAAATGTACTAAAGCTCAGTGATAGCGAAAGAACTCGTACCAATGGTTTCAAATTAGATAAATTTTGTTTCAGAAAAGATATAGGCAAATATTGCTTTGGTAACAGAGTTGTAGATGGGTGGAATGGACTACCAAGTGCTATAGTGGGGTCTAAAACGGTAGGGAGCTTTAAGATAAAATTGGATAAGCATATGGACGAGAAGGGTTGGGTGTGAAGGGGGATTAGCCGGGTTGGGCCAATCAGCACTCTGCATACCCCCATAATCCTGCGTTAATCTCTAACCATTTTGGTAAGATGATCCTCAGGGTATTAGAGTGTTGAGCCTATAATTGGGCTTTGTAATTGAACTGGGTTTGTGTGGGACAGGGATCTGCCTTGCTTAGGCCAATCGGCTTTCTGCAGACTCCCATTTTCTTATGTTCTTATGTTCTTATATATATATATATATATGCAATAAAGTCACAGCAACATGTGAACCAACAGATTCAGGAAAATCCACAAGTCCATAGGGACTCTGTGTTTTTCTTCTTTCCTTGTGGATTTTCCTGCATATATATATATATATATATTCAGTATTCAAGTATTTGAGAATGGCTAATAAATCGTAGGCGTGTGCATAAACCTTTAACCGTCTTGGTGGTGTAATGGTTAAGGTGTCTAAAAATCTGTGTGTGATAACCCGGGTTCGAATCCCGGTGGATCACATATATGGTTTCATTAATTTCATTGTAGGTGTTTGGTGTTGTGGTGAAATTAATACAAAATATAATACTGTATACTGTACAGGGTGTTCCAGTAATGCTTTTCATAAATTATATGGTGGACTCATCAGACAAAAATAAGAATAAATTACTCTATGAACATGAGGTTGAGTATTTATAATAACGGAGTTATTACACGATTTAAGTTAACGATAGATACAATGCCATTCAGTCCAAGGGGTAATGTTGCCATTTTAGTTGATTATATCCATTTGGCCTTCGCTATTGCTTGCTAGCCTCAAGATAGTGACCAGTAGCGATCTGACTTTTCGGTAGAAAAATATGTCCGGCTTCGCCGGATTTTATTTTTCTACCGGCGAAGCCGGACATATTTTTCTACCGAAAAGTCAGATCGCTACTGCTCACTATCTTGAGGCTAGCAAGCGATAGCGAAGGCCAAATGGATATAATCCACTAAAATGGCAACATTACCCCTTGGACTGAATGTCATTGTATCTATCGTTAGCTTAAATCGTGTAATAACTCCGTTATTATAAATACTCAACCTCATGTTCATAGAGTAATGTATTCTTATTTTTGTCTGATGAGTCCACCATATAATTTATGAAAAGCATTACTGGAACACCCTGTACAGTACAGTATACAGTATACTATATATATATATATATATTATTATTATTTTTATTATTATTATTATTATTATTATTATTATTATTATTATTATTATTGGTATAGATCAGGCTCTCAAGGTTGGGCCTTCCTTTTCATGCTATTCATCACATATTTTTTCCCAGTCCGGTTCAGTCAATACCATTTCCCACATTTTATTTTCTCACTTGGTTCGGGCAATTGGTGTTGTCATCGGTTTTTAGCCATGAGGTTTTAGACCATGCATTTAAATCGCTATCATTTCTCCCATATGGCTCAGGTCAGGTGAAGGTATTGAGGGATAAGCCTTTACAACGGCATCTCGAATCTACATTCTACTTTTCCTATTTTTCTGAAGAGTGATAGAGAGGGGAGAAGGGGTGTTGGAGAGAGAAGCTGTTGGAGTGGCTTTCTTGTATGTGTTATTAGTCTGTATACGTCGTCGAGGTCTCCCCCGACTGGGTGCGAGCATGTGAAACACGCTAGGACATACTACAACACCCACTAAATGTCCGCCTGGGCTGGGATCGAAGTCAGGTCAAGCAGATTGACATGTGAGAATGCTCTCCACTCGACCGCCGCAGCTAAGAATTGGTCTGCCACCACCGTACATTAGCCATTCATAAAAGCTATACCGTACCTCAATACAGGCTTGGTCTCTATTGACTTTCAAGGGGGCTATAGGTAGGCTACTCTCCTTCCAATTCAAGTTTTTTTTTCTGTTTATCTTCCAATTTCTATTTCTCCATATCCAGACGACATTTCAAAGTAAAGAATTGGATGTACAGTAAACCGGCCTCGCCATCTCGGACCTCTAGATGTCGGAAACCCGTACTAGCCGGACTGGCAACGGTCTCTCGGACATGCAGTTCCGTATGCCGGGCATTTCCGTCATCGTTCCGACAGTGTCCGACAGTTTCCGACGTTGTCGGATGACGCGCTCACGTCACCGGACAATAAGGGTGAATATCCGACAAACAGAAGGGACGTCCGACGCCATCTACATCCAGGGCCCAAGCGTCGGAGCTAGGAGCGTCAGTCCGCACCAAGCTCTGTTGTGTTACACATAGATGCGTGCATTTATCAAGTTCGCCATGCCTCCCAAGGATAAGCCTAAGCGTAAGGTGACCTCTATATCACTCGAAACTAAGCTTTAGATGTTGAAGGACCTGGACAGTGAGGACAGTGAGGTGGAGAAGGACAGTGAGGTGGAGAAGGACATTGAGGTGGAGAAGGACAGTTAGGTGGAGAAGGACAGTGAGGTGGAGAAGGACATTGAGGTGGAGAAGAACAGTGAGATGGAGAAGGACAGTGAGGTGGAGAAGGACAGTGAGGTGGAGAAGGACATTGAGGTGGAGAAGAACAGTGAGGTGGAGAAGGGGAGTGAGGTGGTCAAGGACAGTGAGGTGGAGGTGGGGGTGAAAAGGGGATGCTGCAGTAATTAATGCAGTGTTGGGGAGGAGGGAGAGGGGAGGGGGGACATCAAAACTACAGACAAGAGCAATGAAGGGGTAAGTGTAATATAGCCTACTGTACTATACTGTGTTTTGTGTTACAGATTATAGGGTTCGAATAGGGTTGTCTTCGTTTTCTAGGTTGACGCGGACGTCTCTCTTGAGGTCGGATTTTTTCCGTAGTCTCCGATTTAATTGTTGTCTCGGACGGACATTGGTTAGGTCGGATTTTATCCTCTGTTAGGTCGGACATAAGTCGGACCCCGGACATCTCGGACTGAGTCTCCCCCCAATTAGTCCGAGATAGCGAGGGTTTACTGTACTTTAAGCTTATGATAAAGCCGATCCCTACCAATTTTCAAGGGTATGCACGAAAAATTACACCAGGGTGTGCTGGTGGACGTTTTACCAGTTCAGCAAGGTAGGCTACTTCGGCTCACCGAATTTAACCCGAGGAGCGCGATAGGCCTCACAGAAGTGTCTGTATAGCGAACGCAGTAGGCCTCACGGAAGAAAGCATATGAACAAAAATAAAAATAAATGCCTCACAGTCAGTGAAATGGATGCCATATGTGATTATTCCCCCTTCACTACCTCCTGCCTCTACCCCACATGTGTTCCCCCCCTCCCTCCCCCCCCCCCCCCCCCCCCGCCCCTTTCTCCCCTCCTCAAGTATTGGCTATAATTCCTCTTATTTTTGTCATTCCTCCCTTATTTCTGGTGAGTCACGGTCTTCCACACTCCCCCCTCCCTTTCACATGCGAGATGACACACACAGCTCAGTGCCTCCAGAGACCTTGGAGAGGCAGGGTATAGCTTGCTCGCTCTCTTGCTTACACCCACCCCGTCCCGCCACAAATATATATTTTTTACTAGATATTTGCTGTTTACACCTATTTTCTGGTCTTCACTGTTTACATGTTTATCATACAAGTAAAATATACGAACATGGAGCAGAAATAATGCTTTAGATGGTAAATATAAAAAAAATTGTCAGATATGAAGGTAATTAATTCGCAGATGCAGCCTTTTTAAGAACATCAATGGCGTCATTCTGGTCTACCTCTCCTTGCGACTCCCTCCATGTTCATAGACTTACCGTCGCTCGGGAGCCCTCGCATATCTTTATTACCACTTGCACCAACCACTCCTCGCCAAGTTTTCTTTTGGCCCACTGCGCAACCTCTCTGGGCACCCTGTCAAAGACTTTCTCTAAATCCACAAAGACATAATAGAGTTCCCTATTTTTCCCTAGGTACTTCACCTGGAGTTGTCTAACTATAAAAATTATAGCATCAGTGGTGCCGTGGCCTGGCATGAAGCCAAAGTGCATCTTGTCTATGGCCACACTCTCCATAGTCATACCCTCAAATACTCTCACAAACTGTCATCACTTAGTTGAGCATTTTCAGTTCTCTGTAATTGCCCTGATCCATTGAGTCACCTTTCCCTTTATAAATATTCTCACTCACACTTTTTGCCAATCGTCAGGTACTTTCTCCTCCCTTACAACTGCGTTTATCAGCTGTGCTACCATTTGCACCCAACCTCCCCAGAGGCCTTCAGCATCTTGGCAATCATATCCGAGCAGCCTGCGGCTTTACCGTTTTTAATTTTCATTATTGCGCTTCTAACAGCTGTTTGACTATTCCACGGTGGAGGACCCTGCACAACTAGGCCTATACATACATACATACATAAAATTTTAGGACTGAGTGCTCCACACATACGTGCAGTACTGCCGTTTCAGTCTCTTGTCCTAATGGCGGCGTTCCAGGCAACCCTGTAAAGGGCTGCTTCACTTGTCAATTGTTTTTGGATTCGAGATCGGCACGTATAGTCCGATCCCAGGTCTGCCTCGGTCCACCCCTTGGTGCAGCTCCGTCCACAATCACAGACCTGCATCTTTTCACCCAATCTTGTTCATCCATTCTCTCCACATGTCCATACCATCCCAGTCTACTTGTACGTATCTCGCTAATACTCTTTATACCTAAGCGTCTCCTCAGCTCATCATTTTTCATTCTATCATGCAGCCTGGCCCCACACATCCATCTCACCATTCTCATCTCATTACGTTCCATTCTGTTGACATCCTCTACTTAAACGGTCCCTATTTCTGAGGCATATGTCATTGCACCTTTAACACATGAGGCATACACATTTCCCTTTACAGGGGGAGAGGCATTCTTTTCATGGTCAGAATTGGCAGCAGTTCTCTGAACTACCCCCAGCCACACCTAATTCTAGCAACAGTGGCATCCTTGGCCCCACCACCAGCATAGATGGTATCTCCTAGGTAACAAAACTTGCCCACCAGCTCCAATGACTCGTTTCCAAAATTCACAGCCACAGGATCATCATTTAACACAAGCTCGCCCTTGCACACTACGCACTGGCTTTAACACGAAGGTGATCCCTATCCCATTCAGATTCCACATTTAACAGCCGGTCATAGTGCTTCCTCCATGCTTTCCTGATTTCGCCCTCAGTATTTACCACCACTCCGCAGTTGTTTTTGATACATTGCTCACCTACCATTCTTATTCAACTTATCAAAGATTAATATTTTGTTTTATATGTATTCCTTTAGTCATATTTGTACTGTATGTATTGTATTATTATTATTGTTGTATTATATGTTATCATTAATAGTATGATTATTGCTCTTGGTTCAGTCCTTGCTTAATTTTCAGATAGAAAATGCGAAACTGATTGAAGGATCTGGACTTCCATTTGCGTCACGTGTGTCTCTACAGAATATGAAAGTCACTGAAGTTATCAACTTGCTCTGCAATGTAGGCGGCATGAGAGTTGTTAGTACGACAGCGTATCCCGGAGACTACCCCACGTTCCTCTGGACCTTGCAGACAAATCAATAAAACTTATAAAAGGTATTGTGCATTCATAAATACAGTACAGGATAGCGTTTTCTTGAGTAGCAATTTCACAGATAGCGGTAGAATAGCAACAATCTCATAGCGAGGTTAGCTAGTATATCCCAGCTGCTCTCTATACTCCATTCAAACTCCACGTTGAGTAATAGTTCGTAGTGTACCTTCCAAGCATATCTGATTTATTTGTACGTATGTATGTATGTACTGTATATACATAGGCACATACCCCACATCTGGAGGTTGGCCGACTTGAGACAGAGCCCGAACAGGGACCAAAAAAAATAAATAAAAAATAAACAGTACTGTATAATATACAGTCAGTCCCTCCCCCCCAATACACGTATCCTCAGTCCGCGTTTACCCTAATCCGTGTCGAGGGGTCCAAAAGCTACTCAAAGTCCTAAAACGCGAATTTACTCCACAATACCCGGATTGCGGTTGAAGAGTGGTGTAAAAATGCTGTTTTTCGTATTCCCCGCCAACCCCCTCCCTACTCCGCGCCACCTTCCTCCGCCGCCAGACTAGGCCGGCGCCACTCAGCTGTTGTTGTTATTGGCGCACTCTCGTATCTAGTAGTTCGTTCTTTGAACGATGGCAGTTTCATTTATTTTTATTAACTTTCTTCATATTACTTGCTTGCGAGATGTTGCAGGGGGAAGATGTTTGTCTCTCGGTTGGCCTACCCAGAATACGACTAGGTGCCGAAAATATAAGTTTTCCAACACCCAATTGCTGTCCCAACTTCTATTATCGATCTTCAATGTTCATAGTAAGTTCAAATAAATGCACATGGAAAAGAAATAGGCCTAATGCCTGAATATTACGAATTCTGTTAGAATCGAAGGGTTGTAGGCCTACATAAAGGCTATAATAGGTCTACAAGAATGCTAGACTACTCGGCCCACGGGACAGCTCGGCCCATGGCGAGACAGCTCGGCCCAGTAAAACCGAGACAGATCGGCCCAGTGTTAATTGCGAGACAATTCGGCCTTCCACAACCCTTATTTGCAACAATAACAACGACAACATAAGAACGATATAGATGGCTATATTGATCATTTTGGAATCACTATGTCCCTATCTATTTATGTATCTATCTTTTTGTTTCATCAAACAAGTGACAATTCATTAACTTTTATTTCTCGTATTGATCATTTTGGAATCACTATGTCCCTATCTAACCTAACCTAACCTAACTTAACCATAGCATAACATGGGGCCGAGCTGTCTCAAATAATGGGCCGAGCTGCCTCGCCGTCGTGGCCGAGTTGTCCAAAAGTGGGCCGAGCTGTCCGAGCCGAGTTGTCCCATGGGCCGAGTCGTCCAGTCACCGGTCTACAATAATAGAAACAAACAAAAGCCATTGCTAGCCTTAAAATTAAATGCTTAGCAAGTAAAGGATACGCAGTAAGCCTATTAATTGCGTATCCTGGAAACTTGCTAAGCATTTAATTTTAAGGCTAGCACGGGGTTAAACCGTACGTAACACCTATTTTGTTTTACAGTTTTGACCAGTGAAGGCTGTCCGAGATCCGAGGCGGGCGCTCTAACCTACCCAGCCGCTGAGATGATGGATGATGGGGGAAGAAAATAGGAATAAATACTAATAAAAGAAATCGTTCTTAACATAGGACACATTTCAAATATAATAAATCATTCTTAAAATAGGAAAATTTACCAATGAAATCAATCATTCTTAAAATATGAAAAATTACAAATAAAATAAATTGTTCTTAACCCATTGGCTGCGGGTGACGTTCCTGAATGTCCTGGCAATTTACAGCAATTTACAAGCTTTAAAAGCCTGTGAAAGCCGTAGAAATCAAGTGTCAGTGGGCGGGAGCATGAGGGACCCACCTCCGACCCTCAGAGCAGCGAGCGGCTCACTGAGGGAGACTGTCTCGCGCGGCTGTTTCACTGCCTCTCACAACAGTGTTGCCGAGCGAGCGAGTGCTAATAAATAGCGGTTTTCCCGCATGTCTATGCCACCACTGCGGGTGAACCCCGCCACATACGAAGCCCGTTCTGGTCTCATTTTGAAGCTATTTTCGCCTAGTTTTCGGCAGAATACAGTTAATTTAATGCAGATGCTTGATTAATCATTCAGGAGTGCCTGAATATGCCCTAAATAGCCCAAATATAGCCGCAGCGTAAGTGTTAATATAGGAAAAATTACAAATATGATAAATCATTCTTAAGATATGAATAGGTCTACTGTAAATACAAATTAAATAGATTATTCTTAAAATATGAATAAATACAAATACAATGAATCATTCTTATATGAATAATTACAAATAAAATAAATAATGTTTAAATAAATTCTTATAATTATTATAATTGTGTTCTTTTATTTATAAAGAATTATTATTTTACTTAACCTCTGGAATACGCACCGTATGTAGTGGACACCATACGGTGGTGCGAAGGTATTGACACTGTTTTCTTCACTAAAATTGTTATTTTACCATAAATAGAATTAATACTTATCCATATGCACCTACTTTACGTTTAATATGAAAATAGTAACAAGTTACAACAATAAAACAAGTGGAAACACTGTTTGGATGGTCAAAATCGCGAAATGAAAGTGAGAGTTTCATTCATAAAGTGTGAGCCAGCCTGGCCCACATCCTCCCCTCACGATGCCTAGAGAGACACTGACGTCTCTCTCTGTATATCTCGTTCTTTCCCACGCTTGGTAACACATATGACCACGCCCTGCTAGCAACTCGCTAATGTTAGCACGAAAATAGACCACAGAATAGGGGAATAACAGGGAAAATAGGTGATAATTGAAGGAGGGGGGGAAAAGGGGGAAGGAGGGGATGTGGAGTGATATGTGGCATGGCCGATGGGCAAAACAAAAAAAAAGTTTCAAGTGCTACTGGGGTGTTTTAAATATTTTTTTCTTTAGGCCTAGGATCATAAGAGTCTTCCCGCAGTCGCCCAGTAAAACTCATAAGAGTCTTCCAGTACTTGCCGGGTTAAGAGCTTTCTCGCCTTCCCGGGTTAAGCGTTGTCTTTTTACTGTGTTCGTCCAAGTTTTGGTTTGTTTATTTTGCAGGTTTTTTCATTATAATATGAATAAACCCAAATATAATACAATAATTCATGTAGCTTCCAAAATAAATGATAAAAGAACATCTGCTAAAATCGTGCGAGTTTTATTTTTCCTCAAGTAATCCAAGGTCTGAAGGGGAGGAGGTATGTCGTTACTTTGGACCCCATTCTCCCTCATGTTTAGTCTCATTTATTTTGAGATTTCAAGACGTTCGCTTCCACTAAGTTTGTTGATTTTAAGACCTTTTGCTCCATTTCTTTCTTCAATGTAAGATCTTTCGTGCCACTTAGGTGTCGATTTTTTTCCTGGCGAGCGAGAGCGAGGCTGCAATTTGGCCGGGACATTATCGACAAATGTACAAATTTGTCTTAGGGGTGCACCGAATAACATATCCGGGCCGGATATTGCAATTATCCGGTATCCGGCCGGATATTTATCTTATCCGGCCGGATAAGCCGGATATTAGCAATAGAAACAAATCACTGCAATGAAACTTGTACTATGAATAATTCTTAGTAATTAAGTTTGATTTAGCAGACACAACCTTGAATCAGTGAACACTACTGTTCTGACTATACTGTTGTGACAACTGGCAGATGATACAACAGCCCAAGTGGTACAAACGGTTTCCTGTATTCAACCTGAAGTGAACATAATCAGATTGCAACTTTGCTGTACAGGATCCTTACTTGGGAAGGTAGATTAGTAACTCAAGTTTGTTTAATAATTACCTTATCTTTTAGTACTTATATACTCGTATATACATTATTTCTGACCTACTTTAGCGTACGGACCATATGGTGTTAGTCTTGTTGCAATAAATAAATGTGCTTTCATGCTGACTCCCTGCTAGGCAAACTATTTTGTCTCTGTCTTTCCTCTAACATCTTCCCTTCTTGCTGGAAGTTTACCCTCATTCAACCTGTCCGACAGAAGGGTGACCGCTTTCAATCCTCCATTTGTTGTTCAAGTGCTCTCAATTTTAAATTGCTCTCATCTCTAAATTTATTTAATCTACTCTTAATTCAAAGTGTCTTAAGCATTTGTGAGCATTGGACGCGAGACTGAAACTGCACTTCGTGTGGAGCCCTTGGTCTTTTAGTTAATTTTATATATATATACAGTAGGCCTATGTATGTATTCCCATAATCTTCGTTCAGATCGCCGGTCTTGATAGCATAATGCATAAGTGCGCGGAATTTCGGTGTGAGTGTCCTAGGTTCGAGTCCTTGGAGTGCCACATGTATTTGTTGATTTCATTGAGTTCAGAAGTGAAGTTGGTTGGTGAAAAAATATAATTCCATAAATGGTGCTCTACTGGTTATCTCCTTTCTTATCTTATTTTAACTAACTTGGTCATCCTCTTTTCCGGACTTCGTTGAGTCCTATTCTACTGCGCAAGACATATCGAAAGCCTTCGATAGAGTCTGGCACAAATCTTATATTTCCAAACTTCTCTCCTTCGGCTTCTATTCCTCTACCTGTGCCTTTATCTCTAATTTCGTTACTGGCCGTTTCACTGCTGCGGTCGCTCACTTCCTCAACCTATCAACTCCGGTGTTCCTCAGAGCTTTGTCCTATCTCCAGTTCTATTTCAAATATTAATTAATGATCTTCTCAACTGTACCTCCAGTCTTATCAATTCATATGCTGATGACTCTATTACACTATTCAACTAGTTTTCTATAATGTCCCACAATGCAATCCCTCCAAAACAGGTGCTGATCCATAAAATTAGAAATCTTCCACATGAAGAAAGGTTGAAGAAATTAAGCTTACATTCGTTAGAGAGATGCAGAGTTAGAGGGGATATGATAGAGGTGTTCAAGTGAGTTATTCGGATTAATAAAGGGGACATGAAAAATGTACTAAAGCTCAGTGATAGTGAAAGAATTACTCTAACAAATGGTTTCAAATTAGATAAATTTAGTTTCAGAAAAGAGATAGGCAAATATTGGTTTGGTAACAGAGTTGTAGATAGGTGGAATAGGCTACCAAGTGATATAGTGGGATCAAGAACGATAGGGAGCTTTAAGATAAAATTAGATAGGCATATGGACGAGATGGGTTGGGTGTGAGGGGGATCTGCTGTCGGGTGTGGGCCAATCGGCGCTCTGCAGACCCTGTTTTCTGACCTCTGACCGTTTTGGTGAGGTCGGTCCTCATGGTGTTAGTTAGTTAGCTGGATCTATAATTAGGGTTGGGTGTGAGAGCTAGGTGTCTAAAAATCTGTGTGATAACCCAGGTTCGAATCCCGGTTGATCACATATACTGTAGGCCCTATGCTTTCATTAATTTCATTGGAGGTGTTTGGTGGTGTGGTGAAATTAATAAAAAGTAGATTGTGTGGGCCAATCGGCTTTCTGCAGACTCCCATTTTCTTATGTTCTTATGCCTTATTTTAATCGTCACCCATACACACAAAGTTAGATACAATCACGAATTACAAGGCTATAACCATATATATATTTTTTGCATTAGCGTAAGACTCGAGCCAGGTTCATTTGCGTTGCGGTCCAATCTGCAAGGCAGGTAGCGTATAAGAAAGGACTGCTGTATTCACCGTATAGTAACATAAGTTACTATACCGTGGCTGTATTTATTACCCTTCCGTACTAGACTGGGGTGCGGAGCGGTACTAACCTGCTACTACTGAATGGTACATACTGAAGGCCATACGTGCGGATTGGTCCGTAAGCCAATTCAGTTCAAATTATTGTTATTGTAATTTATAGGCTATAGATATTTTCTGCATTGTGATCATTTTAAGTAGTGGCAGGGAAGGCTCATGTAATGAGCTTAACTTAGGTTATATCAGATCAGATGAAGTATTGAGGGATAGGCCTTTACAACGGTTCCTGTATTCAACAGGATCATATGGTGCAATAGTCTCAACTCACAGGAAGTGAACGCATTGTTGCCAAATTAGCTACTTTCTCGCTAGATCTAAAAGTATTTAGTGTAATCTAGCGACAAATTTATACATCTAGCGACTCGAATTATAACGATATCCTGGAATTTCTAGCCATTATAGAGTGACATTCTAGAGGTAGTATCATTATACTAGCGATGTTTGGCATATATTTACTGCCTAGAGACTTTTGATAACGGATCTAGCTGTATTTTGATTTGATATATAACCCTGAGTGGACGTGTTCAGTTCACGGTATAGTAACATGTGGGTTGGTGCGTTGTGGTGGTGGTGGTGGTGGGCTTGAAGACAGTGTTACCAATTTAGCTATTTTCCCGCTAAATCTAGAGGTATTTAATACTTTGATCTAGAAGCAAATCTTTACATATAGCGACATTAATTCTAGCGATACTCTGTGGAGCCATTTTAGTGCGATATTGTAGAGATTGTGGCATTATTCTAGCGATTTCCGCTTTAATTTTTCGGCATTTATATTATACTATCCAGCTAACTTTATTTGGTAAGTTGGTAACCCTGCTTGAAGAGTGACTGTGAGTCAGAGAGCAGACAGAAAGGCAGTGAGGCAGACACCACATCTACTGCAGCTGGGATTTTCCGAGATAACAACAGGTAGGGTCTACATATGGGCTTAATTGACCACTTGCGAGTTTCGTTCTATAGGGAAGTTGGAGCTGTAGACATCGATATTCAGCAGAGTTACCAGCTAAAATACGGTTGTAGACTTGTTCATTTTGTGCCACCCCACTAGCCTATAATGAGAGTGGGTTATCAGACTTTGGGGTAACAGAAAACAGCTATAATAGAAGCCTAAAATGCAATTCGACACACTCGTTATCCATCAGAAACCTACATGAAT
Source organism: Paralithodes platypus (assembly GCA_032716605.1). Taxonomy (NCBI): domain Eukaryota; kingdom Metazoa; phylum Arthropoda; class Malacostraca; order Decapoda; family Lithodidae; genus Paralithodes; species Paralithodes platypus. The sequence goes on from CM064481.1 coordinate 33,232,309, forward strand.
ATTCCATTTATATTAGCCTAGTATCCATATGTCTACAACACCAACTTAATACCTTATAGCCTAGCGTGAAAATCTGAGCCTGGGTCTCTAACTGGGTATTTCTCCTGGACGACCTGTAGATGTGTGTGATTTAGTGCTTTGTTTTTCTGTTGCATTGTGACGTTCCTGTTCGGGCTCTGTCTCAAGTCGGCCACCCCCAATAAAACAAATAGGCCTAGGCTATATATATATTGAACAGGGTGTAAAACGAGGCCGATTATCGTAATGCTACGCAACTTTGCTTTACAATTAATGCTACCCATAACAGAAAATATTCGTTCGTTGAATTGACAGTTGATTAATCGATAGGCTAATCAATTTCTCAGATAATAAGATTATCTGGTACGATTTTAGTTACTGGACACCTATTTGACAGGTACCACCGAGGATTTAATACATACCGGTATTTGTTTTCGGTTTCCACGCATCCAACACCAAGCTACACCTTTTTCTGGTCCGGTAATAGTATTGAAAACGATATAGCCTAGCCTAATAACCTTTTAAATGTGGTTTTCGACGAGAATAAAACGGGGCGTTTGGGCCGAAAATCGGCGGCGGGGGGATTTCATCGTCGCGGTTTGTTTACCCAGGACGCTCGAGGTGACGGCCAGCTGTTTTACTTGCCCCCTGCTGGCCACATAGCCTAGATGACGATTATTATAATGCACGGGGGGGGTTGAGGGGGGGCAGAGCCCCCCCTCAACCCTGTCCTGTATCCCATGCCCTATAACACAAGTTTTTATCAAAAAATTGACCCAACAACTGGTTATAAGCTTAGCCATTTTTTGTCGACCGCCAAGGCGGGACCGGGAACTTCGGGAAGGCACTCCGAGCGTAAAGTAAACAAAGCGACGCTACCGTACTTCCACGAACGCAACCGAGTTGTCTTTATATTTCGTCTCATATTATCATTATTAAAGTGTCCCCATTGCTTTCTTAGTGTTTCGTACACCAGAAAAGGGTGTAGCTTGGTGTTGGATGCGTGGAAACCGAAAAAAAAATATGTATTAAATCGTTGGCGGTACCTGTCAAATAGGTGTCCAGTAACTAAAATCGTACTGATTATCTGAAAAGACTGAATAGTATTAACACAAAATATAATTAGGCCTGACTGACAGTTACAAAGTACGGTATTATTGCCATTTTGGTTCCATAGCCGGCAAGATGGCACCATCATGGCAGCCAATTGCCTAAATGGCCACCATCCCATCTAGACCTATTCTTCGATAAATTTGAAATCTGCATATTTAGCCTAGGCGCTCGCCATTCGTCCGCGCATTAATGCTACTGGATTCAGGAAAATAGTGCTACTCAACTCAGAGTTATATGCTTTGACACCCTGATATTGAAATAACAGAAAAACACATTCACCACCACAGCCAACATACCGAGATCCCCACCCCTACCTCCACCATCACCATCACCAACACCACCACCACAGCCACCATACCGACACCTCCACCTTTACCTTCACCACCACCACCATCTCCACCAACAATGTTGCCATACCTTCACCACAGCCAACAATACCAATCGAAATAGCAGAGAAACAGTTAGCCTACCCAAGCATTCACCACCACCAAGCCGTTTTCTCTCTCGTATCCTACATCAAAGAAAACGACTAAGGGCAGACAATTATATATACCTCCAGAGAGAAAGTAAAACATGTGATCAGTTCTCGCCGATATTGCACTTCTCCTGCAACATCCCAAACCTACAAACTTGCAACCACTGTCCACTCCATCTACCTCCAGCCTGTAAAACACATAAGCAGCCCCAGACCAAACCAGAAGACAAATGTAACTAGGCCCTATATCACCCCACCCCAGAGTTAAAAAGGACACAACCGCCCCCAGCCAACACGAGTTACTACCATCGAGATGGCACGCCCTCTAACACCAGGGAAAAACTTATCCATCAACATAACCAATTCCAAAGTCCAGCAGAAGAAAAGCGAAGAAGAGAAATCAATCAAGAAATGGCACTAGGCCTATAAGTAAATAAGTATATCACCCCTCTCCAAGCCACAAGGAATGCCCTGAGAAATGGTATGACTATTTTTTTTTTTTTTTTTTTTTCTATATTCCATCTACTCCCTCTCGGGCATAGGCTGAGAGCCTGTACATTCCACCGCTCAACTCGGTGAAGCCCGTGAGGTCTTGTTCCAGTCTGGGGAGTGAGACATGTGAAGCATCCATCATGGCTCGAAGCAGCTCCATCTCTGAAGCGGCTGGTTGCCCCGCCCAAGTGCTTCACCGTCTCACCCTCCAGACTCAGACCCTCACTCTCACAACGCCACCTATTGAGCAGTGAACTCACTAGGCATTGTCCCCCTGTAACATATTTTGAATATGGGAATATTCATACAAGTGTTATTTAATCAGGGAACAATGAGGGTATTTTTTTGGCATTTCGGTGGGCTTTGTGGTAATGCACTGATACTAGGTACAGCACAAATTCAATCCCAATAATATCTTCCCATTGACATATCGGGATTTGAACCCGGGTCCATTGGATTACCAATCCAGTGGCATGACCACTCCACCACACCTCCCCTATGACTGGAAGATTTTAGGATCGACATCTCAATTTAGAGCTGTTCTTGACACCCTGGGTAAAAGGACAGATTCAAAGGTTGAGGGCACAGTTGAAGAGTTGTTCAGTTGATCGCAAGGCGTAGACACAATTATTAGACTGTAGCCACCCACGGATAATAATTATTTTGAGTGGGTATCAATAAGCTGTTTTATTAGAGCCTTCCAGGTGAAGTAATCTAATATTCTCAGCCTACCTCAACCCCGGTGCTATTGTGGATATAAGCAGACAGTCAGGTACTAGCAAGCTTTATCTGGGATAGACCAAACTGCAAGTAATTCATCAAGGTATTTATAAAGACCAGAGTTGTCAGGAGTTACTCCTGCGTTAGCTCGATTCTATTGTTGCCACGGCTTGGGCTAGGTAACATAGGATTTCAGGTCTCAAACCTAAGTACTCGAGTTAAACTGTGCTAACCCAGTCACGTCAGGACAACCCACGGCCAGCGGATCTACCCAAGATTGGATTACTAATTCTACACCCATTGGATTAATTATTCTACACATCGAAAGTGAAGTTATTATACCGTAAAAGTTATGAAAGATCTAATTGTGAAAAGAAAATATAGCCTACTTGGCGTATTATCAGAGAGAAAGATACAAAGATCAAAAGTGAAAGTAATTAAAATATATCCACTGCGTATAATATGATAAGAAGTATTCTAGAAACATCGGATACTACGCACCTAAACAAAATGCGAGAGAAAGGAAGTTCTAGTGAAACCCATTGAAATCAGGGAAGTGCTGATAATAATTCTATTAAAGTTGATAACAAATAAATTCAAGTTAACTTATGCGCAAGTACCACAGTGATTTAACATCAGAGAAATAATTACGTTTAGCTCCCAAATTCCAGAACCACTCTACGCAGGTAAATACCAAAAGTTCACATATATAATTACAGTACTATATAACCTTTCTAAGCACAAGTGTAAATCCTCGATTGAAAGGAGTGCTACTCTTATCTCTGAAATAAATACAGGACAAGTGTAATCTTTCAGTTAGAAAGCGGTCCCTAATACTTACTTAGATATTACATAGAATAATCCAGTCTTGCGAGTCAGACGTAGTGGAGCCTCGCTCGTGCACTTTGTTTTGTTCTTGACCATTGTTGTTCTAGCTTTTACGTATGCGATATTCTTGTGCAAATAAACGGAATATGAATACACGTCTTGTGATAATTATCCTCTATTGTCTTTCTGTGTCTGTGGTAAAACAATATAACTTCTCCAGTTAGGAAGAACCCACTTGATCAAAACCAATTAAACCCCAGTAAAAACCTGGCATAACACATATATATATATATATATATATACCGGTATATATATATATATATATATATATATATATATATATATATATATATATATATATATATATATATATATATATGGTAAATTTCTATAATTGCACCTATACGAGCTAAACAAATTATTATTGTATTTAACAGGAAGATACGACGAGGTAAGTGATGTGGTATAGGTGGCAATTAACTCCCAAAGAGCGGGCATGCTTGTTGACATGACCTTATTGCTGGGCGGGTATATTTACAGAAAATGGCGTAATACAATTATATGTCCGTGAAAGGGCGATAATAGGCCTAGAGCTTTCCAATGATGCCTGAATCATCCTTGTAGCAATCGCGTAACCAGAGGTGAGATTGTGAAAATACCCTAAAATAGGTAATTTCTGCGTTTTTTCCCTAGCCTCGTGAGGCCCGACGGTGGTGGTGTCAGAGACGGCCCAGCGGTGGTGCCGAGCGGTCAGAGCCTAGCTATCGTCCTCCCAACGTGCGGACTCTCTCTCAGAGCTCATAACGTACTCAAAATGGCACCCGTCATATGATGGGCACCGCAGAGGTGGCCAATATTCTCTCTCCCATCATATGACGGTCACCGTCGGTTGAGGGATAAGGATGCTGAGGTTTGTGTATAGGCCTCATAAAGTAAATTTACGTCAGTAGCCTAAAGAAAACAAATATTAAAAAAAATTGTTTATATCTGGTGGTGTCTGATAGGTGACTTGCAAATTTTGCGCCTTCCAGTATTGTGGTGACGTCACAGAATCCGATAGTTGTCAGGCAACAGAAATTTACCATTAACTTGACCCGATTTATTTTATATGTTAGGGGCTAATTTAAGGATATTCACGACAATGGTGTATTATTAGAGAATTTAACGTTCTGCTAGATAGCCTTCTTTTCCCGCTTATTCAGGCTAACAACGAAAATTAACTTAAGAATGATCACTGGACATTTAGTGTCGGCATATTCTGTAGCCCTATATTTATATACTGTAATCAGAAGTTGATAATTTTATATTTATATATTTATTTTTTTATTGTTATTTTTTTTAAGCCTTATAAACTGTACACTAGAATATGATGGGTATGGAAAGAGTAATTGTAGTACCCTGTACCCGCAAAAGTCCCGCAACCACAAAACTACCCGAGTTGACGTCTGGGATAGCGTAAAATAGTCGTTGGTTGCAAAGTCTAATAAATCCACCACGTGAATCATCACGTGACCATCACCTGCTTCTTTAACCCGGGAACGGCGAGAAAGCTCATAAGAGGTTTTACTGGGCAACGGCAGCAAAGCTCTTAAGAGGGCAGGCCTAAAAAACACATTTTAAAAGGCCCCAGTAGCACTTATAATATTATTTATTTATTTTTTCCTCCATACCTCATATCACTTATCCACATGTGTCAATATCCCCTCCTCTCCCCCACTTCAATTATTACCTATTTTTCCTCATTACCATCTTTATTGGTGTATTTATCATGCCAATATCTCCAAACCCGGTCTAAACCATGCTCATGTTGCTAGAGAGGGTATATATATGCGAGAATGAGGAAGGGAAGGTTCAGTGTGGCTGTAGGCTTCAAAGAGGGAGGGTGTACATCGCGGCTGGCTCACAACTTATGACTGGAGCGGCTGACTATAATTCGCGATTTTGACCAGAAAAATTATATACCCACTTGTTTTATTGTTGTTACAGGTTACTATCTTCATAGTAATGGTAAAATAGGCGTAAAATTATGATTTTAGGCGGGAAAGAGGCCTAATATCGTCGCCCAGAACAGTGGTGTTCACTATATACAGCTCGCTCTTTATAGGTTAAAGGAGAACTATCTATCCTATTGTACGTAAAATGCCCCAGAACGAGAAGCCCACCACGGAAGCCACGAGCGAACACCACCAGGAAACGGGAACAGAAACACCCGAAGGAAAGGCCCACAGAACGAAAGGACCAGGTGACCAAGCCAACCAGTTAAGACAGGCCAAAGCCCGCAGGGCTAAGCAGCTCCAAACCACACCTGCCTATCCCTTCTAACCACTGACCCTTCCCCCACCTCGCGTATACACTACCCCTCGTGCCCTACATGATGATGAACATGAATACACCTTAAGTTAATACACCCATGCCCTGTCCCTAGGTTGAGCAATGCCAACCAGTTCAGACAGGCCTAAATCTATGTGTTTTTCCATCCAAGAAGCAATATGTTAACCCTCTGTCTTGCCAGACTAAGTTTCTGAAGACCAACCGCCCCCATAAATCTATGTATGTTCTTCCATCCGAGAAGTAATATGTTAACCCCTAAAATACCTTGTCTTGCCAGACTAAGTTTCTGAAGACCAACCGCCCCCATAAATCTATGTATGTTCTTCCATCCGAGAAGTAATATGTTAACCCCCTAAAATACCTTGTCTTGCCAGACTAAGTTTCTGAAGACCAACCGCCCCCATAAATCTATGTATGTTCTTCCATCCGAGAAGTAATCTGTTAAAACCCCATGTCATAATTGATAAGAAACTATGATACCCACGGGTACACCAGTGTATGTATAACCATTATTCCTGTAAGACCTAGACAGAAATGACTGCAGATGTTAGCCACCATTCAGTACCTCTAATTCTTACCCCAACCAAAGATTGTATACACCACCCTCTGTTACCATTGTCGTGACGCCTTTCCACCACGAAACAATACCGAAGCTACCCCTACGAACTGCCGCTTTCTTTGATATATATGTCATAGAAAACGCAGTTCCCAGGAACAACTAGAATCAGCAAGAAATAGTGTCAGAGTAACAGTGTCCATAACCATCGTATTGACGAGTAATAATACACCATGTTTTTCTCTACTTTTATCCACAGTCAAGCACACACCTACAGTTAACCTCCTCTTCCCCACAGCCCACAGTCCACATGATTCTATCATTTCCAAACTCATATACCACCACTTATTGCTCATCCCCCGGTAGCGTTTGGCTAACGTACCTTCCCTGTCATTAACCCCTAAGCTACGATACCAACTGTAGCCTAATGCCACCCCTACACCCAGAGACCTTAGGGTCAAACTCCCACGTAACCCCCCTTAACCCTCTCCCTCTCATTAACCCCCCACGCTCCTCAACTCCCTTCCGACCTAGCCTCTCCAGCATACCCCCTGAATATCCTTACCTTTTCCGTTACTAACCTTCTCAAACCTTTTGTATACATTATATATACTCCTATCCAGCCTACCTTCCCCCAGTAGGAAGGAACACCATTAGAACTTTACTAACCCTTTGCATGCCATCTATTCCCTCACAACCCTGTACCAAATGATCGTCCGTGCGAGGCTAGCCGCCTCACCAGTGACTAACTTCTATTGCCATACTTCCAGATCAATGTGGCAGAGTTAGCACCAGTCTCCACCACATCCAACCACCCATACAATTAACAACCTAACCAAGTAAACCAGCTGAATAAAGGCACCTTCGGTTTTGGTATTACGAACACCCACATCTGTCTCATAAACAGAGGGTTATTACAAACCCTTGTGATATGGCAAGCCCCCAGCCACAGCCGCCCCGACGACCATCACAGAGAAGGGACGCGCCCCTACCCCTTTCACCCACCCGAGGAGGGAGACCCCGACCCCTACGGAGGTATACCTGACCCCTGTTTTGACTTCCGGGTCATTGCCAGGTAGCACAGGAATTTTTCCTATCAATGAACTAACCATGTATGACTAACACCTTTACTAACCTCTATTAACCCCCAATAACCCATTAACCTTTCTTGCATACTCCGATAACCAAATTAGCACCTCAGCTATACCATAGAATGAAGACTGAACAATCTAAGAGAGATGCTCCTATCACAGCTGTCCCAATCCTCCTCGCAAAGTAGATCCAGTCTCTCTCCCCTAAATACTTCCAGTATAGCCAAAATAGTACCTCTTACTAAGGCTCAGTTATATCACATTATGAAGGCTCCATATAGCCATGTGCCACAACAGTAATCACCACCTTACCTATTTCCCGTATCCATTGAGAGCTCAAATAAATCCATAAAAACTCGAGATCCCTATGGCCTACAGGGTCCAAAACCGAGCCTATAAACCAAGCTCCAGCCCCCAGTAAAATCAGTTGAAAGATAGACACCAACCAGTGGCTGGCCCCTTAAGTTGACCTCTAGCTCTGCCCTTTTGTTGTTCCTGAGAATTGAGTTCCAGAGCTGGCAGACTCTGTGGCAGATTGAGATAGAAGCATCTGTCCACGTAAAAGACATCTACGTGCACCTTATAACCTTCACATAAACCAGTGGGTATATAAGAGTGTAGCCAGCAACGATCCCCAAGAGATCCATCTTGAGAACTTCTACATACGGACCATCTGGACGGCCGCGGAACCAGTCGCTAGCCCCCAACCTCACGGACGCAAGATAACCAGGACCAGACCAATCAAATACGACCCAAGATTCACTCCATCAGTACTACAGTGTTACAGTGCTATATAGAGATTCACTTATTAATATTTCTACGAAGTGGCTATATCTTTGTCCCAGTGTAATTCATATATGACCATTCCATTAGGAAGTGCTAAGCGTATCAGTGTTCATTAATTAACAGGCGATATTAACTCTTGTAATTACTCATATATCCAGATATTAACCCGTGGAGCCCCGGCTAGTTTTGTAATGTTTGCGCACCAGAACCCGGCCAGTTTTCAAAAAATGGTTTTATTCCAGAAACAATAGCTAATGGGTTAGGAATGAAGGAAAAACCGCTCAAAAAGCTTAAAAAATGGTCCTACAGAGCCCCCGAAAACGGATTTTACAAGAGTAAAAAATTGAAGGCAATTATCCCAAAAAAACAGGTTATTGCGCGCTCGCGCGCACGCACGTGGACTTTGAGAGTTTTCAACCATCGGCACGGTTGCGTGGGATACGTATACAGTTCCCATACAAATCTGAGCCCTCTTGAGTGGCTACACCTGAGGTTACGGTCGGCGCAATTAGGGTGACGCGTCTCTGGGGCTGTGCGTTACATACATCGCCGACGCGTCAGACGCGTCGCTGGGGCTGGACGGGTTAATACATAACCGTGAAACCCTAGTGATATCTGATGTTCGCCCACTGATTTGCATTCTATGTGTTTCTGATACAAGAATATAAAACTTAGATCAGTACCCCCTCAGGTTACTAGAACTCCCGTGCTCTAAAATACGCGTGTCTAATCTAGTCTATGAATTACTCCTTGTGCACCAGAGCTACTAGTGATAAATCTAACATTGAATAAGAATCTATAAGTAATATTTATGGTCTCCAATATATAAACTTGTGAATAAAGCCAGTGATCAGAAGATTAATACCTGAACGTTGGAAGAGGGAGACTAGGCTCCATCCAGATCCACTTAATGCTAGTTTGTTTAACTTCTATCAATTGTCTTGTACGAATATTCATATCTTCTTATGCGTCAGATTAATCATCATCAAACAACATATAGAAGTGTGTCCCTAAATAAAAGTGATCGTGTGTCGTGTTACCGTGTGCTTATTTTGTGTTCTCTATTCCTCATACCTTGTTTTGTGCATGCAGCCTTCTATACCCAGTCCAGTTAGAACTCACATTACCCAAGTTAATCCTGTAGAAAAACAGGGCATAACATTGGCGGCAGCGGTGGTTCTTGATTCGGATAAAAGGTTGCATTGCATTGCAAGTTTGGAACAGCCAGAACACGATAACATCATGGCGCACCATTCTCACATCCCCATCCCACATTATGATGGGGAAACTTACGAGATCGAAACGTTCATGGACATAGTGAAACCCGTACTTGACCTAGTTTATACCACGGACGCAGAAAAGATAGCCGTGACATTAACGCACCTGGGAAAAGCCGTTTACATCGTTGCCTACCAAGTGCACCCTGCTCTCACATGGGACGTATTTCGCCCAATAGTGATAGAAGCCATTGAGCCTTCGTTGGGCGTTTTCGTGGCCCACACCCGTATCCAAGACACTAAATTCGAAGGCGATCTAGATGCCACAGTGAATAAGATCGCCCAACATATAAAAGTGTCTTTCCCCACATTAACCAGAATCCAGCAAGAGCAGCAGATTCTGGTCAACCTTGTATCAATATTGCCCTCAGCAGTAAAAGATCATTTCCGTGTGCACGATTTCGTCGGATATCAAAAAGATCTCATCACGATCCGACGTATTTTGGCCGTGCGCACAGAAACACCCACCCAAATCGCTGTAATAAAGGTTTCCCACGCACCCGCAGCACCTCGTCCACCAAAACCCCAAGGCCCAAACCTTCAACTCCAAGAATGACTACCCATCCTCATCCTTCCACAACAGACCGACCTACCCTTCCGGCAAGCCCCAACCCAGTAGGCCCCGGTTCCAACCTACCCAGCCACGCAGAATTTTCAACCGGAACAAAACCTACAACACCTACCAAAGTAAAATCCCTACATTAGTAATTATCAACCCCTATGATTTCCCTGCCTGTAGTGCTCAGTGTGCCCTCCATCAAATTTGTGACTCTGCCAAACCTCGCCCCTTTACTCCTCGCATTTCTGTAAATGAAGAGGAGTTGGGACAAGAGGAAGAAATGGAGGAAATTCACACCGGAGAAATAGCCCCTATCATGACCTCAGACGATAGATACCGAGGAAACCCTGGAGGAGGTAGATACCGACTCCCAGGATTTTTAAAGTACCCCCCGCCCACGATGGCCTCGGCGGGGGACGCCATAACTGACCGCACTGCCCCCATGGGGCAAATGGCCAAAATCAAGGACATTCCTGTCCGCTTGTTAATCGACACGGGAGCTGCCAAGTCATGTTTGTTCAAGTCTTATTATGATCAACACCACCGACTATTTGGCCCCTTGTTACCTACCAAATCAGAACTAATCTCAGCTGCTGATACCTACTTAAATCTCCTAGGAGACACTTTGCCCCTGTCAGTAACTACTCCTGCCCCCCATGCTCGTTGTTATCACCCGTTCACCGTATTTTCCTCCCACTGTAAACATTACGATGGTTTCCTCGGACTTGACCTCCTTCAAAAACTCCAGGCCCAGGTTGACTGCGGCCAGAGGCTGATCTCATTCAAAAAAAAAATCCAACCCAAAGCCTCTGACAAACCAATCACGCAGAAACCTATTAACAAAAAGAAAAAACACCTCCCCCCTCAACAAACTCTGAGTCAGGATTACCAAGTTGCAGCTAGCACTAAGGTAACTCCTAACCCCTCCCCTTGCCCCGGGTTCTCTCAAAATATCACTCATTTCGTTGAAAAAATGCCTCAACAAACGAAAGAAGACAAGTCCAAACAACTCCCTCTCGGTAATCCCCCCATTTCTCCTAACTCTGTCCAGGATCAATCCTCCCATGTTTCCAGGGCAGACTCTGATGTATGTAAAAAACATTCTACCAAATATTTATGTACACGTGTTTCCAGGGAAAATGCCGACCTATGTACCCAACAATGTTTCCCCCATGCCCCCAGAAATGTTCAGCTATTCCACAACCAACAAAATTCCCCTTGTGACAGCTTTCCGTCAGTAGCTCCCTTCCACCCCCATACAATTCACACCCCTAGAAAACTTTAAAACCGCACACTTGACTCGCCCTCTCATGACAGACAAACCCACCAATCCCATATAAACTCTAAACAAACCGTCACTGCCACTGACAAAACTCCCCAAATTCGTCCTTTTAACAACCACAAATCAGTACATCAGTCCTTCATCAATAACCCATGTTCTATACCTCACTCTTCCCCCACCAACCCTCCGCAGTCCCACCAACAAATTCCGTTTTCTAAATCACTCACACCTCACCACGCTGATCCTCCCACACGCGCCGTTAATCCCCCCCTCACGCGTGACCCCCACCAAAGTGATTCCCCCCCCCCCCACCCCCCGCCCACCCCGCCCCCCTTATGCGTACCGAGCACCTGCTCACCAGTCGATCCCCCACCATCATTAGCCCAGCTGTAGTTCAAGATAAATGTCAAATTCCCCCCCGCCATCAAAAATGGGTTAACCTTCGACCCATACCCCAAACTCACATGATATTTTCCCCCACTACCACGTCCACCAACCCCAATCGTTGCCTCTTACAACCCGCCATCATTTCCGCTCGCATCAACCACATTCTCGTGGCAAATATCTCTGAAGAATCCCTGACATTACCAAAAGGCCTCATCATAGGAGACCTCGAAACTTTTGATGACCTCCCCATAGATTCCAATGACACCCCTACCAGCCTCAAATTGCCCCCTCTCTCTGACACATTATCCGACCACCAAAAACACAGCATGTACGAACTATTGCTAGAGTTCAGTGACGTGTTTGCCCAACAACCCACTGAAATCGGACAGACCGATGTGGAACAACACATCATTAACACCACAGGCCCCCCCATAAGACAACCATCCCGTAGAAAATATCCCATACAACGCCAGGAAGAGGAACGCCAAGTCCAAGAGATGTTAGAGGCCGGAATTGCTACCCCGTCCATTAGCCCCTGGTCTTCCCCTGTTGTCCTAGTAAAAAAGAAGATGGGTCAACCCGTTTTTGCGTCGATTACAGGAGATTGAATGACGTAACCATTAAGGACGCAACGCCATTACCCAGGATAGACGATTCCCTTGACTCCCTATACGGATCCAGATGGTTCACTACCCTCGACTTGCAAGCAGGGTATTGGCAAGTGCCTATCAAGGCAGCGGACCAAGAAAAAACAGCATTTTCCACTAGTGGTGGCCACCACTACGAATCTAACGTCCTACCTTTTGGCCTCTGTAACGGACCCGCCACTTTCTCCCGTTTGATGGAAGCGGTATTACATGGCCTGACCTGGGAAACCTGCCTAGCGTATCTAGACGATATTATTGTGTACTCACAAACCTGGGAAGAACACCTCCTCAGGTTGAGACAAGTTCTTCAAAGAATCCGAGCCGCCGGGTTGAAATTAAAACCCTCAAAGTGCGAGATTGCACGAAATAAGGTAGATTTCCTCGGCCACGTAATATCTGAACATGGTATTGCACCAGACCCAAAGAAACTTCAAGCCATACAAAGCCAACCCCCACCCACCACCGTTAAAGGAGTACGTTCTTTTCTAGGTTTAGCCACATACTACAGACGTTTCGTCCCACACTTTGCCGCAATAGCCAGACCCCTCCACCAACTCACCCACAAGGACACCACATTCACCTGGACACCTGAAAGAGACCTCGCTTTTAACACTTTGAAACAAAAGCTAATCCAAGCCCCTATTGTCGCTTTCCCTGATTACCATAAACCTTTCCGTCTTTATACCGACGTATCTCTGTACGCCATTGGTGCAGTTTTAGCTCAAGTAAGAGACGGAGAGGAACATGTGATAGCGTATGCCAGCTCCACACTCAACCAAGCCCAACAGAATTATGCAGCCACCAAGAGAGAGTGCTTAGGGATCATTTGGGCACTCAACCACTTCAGGTCATTTGTGTTGGGCGCAAAACTCGATATAATAACCGACCATCAATCTTTGCAATGGTTGCGTAAGTGCGAAACCAACTCAGCCATCTTGGTACGCTGGAGGGAGACACTAGAGGACTACAATTTTACAATACAGTATCGTCCAGGTAAACTTCACACCAATGCAGACGCCCTGTCACGTTTGCCAGTACCGAAAGACCCCCCCACCAACCTAGCCGCCTTACAAAACACTGAGCTCTTATCTACCCCCATCCACCAACATAATTCCCCCCCAGCACCCTCACTAATTCAATCTTGGGAAACAAGAATCAGACCACCCTGGATACCGTTAAATGTCTTCAGGAAACTGACTCGCTGGGGAGATCAACTTGCCACAGACTCCGGTCACATAGTCCTAGACCCCACCATTGCCCACGACTACATGATTGCCATCCACGAGGGAAACGGCATACACCTTGCTTGGACAAAAGAAGATGTTAAAAATCTTCAAGGATCAGTACTGGACCCCCAACCCCTCCAAGATTGCACAACGCGTGACAGAATCCTGCAAACCTTGTTTATTGGGGAAGGATAGATCACGCACCCCAGGCCCAGCTGGTACCATTTCTGCCAACAAACCGTTCCAAGTCCTATCCCTCGACATCATGGGCCCGTTTCCTTCTTACGCTGGCAACCGCTATATCGTCACATTTGTTGACGTATATTCAAAAATTTTAATAGCCTGCCCAGTTAAAGACCACACAGCCACCACCGTCGCCACACTGCTTGCCACAGAAGTGTTCCCTATATTCGGCCTTCCCCTTGCTCTTCTATCCGACAATGCCCCCGAATTTAGTGGACACGTTTGGCACCAGTTCACCCAACAATGCGGTATTAAGATCAAACACTCATCCCCGTACTGGCCTCAATGAAATGCTATATGCGAACGCAGCCATCGCACCATCAACAACCAGTTACGTACCAAAATGATTGCTCTTAACACCTCAGACTGGCCATCACAGATAAAGATGATACAATGGGGCATGAACACCTGTCCCTGAGAAGACGGTATTTCCCCTCATGAACGTGTTTACGGCGTACCCCCCCTGTTACTGCCGTTCCACCATCACGCTCACCTCCCCTCCAACACCTCCACAATTGACCCATTGCAACATCTGCAAAACACCCTCCATACCGCCCAAACCTGTCAAGACACCAAAACTGATAACCCCGAAGATAAAAACCCTTTCGCCATCCATGACACCGTAATGGTAGCCAACCTCCCTGTCACCAACAAATTAGGCCCTCGCTATGTCGGCCCCTACACCATCATACAAGTCCCAAATGCCTATCAAGTCACCATTGATTATCACGGCGTGACTCGCACGTTCCGAACTAGATTCGTCCGAGCTTTTAAACCTCTAAAACCACAAGACATTACCCCACCCCACACGTCCGACCCTGAATTGAACACCCCTACTACCCCTCCCACTCAGGCTATGAATGTTCCCCTACAAACCCCTAAGGGCCTAAACCATCCAGCACCGAACCGGCCGATCATTCCTCAACATACCCCCCAAACTAACCTCCACAAACCCCAAGCCCCCACTATCACACCTTCCTCCACCATGACCCATTCCTTCACTTCTGATAGTCAAGTACCTCCCCAACTTATCCAAGTACGAAAACCTCCACCCACAACTCCGACCACAACGGAAACCCTCCCGTCTAGCCCTGACGTACCTCCACCAGGCACCACAGTAAGAAAACCACCACCCCCACCTAAAACCAAGTACACACCTAACCGCACCACACAATCTACCTCAGTAACCTCACGCTACAACTTACGCCCACGACTAAAATCTTTTAAAACCTCCAGAAAACACACCCTGCTAACCAAGTTCCGTAGGGCTGCCAGACCACTATCCTCCTCCTCCTCTTCTTCTTCGTCGAATTCTCCTCCACAAAGGGAAAGAAGACGAATAATCACAAGTAAACACCATAACCCCTCTAACTATATTCCAAAAATAACCACCCCACCCTCCCACGAAAGAACATACCTTCCCCTTCAACCTCATCCCCTCTCAACCCCCACCTCATCACCCCGAATGACCTGCTAGATCTACCCCCCCACCAAACTCCCACAAAACCGCCTATTTCCACCACCATCAAATCACCAACCCCACCAAAGAACACACCCAACACATTTTCCTACCCCCAACCCTCCCAATTAAACCTCCACTCCCTACCCACCTAGCCCCCCCCCCCCCCCCCCCCCCCACATCCACCCCTTTCCCCTCCACTATCCCTGCGACCCCACCCACGCATCAACCAACCTCATCATCTCATCAAACCCCCAACCAACCAACCCCTAAAAAGTACCCTATGCCAACGACCAACCCCTCCTCACACGCCACGTCTAACACACAACTAACTCCTAACCAAAGCCCCTCCAAACTGACGTACCCGACCTCCACACCCCCACTTGAATCCCCCCACAAAGTCGCCCCTGAGAGAACCCCCATACATACCCCCACTCAATCCTCTCCCATTCCGCCTACCTCCCTCACTCGACAAAAACCTCCACACGCATCTACCTCTCAAATAACCCCTACCTCACCCCCACTAAATGCCCTCCACCTGTAAAGCGTTCTTCCCCTCAATATAAAACATCGTCGAGCGACTCAAGTCCCACTACAAACATCTACCTTCCCACCAGAACCTCCAAAGGTAGAATCATCAACAGACCCATCAGATTTGAAGACAGTTATGTAAAAACAACACCCCGTTCTTACACTAAAGACCCAAGCCACACAACACACACACCCCCTCTTTCTCACACACCTCCATCACACACCTTACCTAAACCATTATTGCACATTGCCTCCATATATTTTCCCAGCCTGCAACACCACCCAAGAAAACCCCAAAAACCCCAGACTCATATCCCCCCTTCACCCCCAGCTCCGTTTTCACGCGTTAGTCCCTCTCCTTCAGTTATTAACCCCTTCACCACACTGAAGAGGCCTCCTGTCAGTCCCACACACCTCACTCGATACATGACCTCCACCATGAACAAATCCACACCATTCGTCACCCCCGTCCCTAGCCCCACGGAGGAAGAATACATACCGTTCATAAGAAAGGTTAAAGTAAAAACGTCCACAGGACGCTTAGCCCGTCTACAGCGCCCACATCAAGCCCGGGCAACCGCCCTCCACAACACCGAGGACACATTCCTACAGCTCTACATAGACCTGCAAAAGAAACCTGACCCTCGCTCTCTTGCTTGGTGGGACCTTCTAAATACAGTACCCTCAAAATGACCCACCATGACTATGCTTCTTTTTACTTCACCCTTGAGGCTCGAGGACGAGCCTACAACGAAGGAGAGGGAAGTAAAATGCTCCAGAACGAGAAGCCCACCACGGAAGCCACGAGCGAACACCACCAGGAAACGGGAACAGAAACACCCGAAGGAAAGGCCCACAGAACGAAAGGACCAGGTGACCAAGCCAACCAGTTAAGACAGGCCGAAGCCCGCAGGGCTAAGCAGCTCCAAACCACACCTGCCTATCCCTTCTAACCACTGACCCTTCCCCCACCTCGCGTATACACTACCCCTCGTGTCCTACACCTCTACCTACATGATGATGAACATGAATACACCTTAAGTTAATACACCCATGCCCTGTCCCTAGGTTGAGCCAATGCCAACCAGTTCAGACAGGCCTAAATCTATGTATGTTTTTCCATCCAAGAAGCAATATGTTAACCCCCTGTCTTGCCAGACTAAGTTTCTGAAGACCAACCGCCCCCATAAATCTATGTATGTTCTTCCATCAGAGAAGTAATCTGTTAAAACCCCATGTCATAATTGATAAGAAACTATGATACCCATGGGTACACCAGTGTATGTATAACCATTATTCCTGTAAGACCTAGACAGAAATGACTGCAGATGTTAGCCACCATGCAGTACCTCTAATTCTTACCCCAACCAAAGATTGTATACACCACCCTCTGTTACCATTGTCTCGACGCCTTTCCACCACGAAACAATACCGAAGCTACCCCTACGAACTGCCGCTTTCTTTGATATATGTGTCATAGAAAACGCAGTTCCCAGGAACAACTAGAATCAGCAAGAAATAGTGTCAGAGTAACAGTGTCCATAACCATCGTATTGACGAGTAATAATACACCATGTTTTTCTCTACTTTTATCCACAGTCAAGCACACACCTACAGTTAACCTCCTCTTCCCCACAGCCCACAGTCCACATGATTCTATCATTTCCAAACTCATATACCACCACTTATTGCTCATCCCCCGGTAGCGTTTGGCTAACGTACCTTCCCTGTCATTAACCCCCAAGCTACGATACCAACTGTAGCCTAATGCCACCCCTACGCCCAGAGACCTTAGGGTCAAACTCCCACGTAACCCCCCTTATCTCTCTCTCTCATTAACCCCCCACGCTCCTCAACTCCCTTCCGACCTAGCCTCTCCAGCATACCCCCTGAATATCCTTAACTTTTCCGTTACTAACATTCTCAAACCTTTTGTATATATACTCCTATCCAGCCTACCTTCCCCCAGTAGAAAGGAACACCATTAGAACTTTACTAACCCTTTGCATGCCATCTATTCCCTCACAACCCATTCACAACCCTGTACCAAATGATCGTCCGTGCGAGGCTAGCCGCCTCACCAGTGACTAACTTCTATTGCCATACTTCCAGATCAATGTGGCAGAGTTAGCACCAGTCTCCACCACATCCAACCACCCATACAATTAACAACCTAACCAAGTAAACCAGCTGATCAAGGCACCTTCGGTTTTGGTATTACGAACACCCAGATCTGTCTCATAAACAGAGGGTTATTACAAACCCTTGTGATATGGCAAGCCCCCAGCCACAGCCGCCCCGACGACCATCACAGAGAAGGGACGCGCCCCTACCCCTTTCACCCACCCGAGGAGGGAGACCCGACCCCTGCGGAGGTATACCTGACCCCTGTTTTGACTTCCAGGTCATTGCCAGGTAGCACAGGAATTCTTCCTATCAATGAACTAACCATGTATGACTAACACCTTTACTAACCTCTATTAACCCCCAATAACCCATTAACCTTTCTTGCATACTCCGATAACCAAATTAGCACCTCAGCTATACCATAGAATGAAGACTGAACAATCTAAGAGAGACGCTCCTATCACAGCTGTCCCAATCCTCCTCGCAAAGTAGATCCAGTCTCTCTCCCCTAAATACTTCCAGTATAGCCAAAATAGTACCTCTTACTAAGGCTCAGTTATATCACATTATGAAGGCTCCATATAGCCATGTGCCACAACAATAATCACCACCTTACCTAGTTCCCGTATCCATTGAGAGCTCAAATAAATCCATAAAAACTCGAGATCCCTATGGCCTACAGGGTCCAAAACCGAGCCTATAAACCAAGCTCCAGCCCCCAGTAAAATCAGTTGAAAGATAGACACCAACCAGTGGCTGGCCCCTTAAGTTGACCTCTAGCTCTGCCCTTGTGTTGTTCCTGAGAATTGAGTTCCAGAGCCGGCAGACTCCGTGGCAGATTGAGATAGAAGCATCTGTCCACGTAAAAGACATCTACGTGCACCTTATAACCTTCACATAAACCAGTGGGTATATAAGAGTGTAGCCAGCAACGATCGCCAAGAGATCCGTCTTGAAATCTTTTACATATGGACCATCTGGACGGCCGCGGAACCAGTCGCTAGCCCCCAACCTCACGGACGCAAGATAACCAGGACCAGACCAATCAAATACGACCCAAGATTCACTCCATCAGTACTACAGTGTTACAGTGCTATGTAGAGATTCACTTATTAATATTTCTACGAAGTGGCTATATCTTTGTCCCAGTGTAATTCATATATGACCATTCCATTAGGAAGTGCTAAGCGTATCAGTGTTCATTAATTAACAGGCGATATTAACTCTCGTAATTACTCATATATCCAGATATTAATACATAACCGTGAAACCCTAGTGATATCTGATGTTCGCCCACTGATTTGTGTTCTATGTGTTTCTGATACAAGAATATAAAACTTAGATCAGTACCGCCTCAGGTTACTAGAATTCCCGTGCTCTAAAATACGCGTGTCTAATCTAGTCTATGAATTACTCCTTGTGCACCAGAGCTACTAGTGATAAATCTAACATTGAATATGAATCTATAAATAATATTTATGGTCTCCAATATATAAACTTGTGAATAAAGCCAGTGATCAGAAGATTAATACCTGAACGTTGGAAGAGGGAGACTAGGCTCCATCCAGATCCACTTAATGCTAGTTTGTTTAACTTCTATCAATTGTCTTGTACGAATATTCATATCTTCTTATGCGTCAGATTAATCATCATCAAACAACATATAGAAGTGTGTCCCTAAATAAAAGTGATCATGTGTCGTGTTACCGTGTGTTTATTTTGTGTTCTCTATTCCTCATACCTTGTTTTATGCATGCAGCCTTCTATACCCAGTTAGTTAGAACTCACATTACCCAAGTTAATCCTGTAGAAAATCAGGGCATAACAGTACGTCTGTGGTAGTACAGTGGGTTAGCGCGCCAGTCTGGTAAAACCTACTGAGGTCCCTAACCAGTGTTCGAAACCGCGCCAATCTGGTAAAACCTACTGAGGTCCCTAACCAGTGTTCGAAACCGCACCATTCTAGTAAAACCTACTGAGGTCCCTAACTAGGATTTGAATCTGCGCCAGGCACCACCACTGGGCCTGGGGATTTTCGGGAGGGTTAAATTCCCTTCACACCCAGCATTTCAGTAATTAACCTCTGAAGTGCGCATGGGGGTAATTGGAAACGTCCCCCTGTGCTGACGTATTTGAGGTGTTTCCGTCACTAAAATATTCATTGTGCCATTAATAGCATTAATACTTATCCATATGCGCCTATTATGGGTTGATTATAAAGGTATTAACCTGAAACAACAATAAAACGAGTGAAAACAGCGTTTGGATGGTCAAAATCGGAGATATAGCCCGCGAGTTGTATAATGTATGGGTGAGGCAAGCTACTTTCCCGCCAATTTCCCCCAAGGCCACTGAGACACAGTCGATCGATACTCTCTCTCTCTCTCTTGCACTCGCTTGCCATCAGTGATGACAACACCCTGCTTGCAACTCGCTAATGTTAGCACGAAAATATACCTCAGAATAAGGGAATAACAGGGAAAATAGGTGATAACTGAAGGAGAGGAGGAAAGTGGGGAAGGGTAGAGGACTGAGATTTTGCATGGCCCAGGGGCCAAAAAAAAATAAAAAAATAAAAATATTTTTTTTTTTTTTTTTCGATGTCAAAAGTTGATTTTTTTTTCACTCACTCATAAGAGTCTCCCCGCAGTCCGCCGGGGGAACTCTTAAGAGTCTCCCCGCAGTTCCCGGGTTAATGTATCCGTAATATTACAGCCATCCTGACATTCACCTCTTCAGCACGATGACCCCCTTACCTTTCATTCTGGCTAAGGTTAGACGATTTTATGCAGTTTAGGAAGAACCTATGTTAATAAGCGCCTTCAGAGGGTCTATTGAGATCTTCTTTTCCTTTGAATCCTAGAGGTTGATTATAAGCTAATGTAAAGCGTCATATATGGTAACCAGATTATGATGAAAATTACATCATTGTGACGAAGGGGTTAAAAGGAACACTGGTAATACAGTAATATACCTATCTAATATAAGAATAGCAAGGTAAATCACTATCAATATACCGCTGTGGGCCATAGCATGGTCGGTATACCGTGTCTGACTGCTGATCGAACTTATCGAAGGGTCTGCAGTTTGATCCCACCCCGTGCCATTGGTGTTTGGACACGAGGTCTAGCAATTTGTGGCAAATTTCCAGTAAAGTCCCAATAATTGCCGACTTGCGATTTTCGTTCCATAAGGAAGTTGGAACTGTAGACAAATATATTTAACAGAAGTTACAGGTAAAATACAGTCGTAGTACATTTATAAATACATGAAACTCAATTCAACATGCCATTTAATATCCATCAGAAACTTACATTATTATTGCATTTCTGTTTAATATTTATGTTCATGGCTCCAACTTCCTTATAGCCTGAAACTCGCAAGTGGTCAATAAGGGCACGCCCTAGCCCTGTAGGCCTACATCAAAGCAGGGAGTCAAACAAGAGACTTGTCCCTTTCTTTTTGCTTTATTTAACCCTCCAGCCCCGGCTATGTATTATATATATATTCCTCGAAACCCGGGTGTTTTGGCCGAAAAACGTCTAGGCTAGGCTACCGTATATTCGTTAATCAGACTGCTTCCCGCATTCCCGCGCATCCCCAAGCGTAGCTGTGTTATTTACCTGTAGAATAGCATTAAGTAGAGCTCTCTAAGTCAACTGGTTGAGCTGTGATGATGATTTCATTGGAGATAACTTTATGGCTAAAACAGCCACTTTACACCACTTTTCGATACTTAACAACAACATACAGGCACACACGAACAAGCGACGCTCTCCTTCTTGTGGCCGGAGATGCGGGGCGTCGGTCCAGCTGGCTGTTGTTTACATGCGTCGGACCGACGCCTCGCACACGAAGCTCACAGGCTTTCAACCACTGGGCGTTCAAGAGGCCTTCCGGGTACCTGTTATATGCTTTTTTATGGGCGTTCAAGAGCCCTTCCGTGGTGAGAGGGTTAATATTTATTTATTTTTTATTTATGTTTTATTCTTTATGCTTCACAGTTGTTATTGTGTGTTTGAAAGTGATGACATTACCAAAACTATCCAACTTCATGTACATTTTCCTATACTCTTTTTCACTTCAGGTAGGTAGTTGTAGGTCGGAAAGATTTTGCCTTTACAACGGCACTTTCCTAGGTTTTATGATTTTATTACTACAGGTATTGCAATTACAATTTCAATTTGTGTCAATTTGTGACAATTCATACCAATTGTAATGCCCTGTACCCGCAAAATCCTGCAACCACAAAACTACCCGAGTTGACGTCTGGGATAGCGTAAAATAGTCGTTGATGGCGAAGTCTAATAAACCCATCACGTTAATCACCACGAGACTGTCACCTGGTTCTTTCAAGGAGAACTAAGGTTACTATCCTATTGTACGTCCGTGGTAATACAGTCAGTTAGCGCGCGGGTCTGGTAAAAACATACATGTCCCTAACCAGGGTTGAAACCCGCGCTAGGCATACCAAAGCCTGGGGAGTTTTCGGGAGGGTTAAATTCCCTTTGCACCCATCATTTCACCAATCTAAATTTAAAAAAATCCTGGTTAGGCACCATGTTAAAATCTGCATCTACTGTATATAGGCCTACCCAACTTGATTTTATTTACTTTTTGTTATATCCTTTATTTTTTCCATCTAGTGAATAGGGAGAATTATCACCGTTTTCTGTTCATCACAGGTTAACCTCTCTCGGCCAAGATGGATTACGCAGCAGGTTACGTTTGCCATTGTTTACTGGTGGAAGGGTGTTATGGAAGTGATACGAATGATTTGGTACAAGTACATGGGCTACACGAAATGCCTCATATGAGGTCGAGGCTCAAGGTAGGATAATACATCATAGGCTTATCTATTTGTCTTCTATATTTATAATGGTCATGTATTAGTTAACAATATAACCCATACAGTACCAGTGACGTCATATTTATTTGATTTTAGCTACATTTAGACGATTTTATAAAGCTTATGAAGGATATATGGTAGCTAAAAGGAATCATGGAAATAGTCTGTAGCCTTTGAATGGGTAAACGTCCTTCTTAAGCTGACTAAAATTGTCAAATAGTGGCCATAATATAACAAAGAGGACGTCACCGGTACTGAACGGGTTAATACCATCAGATGATAACTTACTGTACTTGTTTTTCCTTTAATTGAATCATTGTATTCTCCATTGGGGAGATACAATGGATGTAGTAGAACATTAAAAACAATCCTTTCTTTCAGAGATATTCGTGGTATGCAATTGCTTGATATATATACCGGTACTGTATATATATATACTGTACAGGTATATACTGTACAGTATATATATATTTTTTTGTTTTATTATTATTATTATTATTATTATTATTATTATTATTATTATTATTATTGTTGGTATAGATCAGGCTCTCAAGGTTGGGCCTTCCTTTTCATGCTATTCGTCACATTTTTTTCCCCAGTCCGGTTCAGTCAATGCCATTTCCCACATTTTATTTTTCTCACCTGGTTCGGGAAATTGGTGCCACCGCGGCTTAGAATTGGTCTGCCACCACCGTACATCAGCCACTCATAAATGCAATACAGTACAGTATTGAGATACTATTGCTTCAAATTATGGTCCAATTAGTTTGACATCAGTTGTAGGTAAACTATTAGTCATTTATTGCACGCAAAATCAGAGAGCCCCTAGAACGTCACCAATTAATTAAAGATTCCCAGCATGGATTCTCGAAGGGTAGGTCCTGCCTCACTAATTTATTGACATTCTTTTCCCAAGCATACGAAGAAGTAGACAATGACAAAGCATATGATGTAATATATTTAGATTTCAGTAAAGCATTCGATAAAGTCCCCCACCAAAGATTGCTGAAGAAACTAGAAGCTCATGGAATAGGCGGAACTCTATTAAGATGGATTAGGTCATAGTTAATTGGTAGGAAGCAAAGAGTTAGCATAAATGATATACAATCAGACTGAGATATAGTTAAGAGCTGTGGAGTCCCACAAGGATCTGTTTTAGGCCCTCTGCTGTTCATCATTTATATTAATTACCTTGATGTTAGGAATAACTAGCAAAATCAGTAAATTTGCAGATGACTCTAAAATAGGAAGAGTGATCAATTCTGATAATGATATTTAGGCTCTCCAAAGAGATTTAGATACACTACACGAATGGGCAGTAAATTGGCAGATCAAGTTCAATGTAGAATCGTAGATAAAAGCAGTGTAGTATAATTTGGGAAATCGACAGAAAATGCAGGATATAGCTAGATTAAATCATGTGAATATAAGAGACTCAGATAATGAAAAAGATTTGGGAGTCATCGTCAACTGTGATTTGAAACTTAGAAATCAATGCATTAGTGCTCGAAATAAGGCAAATAGAGTTCTCGGATTTATATCTAGAAGTGTGAGTAATAGAACTGCTGATGTTATCTTAAAACTTTATCTAGCGTTAGTAAGACCACATATGGATTACGCTGCCCAATTTTGGTGTCCCTATTACAGAATGGACATAGAACTACAACGAAGAATGACAAAAATGATCCATAATATTAGAAATCTTCCATATGAAAAAAGATTGAAAAAACTAGGCTTGCATTCGTTAGAGAGACGCAAAGTTAGAGGAGATATGATACAGGTGTTCAAGTGGGTTAGTGGGATTAATAAAGGAGACATGAAAGATGTACTGAAGCTCAATGATAGCGAAAGAACTCTAACAAATGGTTTAAAATTAGATAAATTTAGTTTCAGAAAAGATATAGGCAAATATTGGTTTGGTAACAGAGTTGTAGATGGGTGGAATAGGCTACCAAGTGATATAGTGGGATCAAGAACGATAGAGAGCTTTAAGCTGCAGTTTGGCCCCCCATATCCATTTCACCATTCTCCATCTCGTTACATTCCATTCTGTTGACATCCTATACTTTAACGGCCCATGTTTCTGAGGCATACGTGATTGCACTTCTAACACATGAGGCATACACCTTTCCCTTCAGGGGGAGAGGCATTCTTTTCATGGTCAGAATTGGCAGCAGTTCTCTGAACTTCACCCAGCCATATCTAATTCTAGCGACAGTGGCAGACTCGGCGCCACCGCCGGCAGAGATGGTATCTATCTATCGCCGGACGCCTTACTCCTCTTACGAGGGTGGCCATACACAGAATGCCCTCAAGTGGACCTATTCCCTGTGAGAGGGACAACCCGAGCCAGTTTAGTGAAGGACTTACAGGATTGACCACTCAATTTAGGATCTGTCCAACTCTGTGGCCGTCTGTGTATCTTGTTAGCACTATTTTTCTACAGTGGTGTTCGGCTAATCCATCCACTAACCTGCCTTACCCTTAGGTAAGCAGTACGGATTTGTATCAGGCTTACTCCCCTAGACAGGTTGCCAACCAAGGCTGACGAGTCCCATCCACCCGGATTTGTATAAGGTTGTCTCCCCTAGATGAGTTGCCGACCAAGGCTAACGAGTCCACCCGGCCACAGGATCATCATTTAACACAAGCTCGCCCTTGCACACTACGCACTGGGTTTTAACATGCAGGTGTTCCCTATCCCATTCAGATTCCACATTTAACAGCCGGTCATTGTGCTTCCTCCATGCTTTCCTGACTTCGCCCTCAGTATTTACCACCACTCCGCGTTTTTTTTTGGTACATTGCTCACCTACCATCCTTATTCAACTTATCAAAGATTAATCTTTTGTTTTATATGTATTCCTTTAGTCATATTTGTACTGTATGTATTGTATTATTATTGTTGTAAAATATTTTATTAATATTAGTATGCTTATTGCTGTTGGTTCAGTCCTTGCTTGATTTTCAGATAGAAAATGATAAACTGGTTCACGGATCTGGACCTCCATTTGAGTCATATGTGTGCCTATGCAAACAGAAAGTCACTGAACTTATCAACTTGCTCTGCAATGTAGGCGGCATGAGAGTTGTTAATACGACAGTGTGCCCCTATGACCCAAACTACATCGACAAACGTTTCCTCTGGACCTTGCAGACAAATCAATAAAACTTCTAAAAGGTATTGTACATTCATACATATAGTACAGAATAGCATTTTCTTGAGTAGCGATTTCACGGATAGCGGTAGAATAGCAACGATCTCATAGCGAGGTTAGCTAGTAGCCTATATCCCAGCTGCTCTCTATTCCATTCAAACTCCATGTCGAGTAATAGTTCGTAGTGTACCTTCCAAGCATATCTGATTTATTTGTGTATGTAGGCTATGTATGCAGGGTGTCCCGCGAGTTTTGTTAAATACTTCCAGAAATGAAAGATGAGGTAATTCAGAGTAAAAAAAGGTTCTATACACATAGGCTTTGGAGGGCATTTTTTTTTATTATGGTCCAATTAAGTGGACATTTTTGTGTGTCTTAAGTCACTTTTAAAGCAGTTTTCAATCTAATAAAATGGTATAGAG
Organism: Paralithodes platypus; assembly: GCA_032716605.1. NCBI lineage: Eukaryota > Metazoa > Arthropoda > Malacostraca > Decapoda > Lithodidae > Paralithodes > Paralithodes platypus. The sequence continues at coordinate 33,258,886 of CM064481.1, forward strand.
AAGCAAATAAGTAGTATAAAATAAATACTCTGTATCACATACCCCACAACTGGGGGTGGCCGACTTGAGACAAAGCCCGAGGAGGAACAACACAACATAAAAAATATATATATATACCGGTATATGCTATATACAGTATATATACAGTATATATATTTATTTATTTATATATTTATTTATTTATTTATAAAGTTAACCACCACAATTCCCGCCCATATTACATCCAGGCATGACCCTTCACATACAGCAGCTCTCCGGGCCAGGCGCCTGACGGACTATTATTTAATTTAATTGCCGCCCGACCCCCTCTCCCAACGACCGCATTATTACTTATACAGTATATTCACAAGCATTCTCCATGCATTCCTATTCAGTACCATAATCTCTTGCTTGTTCTTCAGTCACCTTTCTACCCCCAATGCTTGTATTTCTCCTTATCCGAGGTCTTCCTCTCAATATTTTTGGTGTATCTTTTTCTTCTGACCTTTCTTGGAAATATCATATTTTCACTCTTGCTAAATCAGCTTCCCAGAAGTTAGGTGTGCTCTACCATCTCTGTGGGTTCTTCACCCCCCACACAGCTTCTTGATAGAGTAATGCATAAATGCGCAGAATTTCGGTGCGAGTGTCCTAGGTTCGAGTCCTTGGAGTACCACATGTATTTGTTGATTTCAATAATTGAGTTTAGAAGTAAAGTTGGTTGGTGAAAAAATATGAATTAATACAGTGGCACAGTGCGCCCGCGTATTGAGCATTGTTCACATGTGTGGGGAGGTTCCACCCATACTGCACTTCTCAAAAGGGTAGAGTCACAAGTATATCGTCTCATCAATTGACCACTTGCGAGTTTCAGGCTATAAGGAAGTTGGAGCCGTGAACATATATAGATATTAAAGAGATATGCAATAATAATGTAGGGGTCTGATGGATAAAAAGTATGATCAATTTGGTTTTATGTATTTATATATGTAATTTGACCGTATATTAGCTCACAATTCTGCTAAATATTGATGGCCACAGCTCCAACTTCCTTATAGCCTGAAACTTGCAAGTAGTCAATTCACTTCCTCTAACTAATTCCCTACAATGTTGCATCTCTCTCACTCTTCTACCGCTATCACAATAATCAGTGTTCTTCAGAGCTTTCTCAGTGTATGTATACCTCCTCCCTTACTATCGGATGCCCCAATTTACGCTTTTACTATAGATTTTAAGCTGTTTGTGTTTGTGTTTTGGCTGGTCCGAGAACGCATCCCCATTTACCCCATTAAATTTTGGCTTTGCTATATGATTTTTCTATTTAACCCATTAGCTGCGGGAGACGTTCCGGAACGCCATGGCAATTTACAGGCTTTTAAACCCTCTTAAAGACTGTAGAATAGAGTGCGAGGGAGCGGAAGCGCAACAGGCCACACATCCTTCCGCAAGCCAGCCGGCCGCGGCACTGAGTACTCTGATTCATACTCTCGCGAGATATACAGCTCTGCCAAAGGCAAATGTAGCGCAACATAGCGATAATTGCTCATTTTAGAGAATGCTACGAAGCTCGTTTTCGTGTCATTTTAAAGCTATTTTCTTCTAGTTTTTGGCTGAATAAATTTCATTTCATGCAGACACTTGCCTAATCAATCAGGACTACCTGAATGAGCCCTAATATGGCGGAAATATGCCCGCACCATAAGTGTTAAGATCGGGTTTTCACAAACATAACCCAATTGTAAATCGAGGGAGACCTGTATGGTAGCAAAAAGGATAAATTGAGATAGTCTGTAGCCTCTTTATTGGTAGATGCCCTTCCTAAGCTGAATATAATCGCCTAGTAGTTGCCAGAATATAATGAGTAAAACGTCACCGGTACAGAAGGGGTTAAACCGTACGTAATGACTATTTTGTTTTACAGTTTTGACCGGTGAAGGCTATCCGAGGCAGGCGCTCTAACCTACCCAGCCGTCGAGATGATGGATGATGGGGGAAGAAAATAGAAATACTTTGTACTTTTGTAGATGTTTAGCTGACAATCACCACAGTCGATCTGGGGATCCGCCGCTAATAAAATAAATCATTCTTAATATAGGACAAATTTCAGATATAATAAATCATTCTTAAAATATAAATAATTACAAATGAAATAAATTATTCTTAAAATATGAATAAATATGAATAAATACAAATAAAATTAACCATTCTTATATGAATAATTACAAATAAAATAAATAATGTTTAAATAGATCATTCTTATAATTATTATAGGCTAATTGTGTTCTTTTATTTATAAAGAATTATTATTTTGCTTAAGTGTTATTTCCACATAGCGCGATTTTGATAAGCTGTTCTGTCTTTTTACCGCGTTTGTCCAAGTTTTGGTTTGTTTATTTTGCAAGTTTTACATTATAATTTATAAAGAATTATTATTTTGCTTAAGCGTTGTCTTTTTACTTTCTTTATTTTGCAGGTTTTCATTATAATATGAATAAATCCAAATAAAATAAAATAATTCATACAGCTTCCAAAATAAATGATAAAAGAACATCTGCTAAAATCGTGCGAGTTTTATTTGGCCTCGAGTAATCCAAGGTCTGAAGGGGAGGAGCTATGTCGTTACTTTGGACCCCCTTCTCCCTCATGTTTAGCCCCATTAATTTTGAGATTTTAAGACGTTCGCTCTCATTAGTTTGTTGATTTTCAAGACCTTTTGCTCCATTTCTTTCTTCAGTGCACGACCTTTCGTGTCGATTTTTTTTTTCCTGGCGAGCAATAGCGAGCCTGCAATTTGGCCGGGACGTTTTTCTATCGAAAAATTTACAAATTTGTCTCAAATTTTGGGGTATTTTCTATAGCTTGATGGAGGTCTTTTGAGGAAATTAAAAATAAATACAAATATAATACAATTAAAATACAATCATATATACAGTACGGTCACGCTAATAAGTCGTGTCCAAGCTGTCATTATGTTTGGCTTGCTCTGTGCTGTATTAATGTTTGTCGGATGTTGAATAGGGTGGGTAAGTGTAGGAACATGTTTGTATATTTCACTCGATATGAAGCTTTGATATTGCTGATCCTGATTATTGATAACAATATACTTGGTGGCGAGACATCACTTAGCGCGATTGTACGTACAATTATTGTCTATACAAACAAGTTTAACTCGATCATTGTGGGCATAGTGTACTATATAAACATTAAAGACATCACTGCGTCAATAGTCATTAGACAATTGCCGAAAATCTGCATAGTACAAGGCCTGGGAGGCAGGCAAGCGAGTGTAAGCAGCGCGGGACCGTTCCATCCATCGGCCACCGTGTCTGGCCCAACACTAATGTAACTGGGTTGTAGGAATAGGTTTTTACACCATACCCGAAAGAGGATTTATGGAGCTCCGATCTTACTCTCAACCATCTTAACAGTTTTACCAACACACCTAAACTTCGTTAAATGCTGAAATAGCCTCACGAAAATATGCCATGGCCTGGGATTGAACCTGGGACCCTTGGGCTAAGGCGAACACTCTACCAGTGATACCAAGAAAGATATCTCCTCACTTGGCATGGTCGGCTCAAGAAATTCCGCATCTGTGTCTGTTTAGGCTAACCTATTTTCACTGACTTTACAGGGAGACATCTCAAACTCCCCTGCAGACTTGGGAATCGCGAAAACCGCTGAACACCGCTCATTTTCACCAATTTAGCCCCACTTTTGCAATAGCGTTGCACGGTAACCAGTGGTCGTACAGACATAATTCAGGTGTCATTGGAAAGGTCTATTCCTTTACTTTCAGGGATATGTCCTTGAAATACATTCTAACTCTTGCTTATACATGAAAATGTGCAGGGAATGAAGGTCACTTTTAGCCTAAAAACCCTGTATGGTACAGTGCAGACCAAGCAATTATCATATGACAATTGTGGCAGTGTGTTGAGTAAAGATGGGAGTATGGATGAAGAAGTGCGGGAGAGGGTGCAACAGGGGAAGAGGGTTGTAGGAACGCTGAAAGCAGTAACAAGAAATAGGGTGGTCAGCATGGAAGTGAAGAAGTCCTTGCATGACAGTGTGGTAATCCCGACATTGACTTGCAGAAGCAAAGCATGGACATTGGTTGGAGAGACTCGACCAAGAGTGAGAGAGGTGGAAATGAGTTACTTAAAAAGTGCGTGCGAGTTACATGAGGAAGGAAGTGTGGTGTGGAGGTAGATGTGCTGGAAAGTGTGAAAAGGAACACCTCGAGATGGTTCGGCCATATGAAACGTATGGGAAGCGAGAGTGACTACGAGAGCGAGGTGGAAGGACGGAGTTAAGAAGTACAGTACTGTATATGGATGAAGGCAGTGCTGGTTGGGAGGAGGGGCATTGACTGACTGGGGACAGGTGCATGGGGGCGTTTCGTTTCTTGGCCACCCCTTCGGAGATTACGGTGTCAGGCAATAGATAGATAGATAGAAAAAGAAAATGGGGAAAAATAATGACACACCCGATAACTGGGGGTGGCCGACTCAAGACATCCCGAACGGAAACATCATTTAAAGTTCCAATTCTTAGGGTCTGAGACCCCTTTCGAGTTCCCTCACCCCTTACTCTGTCTCGTCTAGTAGATGAATTTTACAAGGGGAGGAAGATTCCTAGCCCCCCACCACCAGAAGACACATAAGAATACTGTACTGTATAAAAGCTGGGTCCCCAACTGTGCTAGAATTTGGTGGATGAACGAAGTCGGACAGATCGAAACCATACAAATCGAAACATGTATCTTATGGGAAATAATTAATTTGGTGGATGGATGGTCCCGAGTTTAGGGGTTCAACTTCATATTACCTATAAAAAACAACACTAACTGACACATATTCATAACAATACATAATGAATAAATAAAAGTAAGCAAAAATTAAACAATATTAAGTCAATGTTTACTCACATTAAGTTAGGGGGCTCCGAGAAAAAAAAACACGGCAGAACGAGTGCAGCTATGCTACCCCGGCCCCAGCCCCGTCTTTTATCTATAGCGGATCAACCTTTATTACCTTTATTTCGGTGTTCGCACACTTTTGGTAGCTCGTACAGATTGCGAAACGCACAAATCGAACACGCACAGATGGGGACCCTACTGTATATATATATATAGTGGGTGGTGACCGGTCAACTAAACCAGTAGACCATTTCAACCAGTACCAAATCAACCAATACGGTTAGGTTAGGTTAGGTTAGTACTATATTTTGGCACTGGTTTGGTTGGTCTGGGTTAATTTGGAACTGGTTGAAATGGTCTACTGGTTGAGTTGACATGGAACCATAGTGGGTATATTTAAACGTCCAATAAATATCTATGACACAGTGTATATTTATCATTGTACTATAAAAATGAACACATTCTACAACCACTCACTCACTACTAAATATCTATCTATATAATATATTTAACTATGTACACTCGGTCCAAAAAGTATCTGCACCCCTACCCTGATAATCTGGTGTGTACAGCTTGGTAGTATAGGGTATAGGTAGATAGTAGTATAGGTAGATAGTAGTATACAGTACAGTAGATGGATATAGCTACAGGTAGATATGCAAACCCTACCAAGCCTGTACACACCAGATAGATGATCAAGGTAGGGGTGCAGATACTTTTTTTACCAAGTGTACAATACGCTGCTATAATAATAATAAAACTATTTGTCAACAGCCACAATACGCTGCTATAATGGACATTTCTGGAATATTGCGGAGGGCAGAGCCGAGCCCTCAACCCATTCTGTATCTTATGGCAACTGCCGCGACCCAATTGGGCGGAGGCCCAAGCGACACATGGCCCAAACATCATTGGACCAAATTAAGGGGGGATGGTTCACTTTTTGGGCGATTTTTGCATGTATTCATTATTTTTCTAGTTTCCTCCCTAGACCTCCATCAAATTTAAAAAAACATCCATTAGGTCCCCCTTCTAGATTAATTTGTACATTTTTCGGTAGAAAAATGTCACGGCCGAAGGCCGGTTCTTCCAACATTACAGGCTCACTATCGTTCGCCAGAGAAAAATTGACACCTAAATAGCACGAAAGGTCTAAATATTGACGATGAAATGGGGCGAAAGGTATTAAAATCGACTAACTAATGGGGCAAACATCTTAACATCTGAAAACTAATGGGGCTAAACATTAGGGAGAAAATGGTCCAGAAAAACGGCCCATCTCCCCTTAAATCCTTGGCAAATGATTTCTCGATAATAGAAGAAATATGAAGCTACTATTATCTTATATTATCTTATATTTATGTTTAACATCTGTCAGACATTAAAGGTGAACTACAGGAATGAAGGAAAAAATTGAAGTTTACTACAGGGTTATAACTTGGCATGAATATACAGTACTGTAATATGTATATGGGCAATATACAGTACTGTAATATGTATATGGGCAATATACAGTACTGTAATATGTATATGGGTAATATCGATATAATTCCATTAAACTCCTGAAAAAAATACCTGTACTAGTTTATAACGCCGTTGGCATCCTCAGCCGTCAGTTGGGAGAGTAACAGCTGATTCGTGTGATGACAATATATATGTATTGTGTAGGGGAGGTGTGGTGGAGTGGTCTTGCCACTGGCCTGGTAATCCAAAGGTCCCGGGTTCAAATCCCGATGTATCAATGGGAAGATATTATTGGGATGGAATTTGTGCTGTACCTATTATCAATGCATTACCACAAAGCCCACCGAAATGCCAATAAAATACCCTCATTGTTCCCTGATTAAATAGCACTGTATGAATATTCCCATTTTCAAAATATGCTATAGGGGTGCAATGCCTGGTGCAATCTGCTCAACAGGTGGCGATGTGTGTGTGTAAGAGTGCTTCGGGCCATGAGTGAGCACCGTGCCTCATGTGAAGGCAAGATGGCAGGTGCTCGTTCTACTCTACGTGCTTCACATGTCTCACTCCCTAGACTGGAACGAGACCTCACGGGCTTCACTGTTGATTGTTCAGCGGTGAATGTTCAGGCTCTCAGCTTATGCCCGAGAGAGTAAGTTGGAATAAAAAAAAAACATGGTATACTTGCCTCTACCACACATGCTCGTGGACAGGTCTGTTTGTCTTAATTAGTACCTTTCAATTCAATACTCAAGCTCTGCAAAACATCGAACAAGTTCTTGAAGATGTGGTAAACATCAAAAAATAATCTTGCCACCAACAATAAACATACAGGTAGTGTTTTTTAATGTTTATCCTGGTCCAGAGTTAAGGGAGGTGGCTTGTAAGGCTTATTTCTTAAGGGGACCGACCGGTTAATTTAGGCTTAAAAAACTCGAAATCCTGAAAACCCCAATAGGTGTTTACTCAACAAGAGTCAACATCCCTTCATAAGCCAGTGAAATGTTATTAGTGAAAACCCATTGGAAATAGTATTTGTTTATGTTTTAAGGGGACCGACCGGATAATTACGCTACTTCCAGGTCTTACTATCAATTTAAATGAAATTTGGCACAGGTGTATATGACCATAAAACTAGATAAAAAAATATATATATATTTTATTTTTGCTTTTTTCTTGCAATTTAGGTAAAAAAAAAATGAAAATCATAGTACTGCAGAAAATGATAAACTCCTACAGAAATACCCATAGCACATGTTTTATGTAATCAAACAACTCACAAAAGGTGTATCTGTAGTTTCTATAAAACACATTTTATATATTTTGTGTATTTGTTCGATTTAGGTGATGACGGATTCAGGCGAATATATTTATACAAAAATAACAACTTTGACGACATATTGTGAAAAAAATTAAATTATTAGAGTAAATTTGGTGTATAGGCCTTTTAGTGTTTTTAATTACCTTTCCAATGGTATATACACCATTCCTATAGGTCCAATAATAACTGTAAAATAACATCCGATAGTGCGGCAATATAGGTTCTGAGAAAAACAGGTGAAAGTCTAAGGTCATTAGGTGAACATTTTTACTTTTGTTTTTTTAGATTTACAATATTTTATGCGGGAACATGGCAAAGTAGAAGATAAAGCGTATGGTAGGTTGTAGAGTAGCTTACGCTCTTTCGATTTATATAGGTATGCTCCTCGTACGACCAGTAGTTACTGAGCATGTTAATTTCAAAGTTCGCTATATAACGTTTTTAGAATTACAGGAAAAGTTTGGAAAACATAAAAAAATACTATTTCCAATGGGTTTTCACTAATAACACTTCACTGGCTTATGAAGGGATGTTGACTCTTGTTGAGTAAACACCTATTGGGGTTTTCAGGATTTCGAGTTTTTTAAGCCTAAATTAACCGGTCGGTCCCCTTAACGCTAGTATCGTTTTCTGTTAATTTTATATATCGCAGTCCCTTGACCAGACAGTGATGAAGCCAATTGTTGAGTTGTAAACATGCATACAATTATAATAACAAAAAAAACACAGATTCACCCATTTCTCATGTCGAGTGTTCCCGCTATTGACATCCGTGACGTTATGGTAAACACGCCGGTTCTCGCCACATAAAATAATTAGATAAGTTATATTTCTATGTTGTTAGGACACATTGATGAAAGTTCTTCAGTATCATACCCCTAAAACCAAGCAGATCCCAATGGACCTTGTAGTTTGAATAGGTTTCATCCCTGGAATTCACCTTTAAAGTGTTACGACCTGGGGAATGGTGTAGTGACAGATGATTATAGTTTAGTGGTTATAATTATTGTATTAATAACTGTGTAAATTATGTTGTAAATATGTTAATGTAGTTTTATTGAAATTGTGTTTTGTGTTCGAGCGCTTGCGAATTCATTTTGAAGATTGAGCGCTCTTTTACATAAGTAAAATTATTATTATTATTATTAATACAGCACAGAGCGAGCCGTACGTAAGGACAGCTGAGACATGACTAATTAACCCTTTCAGTACCGGCCATGTCTTTTTAATTTGTCTCTAGCAATATTTCGACGATTTTATGCAGTTTAAGAAGGGCCTGTGGTCGTAAAAAAAGGTCAAGTGAGATCGCTCAAAGCCTATTACAGTAATTACTCTTTCCATTCACCTATGCATAGCCTCCGATAGTGCAGTTGGAATGAATTTACATGCTAAGATTGATATGCAGGATTCAAAACTGCATAATAAATCGTAGGCTTGTGCATCATTCTTTAACTGTCTTCGTGGTGCAATGCAAAAGTGTGTTGATTTTCAGTGTGAGCATCCTAGGTTCGAATACCCGGACTGCCACATATGTGTTTGTAAATTTCATTAATCGAGTTTAGGAGTAAAGTTGGTTGGTGGAGAGAACATAATAATTACTGGATGCACTTTTTGAACTGAATAAAATCGTCTAATAGTAGCCAGAATAATGTTAAAAAAAGATGCCTCGGTACTGAAGGGGTTAAAGCCACCGGGGGGGGGTTCAGCCCAACCGCCCATCACTAATATCTATCTAACTACTGACCTATCTATCTATCTATCTATTTACTCAGGCCCAATCTATCTACCCATCTATATCTATCTAACCATCCGCATCTCTCCCTCCACTCGATACATACACAAATATAATAAAAAATAAATAATATGTTCTAGGCAAGCAATAGCAAACCTGCAATTTAAGACAAAACATTTAAAATATATATATACACACAATATATGGCGGTTAGTTTCAGCTTCATCATTCGCTTATCACTACTGTATACTCTCTCTCTCTCTCTCTCTTTCTTAACCCATTGGCTGCGGGTGACGTTCTGGAATGTTCTGGCAATTTACAGTAATTTCCAGGCTTTAAAAGCCTGTAAAAGCCGTAGAAATAGAGTGTCGGTGGGCGGGAGCGTGAGGGACCCTCCTCCGACCCTCAGAGCAGCTCACTGAGGGAGAGTATGTCTCGCGCGGGTGTCTCACTGCCTCTCACAACAGTGTTGCTGAGCGAGCGAGTGCTAATAAATAGCGGGTTTCCCGCATGTCTATGGCACGGCTGCGGGTGAACCCCGCCACTTACAAAGCCCGTTCTGGTCTCATTTTGAAGCTATTTTCGCCTAGTTTTTGGCAGAATACAGTACAGTTCATTTAATGCAGATGTTTAATTAATCATTCAGGAGTGCCTGAATATGCCCTAAATAGCCCTAATATAGCCGCAGTGTAAGTGTTAAGGCCCCCATAGATGCTGCGGCCGACAGATCAGGTTCCGTTCCGATTTCAGCGTCACCCACACACATTCCAATCTACTTCAGTTCTGCCGAGACGCTGTACTGTGTGGACATGGCCTCTCCACTCAGTTGTGGCTTTTATTGTAGCAAGTGTGATTTGCAGATTAGAATGGTATCCTATCTTGATGAAGCCCATAGCAATTGCTATGCTCATGAAATAATGAGATGGACATTGTATTATGTAATAAATATACACTAAGGAAAGAAATTTTTGTATCTAGGCCAATAAAATCATAAATCATCCTTATAGACTTCGTAGAGCTAACTAGTTAGCAAGAGAGAGAGAGAGATAAAAACAATTAATTAGTGAAAGTTGTCTCGATAAATGTAAATGGTCTGGAGAAATGCATAGACCTAACTTGATTGGATTTACAAATATAAAGGTCTATTATCTAAACAGAGAGTTAAGTTTTTATATGTACAGTATATATATACACGTATATATATATATATATATATATATATACCGGTATATATACAGTATATATACCGGGTATATATATATATACTGTATATATACTGTATATATATATATATATTATACTGTATATAACTCCGTATCGGTGGACGTGGCTGTCATGCTCATTCAACGGATGTTGGTATGGAACTGAAGTACTGTACATCGTACGATAACGCCATAGACGTCTAGACCTTCGGGTGCCTGACCTGAAACGGAAGCCAGGAACCTGGCAGTGGCAGGTTGTGAGCGGGCCGGAGAGGCCGACTGACTCCGCCAACTTTTGGTAGTACGAGAACCCCACACACGCTAAAATTCGCTTACGATTCCGGCAAACGGATCTGGCGGCCGGAGCGTCTATGGGGGCCTTTAGGTAACATCATGCTCCACTCTCCTGTGTTTCTTTAGTGCCGAGCTCTTGCGGTACTGGCTCCCACACTCCGGACACTCGTAAGACTTCCTCTCTCGCCGATGATTGCGCTTGCGTGGTTTGCGCTTGCTGGCAGCTGTACACTTCTGGCAAGTCCCCTGGGTCTTGTTTGTCGTCGCCGAAGCACCCCCCTCGTTGCTAGCAGTTGCCATAATGCCATCGCAGTTCTTGCACCTTGCCGGACTTGCAGTAGGCGTCTGGGGGGCTTCAAATGTTTTTATGGCAGGTGGAGGCTTCTTGGACTTGGCCTCAATTATGGACTTGGCGAAGGACTTAGTACTTTGGGTCGCTCGGTGGCTGGCTGTGGTGGGACCGAAGTCATCGCCGACCTGCGGGACTTTACTCACTATCGGCCTGGTGTGGGACTTTGGTTTGGTTTTGCTGCTAGAGGTCGAACGGTTATCTCCTGCTTTGGATTTGTTCTTGTTGTCCGTTCCCTGGGTCTTTGTTTTTCTCACATGATGCCCTACACTTGCCGGGGATCCTGTGCTGAAATTGTGCGCTAAATTACTAGTACCAGATACATGCTTACCGAGAGCTTTAGTAGAGCGTTTTACAGCTTGGGTAATAAGTGCCGTGGATTCTGGAGTCACGTCACGAGCTACTCTACTATCAGCCGAAACCTGATACGCCTGACTCCCGATTGTTTGTGTTCCCCTAACAGTGTGGCTGCCTAGTGCGGTGGGTGATTGAGAAGTCTGCTTGTCAGTCTGCATGTTAACGGTAGGTAACTTAGAAGTATGTTTGGCATTCTGCACACCAACCGAGCCCATCCTCTGCTTCGGTTTTCTATCCCTGAACTGACTTTGGACGTTTCTGAGGCAGGTGTTCCGCCGGATGTGTAATCTAAGCGAGACCTTGTTTGGGAATCCCTCCTCACAGATGGGGCAGGGGTAGGAGTCCCCCATACGCTTGGAATGCAACAACCTGTGAGTCAACAACTGTGTTTTACTTGTGAACTGTTTGCGACATTTCGCGCACCTGAAGACCAGCGGATTCCTACCTCGAAGCGGGTCTTTCGTGCCGCGCTTGGATTGCTTGGAGCCCTGATCTTCGTGGTCGCGGTGTGAGTCTCCGGTGTGTCTGCGGGAGCCTGAACTGAGCTTACCGTTCTTGGTGCTGTTGGGACGGACATTATTGGGGTGGTAGATCTTGACGAAGGGCGTGTCTCGGCTACTGCGCTTGTACACCATCACACTGCGGCGGCGGAATAAGTCGCCGATCAGGGGGAAGCGATACACCGTCGGAGGAGAGGGGTGGGGGTCGTCACGCGTGAGACCAGCGCCCAAGGAGGGGGATCTAAAACTGGAATCACCACCGTCCAAACTATTCCTCAGTGAACCAAAATCCGAATTATATGACCTCGACAAACCACCATTCACCGAACTATCTCCCGGGGAACTTAAACTATCACCCAGACCGTTTGAACTATTGCCCAGACCACTCGACTGACTGGTAAAGTGGTAACCGGCTTCAGACTCCAGCTCCTCGTCTGGATCAAACTCACAGTCGGGCTCAAAGATCATGTCACACTCCACACTGAGGAACTCCACGGCGCCGGTCATGCCCTCCTCCATAACACAGGTGCTCAGGATCTCGCGGGTTCGGTCGTTGGCGCTGGATAGTTTGATCCGGCTCGCGGCATCAAGGCCGTTCTCCGGTGGCTTACCCTCGCGTCCCGCCATCGTCAACCTTCACTGTTAAAAATATACCAGTACTTTAATAATGTTAGCTCTGTCTCGAGATAAATTTGTAAAAAAAATTATAGAAAAATGTACCGGACGAAGGCCGGTTTCTCTTAAAACTACAGACTCGCTATCGCTCGACAGGAAAAAATAGACACTTAAATGGCACGAAAGGTCTTGATATTGATATAGCCTACGAAATGGGACGAACATTCCTAAAATACAAAAAATAAAAGGCCGAACATCATAAAATCTGAAAACTAATGGGGCTAAACATGAGGAAGAAGGGAGACCTTAAAAACGACCCATCTCCCTTTAAGATGAGGTGGGTTATTTTTCTGGTCCCCCTTCTTCCTCATGTTTAGCCCCGTTAGTTCTCAGATTTGATGACGTTTGGCCCATTAGTTTGTTGATTTAAAAAAAAATCCCATTTGTATATTTCAATATCAAGACCTTTTGTGCCATTTAACCCTTTCACGTTTTTATGACGCAGAGGTTGCCAGATTAGCAATTATAAATAGAGTTCTCTCACTCTTATAAATACCTCTCCAAAATTAGTTTCTGCCCACAGCTAACTCAAAGACAACTGCAGAGGTTGAAGTAACTAAACTAAAGGTTTCTAAATACCCCTGATGGCTTTAATGTATCCCCAATAGGCTCAACACAGCTAACTCAAAGACAACTGCAGAGGTTGAAGTCATATCATCATCATCATCTCCGACGCCTTGCTTCCCCCTGGGAAACCCCCACTAGAGGATGGCCATGACAGAAACGTCTCCAAGCTACTTTGTCAAGACATGCCTCCTTTGCCCGTGCCACAATGCCCCTTCCACTACGTGGAAGTTTTTCTTCAATATATTTTTCCACTTTCTTTTCCCATACCATAGGTGGTCTTCCACTACTAGCGGTTCCACTCACCTGACTCCCATATATCTTTCTTGGCATTCTGTCTTCATCCATTCTCTGAACATGACCATACCACCTCAAAGTACTTCTCTTTATCCACTCAACCACACCACAATCAATGCCCAAAGCCTGCTCTTCCATTCCAAAGGACTCGTACACTTCCCTATTACTTGGCCCATCTAGCCTATTCATGCCAGCTGCCATTCTGAAAAAGCTCATCTCCACAGCTCTTAGTTTGAAGAGGTCCTCGTCATTTGCCGTCCATGTCTCGCTTCCATACGAGAGTGTTGGGAGCAGCACACTGTTTCTCAGTGACTTTTTGACTTCCTGGCTAACCATTCTTCCTTTGAGAATACTATCAAGTTCTCCAATCACTTTTCTCCCTTGCATTTTTCTCTCTTTTATCTCACTCTCCATTTTACCATATTTGCATAGTACAGCTCCCAAATACTTGAAACTTTCAACCTCTTCTAGTACTTCATTTTTCAATTTTATTTTACAACTTTTCTTGTGTTCTTTCTTGATTCTATATTTTTCCTTAAAATCTATAGTTTCATGCATTCTTCTCTCAAACACCATTACCTTACATTTCCCTACATTGACCTTTAACTTTCTCTTTTCACATACCCTGTCAAAGTCAGTGACCACTCTCTGAAGTTCTTCAGCATTTTCCGCCAACAGGACTGCATCGTCCGCATATAGGCATGTTAAAATCTTCCATGTTCTTCCCTCTGATTCCAGTCTAGCTCCCACACCCATTGATACAGCCCTACATTCCCTAATCACTCCATCCATGTATATATTGAACAACCAAGCTGACATGACACATCCCTGTCTTACACCTACATTGACCTCAAAACTTTCACTTAACTTATCCCCTACCTTCACATTTGCCATTGCATTCCTATAAAAAGATTTTACTGCCATTAGCAACTTTCCTCCCACACCATATACTGTTAACACATCCCACAGGCCCTCCCAGTCTACTTTGTCGTAGGCTTTTTCCAAATCCATGAATGCTGCATAGAGTTTTCTGTTTTTGGCCAGATACTTCTCTACCAACAATCGCATTGAGGCTATCTGGTCAACGCAGCCCCTGCCCTTTCTGAAACCTCCCTGTTCCTCGCCTATTTTGTCATCCGTTATCTTCTGTAGCCTCTGTGTTACTACTCTTGCGTGTACCTTTCCAGGTATGCTAAGCAAGCTAATTCCCCTATAATTCTTACACTCTTCTTTACAACCCTTCCCTTTGTACAAGGGTACTATCACTGCTTTCCTCCAGTCCTCTGGTACACTTTCCTTTTCCCATGCTAATTTACATAACCTATGCATTATGTCAACAGCTTCTTCTCCTCCATATCTCAGCATTTCACCTGGGATGTTATCTACTCCAGCAGCTTTGCCCATTTTAAGTCTATTGATTGCTTCTTTTACTTCTTCTCTGCTTATCTGGCTTTCAACTACCCTGTTTATTCTACCTCTCTCCATTCCTATGGATGAGATCTTTGCCTTCCCCCTACTCTTTACAGCTAAGCTACTAAAATGATCTTTCCATACTTTCACCACACCATCACCCTCTACCACTTCCCCATTCATGTCCCTCATCCTACCACCTGAGACACTCTCAGTCTTCTTCCCTCTGGCTTCTTTCACAGCTCTGTAGTATGCTTTCCTGTCATTCAGAAACTGTTCACTAATCTTTCTCCCATATGCCTCATCTGTCTTCCTTTTAGCGTCTTGTATCGCCCTCTTCACTCTTTGTTTCAAATTTTTATATTCTTCTTTCCTCGCATCTCTAGTTTCTCTAGGTATATTCTTTTGCAGCATACTCTTTCTGAACTCTTTCTTCTTTTTCACTATTTCTTCTATCTCTTTACTAAACCATGCGTTACCTTTCTTCTTCCACATTTTAAAGGTTTTCTTCCCACATACTTTCTCAGCTGCTTTAATCATGGAGTCTCTTGTACCTTTCCATACTTCGTCTACAGTATTTCCCAGATCTATCATAACATCCATGTCCTTTATAGTCTCTTTCAGGATGTCCTTGTATTTTGTTGCATTACATTCTTCATTTAATTTTCTCACATTTATTCTCTCTACTGTCAGTTTTCTCTCTTTCCTCTCATATTTCCACTCTTTCCTTATCCTCACTTTTGTCAGCACTGTATAGTGGTCTGATCCCATCAGCATACCTCTTACAGCTTTTGAATCTAAAATTCTTTCTTTTAGTCCGGAGTCCATCATGGCGTAGTCAATTAGAGATTTCTGTTCCTGCTCACCTTCACCTCTGTGCCATGTATATCTATGAATGTGACGATGTTCAAAAAATGTGTTAGCCAGAAACATCTCTCTCTCCGCACATACTTCGAAAAGGAAGTCACCATTCATATTCCTACCCTCCACACCCCATTTACCCACTATACCTTCTATCTCCTCATTTCCAACTCTACCATTCATGTCGCCTACTAATATTACTTGTGTACACTCTTGCCTTTCTATTATACATTGCCTTTCGATTTTCTTCCGCACCTTTCCCAGTTTCTTGGTTGACTGGTGCATAGACACACATAAAAGTATACCTATCTATCCCAATCTTGCACTCACACCATACAATTCTTGAGTCCACGCATCCATAGTTTTTCACACACTTCCTCAACCTTTCTGACAAAATTACTGCTACCCCTTCCTTTTTCTTACGTTTATATCCTGCATCCAATCCAGACCAGACAACCCATCCTTCCCCACCCCACAAATCATGCTCATTCTCACCATCCCACACTCCAGAACCCAACAGGTGCGTCTCACCTACCCCACTACCCCCAACAGAGGTTGAAGTAACTAAACTAAAGGTTTCTAAATACCCCTGATGGTAACAAAGGCTTTAAAGTATCCCCAATAGGCTCAACACAGCTAACTCAAAGACAACTGCAGAGGTTGAAGTAACTAAACTAAAGGTTTCTAAATACCCCTGATGGTAACAAAGGCTTTAAAGTATCCCCAATAGGCTCAACACAGCTAACTCAAAGACAACTGCAGAGGTTGAAGTAACTAAACTAAAGGTTTCTAAATACCCCTGATGGTAACAAAGGCTTTAACCCTTGGGATCTGGGAGGCCTCATATGAGGCAAAATGGTCAAATAAAAATTGCCGCTATAATCATCAGAACTCGGCAACCACGCGTTGTAGCGACGTCATCTCTACGGCATTCTACAGACAACAAAAATTTCTACAATTTGCAAAAACATTGACTGCTCTAGGTGGTCTCAATCAGTAGCTACTGAATTATGAAGTCGATTTTACCAAAATTCATATGAGGCCCCCCGGATCCCATGGGTTAAAGTATCCCTAATAGGCTCAAAATCGCGTCAAGAACGTGAGAGGGTTAAGAGAGAGGGACAGAGAGGGAGAGAAGAAATAAACGAGGTGGGCCCCTTAATCCTACCTCTAGACTAGGAGAGTTAGGTGTTGGTGGGTATGGTTTGGTTGGTTGGCTTCAAGACCCTTCACCGAGCTGCCGCTGTTGTCTGCCGTGACCTTCCAGCCCCCCCATGGTCGCATTCTCTAGGCCGTCTGCTGCCTCATCTACAAAAATAAATGTAATAATAATAATTAGTATAATGTAAAACTTGCAAAATAAACAAACCGAAACTTGGACGAACACAATAAAAAGACAAAATAACTTATCAAAATCGCTATGAGGAAACCGCGCAAAATAATGATTCTTTATAAATAAAAGAACATAATCCACCACATAATAGTAATAATATTAACAATAATACTACTACTGTACTGTACTAATAATTATAATAATGATAATAATAATAATGATGATAATAATAAAAATATAAGGTAACATACAGCTCCCCATGGTCAAACTGCCTACAACGTCTGATACTGCTATCTCATCTACAAAAGCAGATATATTAACCCCTTGAAGCTCTGACCCGTTTTACCAGTTTATTTTTGGCTATCATTAGACGATTTTATGCAGCCTAGGAAGGATCTGTGGGTATTAAAAGGGTAAATACTATCTCAATCAACCCTCTGACTTCCATATACCCTTTCTAATCTGAATAAAATCACCTAATAATAGCCAGAAAATAAAAAAATAAGTGCGTCATCGATCCTCAGAGGGTTAATAATAATAATGTATGTATGTATACCCCATAGTTGGGGGTGGCCGACTCAAGACACAGCTCGAACAAAAGCAACAAAATATAATAATACAGGTAACAGTTCTCCCTCACTATCCGATGCCCCAATTTACGATATTATTATAGGTTTTTAGGTGTTTGGGTTTGGGTTTTGGCTGGTCCCAGAACGTATCCCCATTCACCCCATTAATTTTAGGGTTCGCTATACAATTTTTCTATTTAAGATCGGGTTTTCAGGAACGTAACCCAATCGTATATCGAGGGAGACTTGTAATAGAAATTCACACACGTCTAGGTCGTCCAGGAGAAGACCCAGATAATAATAAATGGTAATATACAGATAATAATACAGCCCTGAGCCCTGTCAAAGTTCCACCTTTTTCATTGGGAAAGAAAAATGTATAATAGTTATAATAGTAATAATAATAATACTAATAATACTAATAATAATAATAATAAATGGTAATATACAACCCTCCATTGTCAAACTGTCAGCCTTTTCATCTGGAAAGAAAAAGATATAACACACATTAATCATGCTCTGTTTCCCTATCTAACTCATTCATATTAATATCCCACAAAGCCTCCCTCAATCTATTATTGTATCTCACGGCCGGTAACAAAACAATTTACCTAACACCTGGCCGTGGGAAACAATAATAGGTTGTTGTTGCTGTTGTTGTTCCCCAAGCTGCCTGGCCGAACAGCCCCAAGGCCCCGAGCAAGGCCAAGGCCACAACCGAGCGCCCCCACAGAACCCCCCCTGCCGACCACAACAAAGCCTGGGTGACCGAAGCCACTCCATGGCGGGGAGCTGAGGAGGGTGCGGAAACTTAATGGGGGGCTTTGATCCCCCCCCCCCACCCCTTCACTTAATGTTATCACCAACAAACACCCAAAATAGTCAAGGTCAAGGCCACGTCACACTGTAGCTCCATACATTATCAGGTGTTTCTCGTTAAGATGCAATCGGTGATTACCAAAGACAGAATAACCTACATAAACACTTAGTGAGTGCACACATACAAGAAACAAAGTCCGAAACAGAAGGATTGAAGTGAAAATAAGAGAAAAAACAAAAAGTGACTACGAACATGACGCCAACAATGGACGGGGATCAAAACAAATCCGACCCGGAATGCCCCGACTGTGGAATCAAGTTCGCAGGTGAAAAAAATGCAATCCAATGCGACTACTGCCAGGAATGGCTGCACTACTTCTGCACAGACCTCCCTGCCTATCAAATTCTCAACTATGCAAAAACGCCAAGGAAATTCATGTGCAAAACATGCTGCCTAACAAAGTTTGACACAAAGGGTGAGTGGGTGGCTGATGCAGAAGCAGCCATTCTCCAACACAAGGAACGACTAACCAAATCTGGAGCGATAAGTAAGGTAAGAAAAATCCCTGTTCAGCTCCAGAGAAACACAGCCGACACCAACACCAACACACCAGCTGACAATACACCAACAATCAAGGAATCAACTGGGGACACTGGCCTAGGCCAAGGCCTACTCAAAAGCCCAGAAGTAGCCATAGGCAAGAGTGACAGCGACAACCTTAATACCAGTACCACAACAAACAAGGCTTTAGATCTAGGTCTGGGGAACACACCAGAAGATACTAGCCTCACAATGCTAGGTGCCCATAGTCTCCCCCCCCCCCCCCCCGCAACACTAGCAGACACGGCAGAGCCAACTCAAAACACAGCAAGACAGGTGAGGTCGGGGATCCCAACGAGCACACACCCCACATGCAACGGATGCAGCCATAATGCTCCTACATACAGGACTCCAGCAGCAACTGAACCCACAACCACAAGAACAGGTGAGGCTAGTGCTGTAATTTCAAATCCATGGAGACCTAGGACCAGAGCTGAAAACAAGGGCACTTATATTATGAGGAAAAGCATGGTAGTATGCAATTTCTACCTAAGAAATGAATGCCGATATGGAGTAGTTGGCATGGGATGCAAACAAGACCATCCAAAAATATGTGCAAAATTCATGAAGCACGGGCGGGACGACAGGATCGGCTGCAAGCGTGGATGGAAGTGCATCGACTACCACCCATTTGTATGCAGAATCTCGCTTAGCAAAAGGGCATGTTATATCAGAGACTGCAATCTTCCACACATCAAGGGAACTAAAACACTGACGCCCAGCAACAATGTCAACAAACCAAGGGAACATGCTACAGGACACATCCAAAGGGAATTTGCCTACACACCAACACATGAGGAAAAACTAGAAAGCCAACGCAATGCCCTCAGTAGCTGGCCAACCATCCAGCAAACTCAAAAGGACAGACCAGCAGCGGTACACACGGCTATGCCCGACCAAAGTGCTTTTTTAGAGGTACTAATGGGACGTCTTCTGGAAGTGGAAAAACGGTATCAAGCGATAATGGAGAGATTCCTAGCCCAAACCGAGGGGCCAGACATGAAACACAGAGGAAGGTGCAACTACCACTAACTAGTTTTTTTGTGGGCAACATCAGAGGACTCTACCCACGAAACAATCAATGTAAAGTCCCCATGTTGGAAGAAATTGCAGAGGAAGATGACTCAATTTTTCTAGCCCTCACAGAAACACACTTGAACGAAAACATTTTGGATGCAGAGATCAATATCCATAATTTCACACTATTCAGAGCCGACAGAGCGGATAGAAGCCACGGAGGAGTAGCACTCTACCTAAGGGAGGATATGGCTGCAAATACCGAAACTTTAGTTGTATTCTCAAACGGCACAACAGAGCTACTAGCAGTACACATAAGACAAACCGACATGCTCATCATAATTTTGTACCGACCTCCAAACACCACAGGGGAAATTTTCAAGGAGGTCACAGAGAAGATACAATCACTCCTACAAAATCTGCCAACTCCCACTACCGATGTCATCATCACAGGAGATTTCAACCTGCCCATCATCAATTGGGCAACCATGAAAATAGACGGAGGATCCAGGGATGAAAAACAGCAAGGCAAGGAGCTAATGACTATCATGGACACTGCATACATAAAGCAATACATCGAGGAACTTACAAGAGGCAACAACACACTGGACTTACTATTTAGCAACAACTTCGACCTGGTACACTCGTACGAAACTGTTAAAACTATAATGTCCGACCACAGCCTCATCAAAGTTAGAACCCCCACACCAGCCACACCATCCAGAAGATGTCAACAGGAATCAAGCCAAATCCCCTGCACCTCTCTGAAAGATCTCAACTTCTACAGCAAAGAAATAGACTGGGACAGACTGAGAGCAGAACTGGCAGTAACTGACTGGAGGGCACTATTCGAAGATAAAAACGTCGACGAAACTCTCAGTATCCTCCAGAAACAATGTCTGGAGACCTGTAAAAACACCATACCACCCAAATCAAGCAGGAAGCAGATAAAACAGATTCCCAGAGATAGAAAAATACTAATGAAGAAAAGGACGAACTTGAAAGCCAAGCAAAGGAAGACCAGCCATGCGCACACTATCACCAAACTACAAGAAGAGCTCGATGAAGTTAAACGAAAACTCATCCAGTCACACCAAGAGCAAAGAACACGTGAAGAACTCCAAGCAGTTGCAAACATACGAGTAAATAGCAAATTCTTCTATGCATACGCAAAAAGGAGACTCAGGAACACCTCAACAATAGGACCGCTTGCAAAACCTACGGGCGAACTTGAGAGTGACCCAACCGAAATGGCCAAGATACTCAAACAGCAATACGAAAGTGTCTTCAGCCCACCAAATGAAGACAAGAAAATCGATAATGCAACGACCTTCTCTGACAACGCTCCTGGGACACCACATCAACTCTCCTCGGCAACAGTATCAACAGAGGACATAATAGCAGCCATCGACAAGATTGGACCAAACTCTGCAGCAGGACCAGACGGCTTTCATGCCCAACTGCTGAAAAACTGCAAACATCAGCTAGCCTTGCCTCTAAAACTGCTGTGGAGCAAGTCCCTCCAAACTGGATATGTACCACAATCCCTAAAAGAAGGTACCGTCACACCAATCCACAAAGGGGGTAGTAAAGGCATAGCCAAATATTACAGACCAGTGGTGCTGACGTCACATCTTATTAAAATCATAGAAAGAACAATACGAGTTAAGATGGTCAGCTACCTGGAAGATAACGAGGCATTCAACGAGGGTCAACATGGCTTTAGACAAGGCCGCTCCTGCCTTTCACAACTACTATCACACTACGACAAAATCCTACAGGATATTCAAGACGGAGAAAATGTAGACGTCATATACCTAGATTTCGCCAAAGCTTTTGACAAGGTGGACCATGGGATCCTTCTACATAAACTCAAATCACTGGGAATAGGGGGAGACCTTGGAAGATGGCTCCACAGTTTCATCACCAACAGAAAACAAAGTGTCACGGTTCAAGGAAGCCTATCAGAAGCAGGTGGGGTCATCAGCGGTGTCCCACAAGGATCAGTACTGGGACCTCTCATATTCCATCATGATAGGAGACATCGACAGGGACCTGGAACACTCAACAGCCTCATCGTTTGCAGACGACACCAGACTCATTAAGAAAATCACCTCACAACATGATGCACAGCTACTATAACAAGAGGGCGGGTGCCCGACCCCGAAAGGGGTTGAAATAGGGGAGCTATCCCCCCGCCAAAGGTGGCTTTCTAGGGCCTTTCCTAGCTGATGCTGAGAGGATTGGGTTCTAGTCATGTGGTGATGGGCTGGTCTATCAGAGTGAGAACTGAGCGATCTCTGCCATACCCATAGCTTACTCTGACTGTTCCTTTAACTTATATATTTTCTAGATCTCAAGTGACGGCATCTTTTCCGTGGATTGACCTCCCAATCTACCAAGATTGGAAGCCAAAGCGTCGCATTTTTCCCTTGCCCCTCAACTTTCTCTTCATAATTGCTGAGGGGCACAGGGCCCTGGGTGGGGCTTTGGTTTCCCGGGCGTTTCCGCACCCTCCTCAGCTCCCCGCCATGGAGTGGCTTCGGTCACCCAGGCTTTATTGTGGTCGGCAGGGAGGGTTCTGTGGGGGGCGCTCGGTTATGGCCTTGGAATTGCTCGGGGCCTTGGGGCTGTTCGGCCAGGCAGCTTGGGGAACAACAACAACAACAACAAGACTTGGACAAAATCATGAAGTGGTCAGAAGAAAGGATGAGATCTGTGCAGCATGTGAGGAGGTGTGTGGAGTGAGGAGAAGAGGGAGGGGAGTGAAAGGTACAGCATGGTGGACAGAAGAGGTAAGAATAGCTGTGGAAGAAAAGAAGAAAGCATATAGAGAGTGGTTGGGTAGTAGAGGGAATGAAGATTCCGAGAGACAGAAACGAGCGAGGTACGTGGAGAGTAAGAGGGTGGTGAAGAGAGTAGTGAAGGAAAGTAAGAGAAGAGTAGATGAGGAATTTGGAAGGAATCTGAGTGTAAAATGGAAGGAGAGTAAGAAACTGTTCTGGAAAGAAGTCAAGAAAGTTAGGGAAGGTAGCAAGGGAAACAGTAAGGGTGTGAAAGATAAGAATGGGAGAATGCTAGCCGAGAAGCAAGAGAGAGTCGAAAGATGGAGGGAGTACTTCAGTGAGTTGCTAAATGTAAGGAATGAAGAGCCAGCAAACATAGCTGGCTATGGTATGGGAGGGAGAAGAAGAGAAGTACAAAGGAGTACAAAGGAAATCAAGCAACAACAGGTCTAGTGACCCTTCTAGGTTGCTTGTCCTCCAAAACACTGAGGATCAAGTGTCCAAACAGTGGTTTAGAGTGGGTAAGGGAACATTGGAAAGGGAATTACTGCCCTGGAACTAATGTCCGTGGCAGGATTAGGAAGTTAGTAGGGGACAGATGGGTTAGTAACTGAGGGGGGGATAAAATAAAGTTATTCATTTACAAACGCAGTCAGTCGCGGGTTTGATGCGAGATATTTGTCTAGGCGGAGTTTAAATGAATCAACGGTGATGCAGTCTATAACGTTTCGGGGAAGCCCATTCCACAAGTTGACAACTCGATTGAAGAAGAAATTCTTAGATTCGTGTGACTTAAAAGATTTACCAATAATTTTGCAACCGTTTCCCCGCGTGTAATTAGATTGGTCGATAGTGAAGTACTTACTACAGTTCATATTGTCGATGCCTTTGATGATTTTGAACACTTGAATTAAGTCACCTCTTAATCTGCGCTGGGTTAAAGGAAATAGATTTAATTCTCTAAGATGCTCTTCGTATGGTTTGTTCTTTAGGCTAGGTATAATTTTGGTAACTCTACGTTGAACTCGTTCTAGCTTGTTTATATCTTTTTGGTAATAAGGGCACCAGGATTGAACGCAGTATTCCAGAAGAGGGCGGACTAAGGAATTGTAATGGGTTAGGATAACTTCTTTGGATTTATGCTCAAATGACCTGCCTATAAAGCCAATTATTTTGTTTGCCTTCTTAACAACTTCTGAACATTGTTGACTCGGTTTTAGGTTACTCGATATTGTTACTCCCAGATCGGTTTCTCTGTTTACATTCTTAAGCTGAGTGCCATTCATCGAATAGTTTGCTTTCTCATTTAGGTATCCGATATGTAGTACTTTACATTTATCCGCATTGAAACTCATTTGCCAAATTTGGGCCCAACATGACAATTTATCTAGATTGTGTTGCATATCGTCAACTTGTTCTTTTGAGAGTATGCTATTTGCAATTTTTGTATCGTCAGCAAATTTTGAGATTGTACAGGTGAGACTACTCATCTATGTCGTTGATGTAAATTAGAAAGAGAATTGGTCCTAGTACCGATCCCTGGGGTACCCCGCTACTTACATTGGTCCATTTAGATGCCTTACCGTTTATGACTACTCTTTGCTTTCTGTCGCTGAGCCAATTTTCTATCCATTTCAACACACCGTCTTGTACTCCATGCGCTTTTAGTTTTAGCAGTAAACGTTTGTGGGGAACTTTGTCAAAGGCCTTTTGAAAATCAAGGTATATAATATCTACAGCTTTACTCTCATCGTAGAGGTTGAGGATATCGTGGAAGAAGTCTAAGAGGTTTGTTAAACAGGAACGTTTTTTACGAAAGCCGTGTTGAGTATCTTTAAGTATGTTATTTTCCTCTAAGTGATTTACGAGTCTGTCTCGTATGACCGTTTCTAGCATTTTACATACAACTGAGGTTAAGCTAATTGGACGATAGTTACTGGGTAGGGATTTGCTGCCTTTTTTTAATTTTTTAATTAAATTTTTTAGCAAGCAGGCAGTTTGAAATATCTTTATTCCACCATTTGGGCTTATTATTATGGCCTGGACGCCGTATTTTCGATGGTATGCAGTCTTGCACTGCTTTTAGGTAAGTGGCTTCGAATAACTTCCAAGATGTATTTATGTCGTTATTGTGAATTAAAAAGCTCCAGTCAGTTTCTTTAAACATAGCTCTAAGTTTATGGAAGTTTGCTTTCTTGAAATTAGGGACTTTTTCGATGCTACTATTTGGTTCGTTACTAGTAAACTTTAAAGTGAAAGTTATCGTACGATGGTCGCTGTTACTGAATTCATCACCAACATTCAAATTCTCTATTAATTCTTCTTTTGTTGCAAGTACAATGTCAAGAACGTTATTACCACGGGTTGGCGTTCGAACAAATTGATAAAGCGAACTCTCTTGCAAGTTCGTATACAAGTCATGTCCGGAGTATGAAGTAAGAGTATTGCCCCACTTGGTCACAGGTAAATTAAAGTCGCCAAAAATTACGGTATCTTGTGAGTTACTTACATCTGCAATTTGTTCGTAAATTTCTCGGTCAGTTTGCACTGATTGAGCTGGAGGTCTGTATATTAATGCAAGTATTATTTTTGTACCTTTATTATTCTTTATTAGCACAAAAGATGCGTCGACGTTCACAATTTGAGGTTTTGACAAGAGGGTAGGGTTAAGACTTTCTTTGATATAAAGTAAAACGCCACCTCCATTTCGATTTATTCGGCTTTTCTCAAACATTACATAACCGGGAAGTGAATACTCTGCTAAAAAGTCTCTATCTTCTGTATTGAGCCAAGATTCTGTTATGCCAATCACATCACAAGTAGTGGAGGAGGAGGTGGAGGTGGGGATGAGGTCAGAAGTGTGGGAAGCCATGAAAAGAGTGAAGTTGGGGAAAGCACCAGGAACAGATGGAGTGTGTGGGGAAATGTTGAGGTATGGTGGTGAGATAGTGATAGAATGGGTATGGAAAATGTGCAAACTAGCATGGGAGAAGGGGAGTGCACTCGATGACTGGAAGACTGGCATAATAGTCCCCCTATATAAGGGCAAAGGGGAAAGAGGAGTGTGTGGTAACCACCTAGGAATATGTCTTCTAAGCGTAGTAGGGAAGGTATACAGTAGGGTAGTGATTGAGAGAGTGAGAGTGAGAACGGAGAAATGGATAGGCGACGAGCAGGGAGATTTTAGGAAGGGAAGAGGATGTGTAGATCAGATTTTTACCCTGAATTGTGTTGTGGAGAAGTATCTGGAGAAGAAACAAAAGGTGTATGTTGCCTTTATGGACTTGGAGAAGGCCTATGACAGAGTGGATAGAGAAGGTTTGTGGAAAGTACTTAGAATATACGGAGTAGAGGGCAAGTTGCTGAAAGCAGTGAAGAGCATGTATGAGGGTGCAAAGGCGGCAGTACGTGTGGAGAGTGAGCAGAGCGAGTTCTTTGACCTGAATGTTGGTTTGAAACAGGGGTGTGTGATGTCCCCGTGGTTGTTTACTGTATATATGGATGGAGTCATGAAAGAAATACTATCAAGAGCAGTGGATGTTGGTGTATCGCTGAAATGCTACCTATGAGTGAGTGGAAGCTACCTATACTGCTGTTTGCGGATGATACAGTTCTGATGAGTGATAATGAATGGGAGTTGCAGGGTCTGGTTACAAATGAGTTTGGAACAGTGTGCGAAAAACGGAATTTGAAGGTAAATACGGGGAAGAGCAAGGTTATGGTCTTCGAAAGGGGTGAAGTCACAGAGTGTGAGGTGAAGCTGAACGGTCAGGCTATGGAGATCGTCAACTCTTTTAAGTATCTGGGCAGTGTGTTGAGTAAAGATGGGACTATGGATGAAGAAGTGCGGGAGAGGGTACAACAGGGGAAGAGGGTTGTAGGAACGCTAAAAGCAGTAACAAGAAATAGGGTGGTCAGTATGGAAGTGAAGAAGTCCTTGCATGACAGTGTGGTAATCCCGACACTGACTTACGGAAGCGAAGCATGGACGTTGGTTGAGAGACTCAGACCAAGAGTGAGAGCAGTGGAAATGAATTACTTAAGGAGTGCGTGCGGAGTTACATGGAGGGATAGACAGACTAATGAGGAAGTAAGAAGGAGGTGTGGTGTGGAGGTAGATGTGCTGGAAAGTGTGAAAAGGAACAACTTGAGATGGTTCGGCCATATGGAACGTATGGAAAGCGAGAGAATGACTAAGAGGGTGTACGAGAGCGAGGTGGAGGGACAGAGAGGGAGAGGTAGACCGAATATGAGGTGGAAGGATGGAGTGAGGAACTACATGAACGAAGGCGGTGCTGGTTGGGGGGAGGGGCGTCGACTGACTGGGGACAGAGGTGCATGGGGGCGGTTCGTTCGTGGCCACCCCTTCGGGGATCACGGCGTCAGGCAATAGATAGATAGATAGATAGTCAGAAGAAAACAACATGGCCCTAAACGGAGACAAGTTCGAGCTTCTAAGGTACGGGAACAAGAGAGCACTACAAAACGCCACCAACTACAAAAGTGGACAGCAAGAAATTACCACCAAGGACACAGTGAAGGACTTGGGAGTAAATATGAGCAGTGATGCCACTTTTTCCCAGCATATTACCAAAGCCACAACAACAGCAAAACAAATAGCAGGCTGGATCCTGAGAACCTTCCACACAAGAAATGAGAGGTGTATGTTAACACTGTGGAAGTCACTGGTCCTACCACGACTGGAGTACTGCTCTCAGCTCTGGTCTCCCCAAAAAGTAAGAGAAATAACAGAAATTGAAGCCACCCAGAGGACATTCACCAGTAAAATCCATGGGTTTCTACACTTTAACTACTGGGAGAGACTCAAGGAGCTGCAGCTGTACTCACTTCAAAGACGTAGGGAGAGATACATCATCATCTACATCTGGAAGATTTTGGAAAAAAAGTACCAAATCCAAACATCCAAGAGACTCAACACCAAAGGCGAGGGAGGCTGTGGTATGTGAGGACTACGCCGGGATCAACGCAAAAAATAAAATCCCTGATCCATCACAGCTTTGCATACAATGGAACCAGACTGTTCAACTGTATACCAGCCCCTCTCAGGAACATGACGGGGGTGTCTCCAGACACCTTCAAGAAACACTTGGACATGTGGCTGGCCAAAATACCGGACCGGCCACCAACACCAGGATACCCCAGCGCCAACTCCAACCGACTTCTGGAATGGAGAGTGGAAGAAAGGGAGCTGCCTGGTTGCAGTGGAGCCCCAGCTCAACTGTGTCACTAACGGACGGAATACAACAAAGTGTAACAAAGTGTAACAAAGTGTAACAAAGTGTAAGTGTAACCATATGACAAGGACGAGACTGAAACTGCACGTAAGTGTGGAGCACTCGGTCTTAAAATTATATGTAGGCTATGTATGTACTGTATATAATATTACTAGGAAGGGGCAAATAACGGTAAGAGTTGTGTTAGCGGGCGTACCGTCCACTTTGTTTACATAGACGCATGCTCGCAGTTCCATTCACATCTATTTTGGCTGCTGTTATTTGCCCCCTACTGGTAATATGATGATGACAATAAGTCATTGGGGATGAGGGGGGCAAATCCCGGCAAGAATGTAGTTACCGGGTGTACCGCCCGTCTTGTTTACACTACGCGGACGCTCACCATCATGTTCCCGTCTATTTTGACTGCCTTTGGATACAAAAATACATTACCCTAACCAAACAACCTAACCTAACCTAGTATCTATAACCCATCATCTCCAG
Source organism: Paralithodes platypus (assembly GCA_032716605.1). Taxonomy (NCBI): domain Eukaryota; kingdom Metazoa; phylum Arthropoda; class Malacostraca; order Decapoda; family Lithodidae; genus Paralithodes; species Paralithodes platypus. The sequence goes on from CM064481.1 coordinate 33,287,675, forward strand.
ACATCACCTTTTGCTCCCCAGAACTCGCCCCCACAACATCCTGGAGGGTGGTCAGAACCTTAGGCTCTGACCACCTCCCGATCATTATCACCACCAAAACCAGACTCACCCCAGCTAGCCACAAACACACATACACCAATTATAAAAGAGCTAACTGGGAAGCATTCACAAATGAGACAGAACAACACTTCACAACTCTAAACAGTACACCCATCACTAACATCAACAATGCTGTACACATACTCAATAAAACTATCCAAAACGCTGACAAGAAACACATTCCAAGAGGTAACAGAAAAAGACACAACCCCAACTTCACACCAGAAATTAAAAACCTCATCAGACAACGCGACACACTGAAACACTCCCCAGCACCCCACACACAAGACATCACACAACAAATTCAAGCACTCAACACCCAAACTAACAACAAAATACAAGAACAACAAAAACAGGGCGGGTGCCCAACCCCGAAAGGGGTTGAAATAGGGGAGCTATCCCCCCGCCAAAGGTGGCTTTCTAGGGCCTTTCCTAGCTGATGCTGAGAGGATTGGGTTCTAGTCATATGGTGATGGGCTGGTCTATCAGAGTGAGAACTGAGCGATCTCTGCCATACCCATAGCTTACTCCGACTGTTCCTTTTACTTATGTATTTCCTAGATCTCAAGTGACGGCGTCTTTTCCGTGGATTGACCTCCCAATCTACCAAGATTGGAAGCCAAAGCGTCACATTTTTCCTTTGCCCCTCAACTTTCTCTTCCTAATTGCTGAGGGGCACAGGGCCCTGGGTGGGGCTTTGGTTTCCCGGGCGTTTCCGCACCCTCCTCAGCTCCCCGCCATGGAATGGCTTCGGTCACCCAGGCTTTATTGTGGTCGGCGGGGAGGGTTCTGTGGGGGTGCTCGGTTATGGCCTTGGCCTTGCTCGGGGCCTTGGGGCTGTTTGGCCAGGCAGCTTGGGGAACAACAACAACAACAACAACAACAACAACAAAAACTAAATTGGAATAACTTCCTACAAACACTTGATCACAAAACAAACCCCCAAAAACTCTACAAAACACTAAACAGCATCACACTTTCCAACAGCAACACAACACAATCACATGCTGCAATCACAACAACAGACTCTACTCCTTCATGTAAACAACAAGCAAACACTCTCATCAATCACTTCTCACATGTCAGCCACCTAAAACCTAACAAAGACGACCGACGTGTCATCCGACGTAAGAGACAATTCCCCACAGACCCTGACTATACACCCTTCACCAATCACCAGACAAAGCATATCATCAACAATCTCAAGCACTCACCCACCTGTGGCCTAGACAACATAAGCAACATACACCTCAGACACCTGGGACCACAAGGCATACAAGCACTCACTAACATATCAAACTACAGCTATTCACACAACACAATACCAGACATTTGGAAGCATGGTATCATCATCACATTCCCCAAACCCAACAAAGACCCCACGCTACCCTCCTCGCACCGCCCCATCACACTCCTTTGCTCCCCCTCCAAAGTCATGGAACGCCTAGTATTACAACTAATTACACCCGACCTACCCCTAGCTCCAACACAACATGGCTTTAGGCCACTGCACTCCACAAACACTCTTCTCACAGACCTTACACAAAGAGCTTTTGACGGCATCAACTCAGCTAGACCACCGCACAGATCACTATTAGCCACACTCGACATTAGTAAAGTCTTCGATGCCATCCCCCGCCACAACCTAACAAACAAAATCTACAACACAAACATGCACAACAACACAAAAAGGTGGCTGGCCAACTTCCTAGCAGGCAGATGTGCACACGTATCTTTTGCCGGTCAGTCATCTAAAATCAGAAACTTTCCAAACGGAGTCCCACAAGGATCCGTCCTATCGCCCGCACTCTTCAATCTGTACATGCACGATATAACTACACCCAATACTCCCCAAATAAACTTAGCCTCCTATGCAGATGACATAACACTCACATGCACACACCATGACCCAAGAAGAGCAACAGATCTCCTTCAACCCTATCTCAACACACTACATGGCTGGTGCACTACAAACAGACTTAATCTAGCCCCAGCCAAATCCACCGCAACCCTGCTCACAAGCTGGACAGGTGAACACGAATACATCCCTCAACTCACCATAAACAACACACCCCTAACACATACACACACACCCAAAATCCTAGGAGTAACATATGATACTCATATGACATTCAAACAGCACACCACAAACATTAAAAAGAAACTGACACCCAGACTTAACGCCCTCAGGTCACTTGCTCACACAAAATTTGGACACAACAAAGAAACTACCACCACAGTATATAAACAATACATAAGATCAGTAATGGAATATGCAAGCCCAGCCTGGGCTTCTAACCTAGCTGAAACACATCATAAGACCTTACAGACTATTCATAACAAAGCCCTGAAGATCATTACAGGCTGCACAGCTACTGCACCCACAGATCATCTACATCAAGAAACCAAAATCCTCAAAGTCAAAGACCATCTGGACATGAGAGGCACTCAATTCCTGGCAGCAGCCTCCACGAACCAAGACCACCCACTAAACTACATGGCAACACACCCACAGACACCAAGAAATATCAAAACAACACCCAGCACACGGTATCACACACAATTATTGTCCTCTCTCCCTCCCTGCCCACCCCGAACCAACTTCCAGAAGCACATCCATACTCATATACCTTACCTTACCTTTGGATACCTTTGGATGTGTTCGCCGCTCCTCTAGCGGCACCAAGGAGCGCGACGCCCCTCGTTATGGGTGGTGATTTGGTGCAGTAGACTGTTTGAAGCGACAGCTCGCTCCCTTGCGAGGATGGGCTCGTCTGGCACTTTTTGCAGTTCGACATCTAGGGCTCTCTAGAAGTTGTCTAACGAGATGTCCCTCATGTCTCTTACTCGCCGTGGGAGTTTGTTGAAGAGACGTGGGCCTCTGTGTGATAACCAGCCTCTCGCAGAGAGCCCATAGCACCCCTGTTATTCATCCGGGGGATTTCGCATTCCCAGCCTCTCCTATCACTGAATTTCATGACTATCGGAGTATGTAGGTTTGGTACTAAACCCTCTGCGATTTTCCATGTGTATATTATTAGGTAACGTTCTCTTCTACGTTCCAGTGAGTACAGATTCAGTGCTCTTAAACGCTTCCAATAGTGTAGATGTTTTATCGAACTTATATGCGAAGTGAAATTTCTTTGTACACTCTCTACGTCATTTATTTCACCTGCTTTGTATGGGGATGTTAATACGCTACAGTATTCAAGCCGCGGTAGCACTAGAGATTTGAAGAGCGTTATCATAGGCAATTCACCGCGTGTTTTAAAAGTATGCAGAATCCAACCCGTTAGACGTTTCGCAGCCGCCACTTTGACCTGGTTATGTACTTTGAAACCCATATGTTCCGACATTAATACCCCAAGGTCTTTCACACTGTCTTTCCATTCTATTATGTGGTTAGATTCTGTTAAGTAATTTGTAATTTCTTTAACACCATTATTATCTCCGTACCGTATTAATTGGAATTTTTCCTCATTGAATTGCATGTTGTTTTCCCTGGTCCACTGGAACACTACATTCATGTCTTCCTGCAGTCGGCCCGTGTCCTCTGTGTGTTTACTATCTTGCTTAATTTTGTGTCATCAGCAAAAGACGACACCGTACTGTGTCTGGTGTTGGTATCTATGTCGCAAATTAGTATGAGGAACAGAAGGGGCGCTAGCACTGTTCCTTGGGGCACTGAGCTTTCTCTCACCGATCCATCCACTCACTCACAGACAACACGCAGCTGCATGCACGACCTCCCGAAATCCATCCTTCCGAATCCTCCCTTCCTCGCGAGGACAGAGTCCACCTGGCCAGGCTGAGATGCGGACACCATCCAGCTCTCCTGAGCTATCAGAAGAGACTGGATGACTCCGTTGTCGACGCCTGCCCGGGATGTAACACAGCACCCCATACCATTAAACACATCATAGAAGACTGCATTTCACACAACCACTTACGCCAACAACACAATCTACACTCAATGAGAGCTCCGTGGGAAAGCCCGATCGTGGCCATGGCCTTTCTCAGGGACTCGGGGCTGTTCGGCCAGGCAGCTTAGGGAACAACAACAACAACAACCTAGTATTATAGATTTATAAGTATTTATTTTATTATAAGTATTTATAGATGATTTATGTGGTATGTCGGTAGTGGTACATCCGGTAACTAAATCCTTCCCTTGTTTTGTTACCGGCCGTGGCATACAATAATAGGTTGAGGGGGCAGCCCTATGACTTATTGTCATCATCATATAGGCTAGCCTATATTATTACCAGCAGGAGCAAATAACAGCAGTCAAATTAGACGTGAACGTAACTGCGAACGTGCGACTTATTCAAACAAGGCGGACGGTACGCCCACTAACTGTGGGCGGGTGCCCAACCCGAAAGGAGTTGAAATAGGGGAGCTATCCCCCCGCCAAAGGTGGCTTTCTAGGGCCTTTCCTAGCTGATGCTGAGAGGATTGGGTTCTAGTCATGTGGTGATGGGCTGGTCTATCCGAGTGAGAACTGAGCGATCTCTGCCATACCCATAGCTTACTCTGACTGTTCCTTTTACTTATGTATCTTCTAGATCTCAAGTGGCGGCATCTTTTCCGTGGATTGACCTCCCTACTGCCAACCTAGAAGTTGGCAGATTGGGAGCCAAAGTGTCACATTTTTCCCTTACCCCTCAACTTTCCCTTCATAATTGCTGAGGGGCACAGGGCCTTGGGTGGGGCTTTGGTTTCCCTGGCGTTTCCGCACCCTCCTCCGCTCCCTGCCTTGGAGTGGCTTCGGTCACCCGGGCTTTGTTAGTGGTAAGCAGGGAGGATTTTGTGGGGGCGCTCGTTTATGGCCTTGGCCTTGCTCGAGACCTTGGGGCTGTTCGGCCAGACAGCCTGGGGAACAATAACAACTGTGTGCCTACCTTACCCAAGTAACAAGTAACTGTTTTCAGTTGGCTGCCAGTTTCCTTGATATTTACCGTGATTTCCGCAAATGAATTATAGGCCTATGGGTCCTGGGAACTAGCCTAGGCTACTAGGAGTACAGTATATATAAAGCAAAAAATTAGATAAGGTTGAGTTTATATATTATACTAGCTTAGTAACTATATTGGAGATACAGTACCTCAATAATTATATAATTTAGGGCCTAGGCTATACAATTTTTATGACCCAACTGGTACATCATTCATATATAAGCCTAGACCTATGTCGTTACCGGTGCATTGGTGCAAGCCTGCAACATCGTCAAATTTGTGGGGTAGGCTATAGGACTAACCCTAATAATTAGCCTAGGCAGCTAGGCCCTTAGGCCTACTGGCAAACTAGATGTCGGGGGGGGGGGGGGGGGGGAAGGGATTTGTGATTGTGAAGCCTTAACTTAAAGTATTATGTATCCCATGGCAACGCTCATTTTGTTTAGTTACAGTGTCTTAGGTCTCGGCTAGCTCCCTTGGTACTTGGCAGAGAGTCCCTTGTCCCTTATAGCTTAATGTTATAATGCATACCGGGTAGCCTAGCCTATGCAACATCCGACAAAAATTTCATAGCCTAGCCTAGTAGCCTATGGCAATGTAATATGTAATAGGCTAGGCCTAGGCTATGACAATTTAGTAGGTCACAGAAATATTGATGGATCTGGAAAGTGGATAAATAGGGTACCGTAAATAGCCTATCCAGTTTTACATCAGGGACGATTTTTACAAGTAGCCTAGGCCTATTTTTTATTTTTTTCCTTGATTATGGGTTTTTTAGGGGTGTTTTTATATGAACCCCATCGGAAAATGCAAAAAAATTAGCCTAACCTAACCTAACCTGTCTCGCCGACGATCTAAACCCAGCTCACGTTCCCTGTTTATTGGTGCGCGAGCAGCGCGACGGTCTAAACCCAGCTCACGTTCCCTGTTTCTATAGAGACTTAGGGATTTGTTTATAATGAATTTCCGACGGGGTGGACATATAGTCTATGGCAATGAAGTACATGACCTAACTTAGACTAACATAGGCTATTTGTTTAAATAATATATCGATGGTTTCGACCCGGTGTAAAACTGGATAAATTCCATAAATAGTAACTTTGTCATGTACACTTTTTACCAAAACAAGGAAATCTGTGAAAAGCCTAGGTTAGGCTATTTGGCCCACACTAATAGGCTAGGCTAATACAGAAATAGGCCTACCCAATATTTATAATATTTGTAAGCTATTGTATACAGCTGTTGGAAGTCGAACCACGCTGTCTGTCTCCCCTCAAGCTTCAACTGGTCAGATTATGGCACAAAAACACTAAATTCTGGTTTAAAAAACTAAAATTGACAGCGCATTTTCCTTGGCTACCACAACAATGATTCTAAGTGAATTCGTGTCTTTATAATTTCGTCCTTGTTCTAAAATACAGTAAGTTATCATAATACACATAGCCACAAATTAACTAAGCATATCTGTAAATAACTAAAGATGCTTTCATTAATCTAGTATAGCTTTTTGATCTTATGTGTGGTTGTCTGTAATAATGAAAGAACCGAGTTGTCCTAAGTGACGAAAATTAAGGAACAGTCACACAGCAAAATCAGCTGATCGATTTTCTTTACTATAACCAAAAAATTGTCGTACATATTACATTTTGTATTCATTATAGTATCCTTACACATCTTATTTTAGCACTATGTACAATTTATATTGATGATCCTAGTTATTTATTATTTAAGCATAAAGAAAGTATTATTAAACTAAGAAGCGATCGTACTTTTGCTATCGTATTTAACTAGTAATTATCATACTCTTGAACTTTAAAAATGGCACCCAATTTAAATGTCTGAAATCAAAATAATCGATGTTTACCTAACCAAGCCATCATGATCACCCATCCTACTATATTGGGAGGTTTGACGACCTCCCTTATAACCAAATAAGGAAAACCTCTTATTTGGTAGCAGTCTCGGAGTATCCAACGTAGGGCTTATGATCTCAGCCGCTACCACAGCGGGCCGATTTATCGGTACTCACGCGAAGTAACCAAATAATCTCTAGAGTTGCACCTCAATTCACTAATAGGCACGTTGTACACACTCCGAGACGACTAGGAAAGAAGAGATAGCGAAGGAGAGAAAGAATTGTTATAGTTACCCATTTAATCTAGCTGCTCTCCTCTGAGCCATGCTCCATGTTCTATGAGCCTGTGCCAGGACCTGCCAAAGTATCGAGGTATCAAGTAATCAGTTTAGATTGGATGGGCAGGGGATCGGCATGAGGGCGGGATACTCTGTCGTTGGATACTCCGAGACTGCTACCAAATAAGAGGTTTTCCTTATTTGGTTATAAGGGAGGTCGTCAAACCTCCCAATTTAGTAGCAGTCTCTACGTTTCCAACGTAGGGCTTGAATCCCAAATTGGAGGCGGACATCCAATAAACCATAAACCCCAAGCCGTAGCACAAGCAGAGGACCAAGAAAAGACACAAATAAACAAATCAGTTTATTATCAGAAAAAGAGCGTAACAGTACGGTGCATATTAAGGAAGTACATGTTACCAGTATCAGTCTAGGGTCTTAAAAGTGCCGCAGCAGGCTAAGGAATAGGTCATGTCGACCGGAGAATGGCACACCAATATGGGAAGAATGAAGGCAAGTTGTACATGAAGACAAGAATCTGAAGGCAAGGCACAGTAGGCGGAAGATCTCCAAGGACACTCTTTAATTACAAAAACCGGGTATGAGGCATAGACATACCAAACAAGTAACCCCTAGACAGTAGAGTCTATACGTAAAGAAGTAAGAGAGATAACCTTAATACGAAACAGGGATGACATACATGTAAAATGAAAGAGAGAAAGGCATTGTACAATCATACAAAATGACCCCCCCCCCCCCCCAGTGTAGGGAAAGGAAGAAAATACAGTATGGGATGAGAAGAGACACAGGATGAAGATGAATCACGTGACACATTGGCCTAACGCAACACAAGGCACACCTGGCCTGGCAGTGGACATGGACAGGTACGATGAGACAAAAGTGCTGTGGGAGGACCATAGCCCTGTGTCGGCGATATCCGAAAGTGAGGAATTGTTGAGAAACCTCACAGTCGCTGCATAAGAGCGGACATCATGAGCGGAGCCCTTCGTAAGGGGATTACTCGCAGTAATGACATACATACATACATACATAAAATTTTAAGACTGAGTGTTCCACACATAAGTGCAGTTTCAGTCTCTTGTCCTAATGGCGGCGTTCCAGGCAACCCTGTTAAGGGCTGCTTCACTTGTCAAGTTCTTGGATTTGAGATCGGCGCGTATAGTCCGATCCCAGGTCTTCCTCGGTCCACCCCTTGGTGCAGCTCCCTCCACAATCACAGACCTGCATTTTTTCACCCAATTTTGTTCATCCATTCTCTCCACATGTCCATACCATCCCAGTCTACTTGTACGCATCACCTCGCTAATACTCTTTATACCTAAACGTCTCCTCAGCTCAACATTTGTTATTCTATCCTGTAGCCTGGCCCCACACATCCATCTCACCATTCTCATCTCATTACGCTCCATTCTGTTGACATCCTCTACTTTAACGGCCCATGTTTCTGAGGCATGTCATTGCACTTCTAACACATGAGGCATACACCTTTCCCTTCAGGGGAAGAGGCATTCTTTTCATGGTCAGGATTGGCATCAATTCTCTGAACTTCCCCCAGCCACACCTAATTCTAGCAACAGTGGCAGCCTCGGCCCCACCACCGGCAGAGATGGTATCTCCTAGGTAACAAAACTTGTTCACCAGCTCCAAAGACTCATTTCCAAAATTCACAGCCACAGGATCATCACTTAACACAAGCTCGCCTTTGCACACTACGCACTCAAATTTCACTATTTCTGACTTATCCTTCGGCAGGGGCCCCTTTATTCTACTACAGCGCTTACTCCCATGGTGTACCCAACATCGACAGATGCTACATTGAATTGAGTTAACGCCCACTCCCTTTCCACATTACCTAGTCTCAAACTACAATGCATAACCTTGGTTTTGTTAATATTGACTCTTAAACCCTTGTTCGCCATGCCCTCTCTCCACTCTCTGAATTTGGCCTCAGCATCCTGCATACTGTCAGCTATTAGGACTAAATCGTCTGCATAAAACAGTTCCAACGGGAGTCCGCCTCTAAAAGCTCTAGACAGCGCCTCCAAGACCATAATAAAGAGGAGGGGGCTTAACACTGAACCCTGATGGACTCCAACACGGACTGCGAACTCATCACTCAGTACACCCTTCACCCTCACCGAACTTCGCGAATCCTCATACATCTTCATTATCACACGCACCAGCCACTCTTCCACACCAAGTTTCCTCATAGCCCACTGTACAACATCTCTAGGTACCCTATCAAAGGCCTTCTCCAGGTCCACAAACACAAAGTAAAGATCCCTGCCTTTTAGTAAGTATCTTTCCTGTATCTGCCTGACTATGAAGATAGCATCGGTTGTACCACGTCCTGGCATAAAACCAAACTGCATATCATCAATAGAGATGCTTTGCCTGATCAAACCCTCAAGGACTCTCTCACAGACCTTCATGATTTGGTCAAGCATTTTCAGGCCCCTATAATTTCCTCTATCTAGCGCATCCCCTTTTCCTTTGTATATATTTACTATTACACTTTTGAGCCAATCCTCTGGGATTTTCTCATCTTTAATAATGGTGTTTATCAACTCAGTGACTAAGTTTACACCAATCTCCCCTGAGGCTTTTATCATCTCAGCGACAATGTCGGACATGGCGTAAATGAAGTCCCACAGCACGTTCGCCTAACCGTGTCCCTGTCTTAGGGGCCAACCAGAGCGCCATCCCCGACGTCGGCACAGCGGCACGCACATACGTATGCAAGGCTCTTACCGGGCATAGCGGATGATGCGTGCTCCCACATTTTAAAGCTGGTACAGTAAACGGCTTAAAAATGTGCGCCTCACGTTCATTCTTGGCCACAAAATGAACGGAAGGGGCCAAAGTGACTGGCCCCAAGGAAGGCGAAAAACTCATGCAATTCGGGGCCCTCGACATGGCAGCCAACTCCGAGACCCTCTCTCCTGTAGCCAACGCTAAAAGAAACAAAGTTTTATCAAGCAGATGAACAGGTGTTGGGTTAGTGGTGTAGATGGGTGAGGTAAGGAGCCTGAGAGCCTTCGCCAGAGACCATTGAGGCGGTATCTGGCGTGGGGGCGGTCTGAGCCTAAAGCAGGCTTTCATGAAAAAAGACAGCTCCTTGTGAGGGAGCACCAGCCCCGTCAAGGTCTCAAAAGGCTCCCTAATAGCGGACAGGTGGTTCTTAATGGTGTTGTACATGTATGTGCGTGTCGCAAACAAGTGATTAAGGTAATGGAAGACTAACGCAACCGACGGAACTGTTTGTTCGGTGTCATTGATCCATTTAGTGAAAGTATTCCAATGAGACTCGTAAGTCTTCCAAGTAGCCTTAGTCCAGTGCTGATTAAGCATATCAGTCAAGCAACGTCCATATTTCGGTAACCACCCTGCCTCACAAACATCCACGATGCGAATGCCAACGAGGTCCCTAGGTCTCCAATCTGTCCCAAGTGGAAGTCTGAGACAGACAGGGGAACGGGACTCGGGCACCATCGCTTCAGCTGAGCGTACCAGGCTTGGGCCGGCCAGAGGGGCGCGATTAACCAAACCTTGCCACGGTACTCTCTCAGCCTGTGTAGGACTTTGCACATAAGCAGTGCGTCGGGCGGTGGAAAAGCGTAAATCGACTGCCACCTGCTCCAGTCCTCGCTGAAGGCATCCGGCCCCCCCCGCCTGAGTACAAGTCCAGCGGGTGAGGTAGTCCGGCAGCTTGTTCGTCCCGGAGGAGGCGAACAAGTCCACCTGCGGATGGCCCCAGGAGGCTGCGAGGTCGTCGAAAACGCTTTGTCTTAATGACCATTCTACCTTGGTGCTCTGTCCTCTCGACAAAGCATCCGCCCAAAGATTGGCCGTCCCGGGCAGGTAAGTCGCATGCAGGGTGATGCTGTAATGATCGGCCAGGTAAAACAATTTCTCCGCCAGGTCTTGGAGCACAACAGACCTGGAGGAACCCTACTTTTGGATACAATGAACCGCGGACATGTTGTCCATCCTGAAGGCCACCGACTTGCCCGTGATCCCGCAGGAAGAACAACGGTACCAACAGTTCCAGGGCATTGATGTGGAAGTGTGAGAGCCCCGACCACCTGCCGTGGTTTTGATGTCCCATGTCTGATTGATAGCCCCACCCCACCTCGCTTGACGCATCTGTGTCTACCCAGATGATCGGCGGAGGAGCAGTCCAGGGCACAGCCGCAGAGAGCGTGCCCCGAGCGACCCAGTGTGTCAGTCTCAGATGTATTGAGCGCGGTACCGTCCACAAACGGTAAGGGGGCGAGATAGGGAAGTGCCTGTTGCCCAGCTGAATGAGGCGTTTTAGTCGGAGCCGGCCCAAGGGCACGGTCAGAGACGCCCAATTCAAAGACCCTAGTAGGGAGTCCCAGATTTATCGTGTTATCGAGACCGAGTGCAACACGACAAAGAGCTTCCTTCGAAGTTTCGCCGCATTCACACGACTCTGGGAAACGGTGGCGCTTTGGAGATCCCAGTGCAAGCCCACCCACGTCACTTCTCGTGACGGTGAGAGGCAGGACTTGGGAATGTTTAGTTGGAACCCCAGGTTTGTGATATGTCTGACTACAGTGAGCGTGTCTTGTACACAGTGTGTGAGAGAGTCTGCGGAGATGAGCCAATCGTCCAGGTAAAACAGGATCTGAATCCCTTGTAAGAGCAAGGGGGTCAGAGCCTGCTTCACCAGTTTGGTGAAGACCCGCGGTGCTATGTTGAGGCCGAATGGTAGTCTGGTGAATTGGAACACCCGTTGATCCGACTGCAGTGCTAGGCAGCCCTGGAACCGAGGAGCCATCGGCACATGCCAATAAGCATCCTTCAGATCCAGGGTGACCACCCAAGACAAGGGCTTGAGTGCCAGGCGTACCTGGTTGATGGTGAGCATGCGGAAACGGGTGTTCACAATGTGAGAGTTGAGGACTGAGAGATCTACCACCGGCCTCATAGCAGCGCAGTCCTTCTTTGGGACCAGAAACACATGAGACAGAAATACCTTTTGTGTAGAAGATATTTCCTTGATAACGCCTTCCTCGTGCATGGACATGATCACGTGGGCCACTTCCTGAGACACTGGTCGCTGTCGGGGAGGGCACCTGAGAGGAGGCCTGGACCTCCACCTCCAAGTCAGACCCTTCTTGACCACCCGACGCGCCCACGACCGGCGGGGCCATTGCCGGTAGTGGGGGCGGAAGAAGCCGGTGCGGGCGCCTTGCGTCAGGCCCATCACCGCTTCGACGAGATGGTCGGGCGAGGGAAGAGGGGACTGGCCAGGAGGAACTATGCGTTTTTTGGCGCGGAGCCCCTCTTGGACTTATCGTAGTGGGAGCTAGAGCCACCACGTCCTCCTCCAGACGTCCCCCCGCCCCGCCGAAACGACGGACGAGCCTCGCGCTCCGGCCTATCCCCCTCCAGGCTGTGTCTGGCAGCGGAGGAACTGGGGCCCTGCGCCTGCCAGCGCCGCATCCCCTCTTGACGGGGACGGCGATCCGGGGACCGACGACCACGGAAGGCGGGTACACCACGCCCCCTGTGAGCCAGTCCCCTGGCCACACCTCTAGCCTGGCGCCCTCTGCCGGTGACAAACCTGCCCCCGCTTCCGCGGGTGGAGGAGGATGAAGTGGGCTTCGCCACCACCTTCCGTTGAGCAGAGTATGTGTCACTCTGCGCCAGTAAGAAAGCCCCTTGCCAAGCCTCCTCAGGGAACAGTCCAGGGGTCAGAAGCTCAGTCAGTAGGAGGCGGTTGCGGACGTCGGCAGGGGCCTTCTTACAGAAAGCCACCCGAAGTTGTTGACGGCAACGAGTGGCTTCATGGAGGGAGTGGCGGATGTCCTGAACAGGGTTGAGGGCAAGCTGCAGGGTGATCCGTCGGACATGCTCAAAACCTTGGCGATGATCAGCCGATTCCAGCGACTCAATAAGGCGGAGGTGAACCCGCGCCAGTTCCAACTGAGCAAGAAGAGTTGAAAGTTGGCACGCCGCTCGCTGACGGAACTTAAAGTCCCGGTCCAGTGGTGCCTTCTCCGGTGCCGTGAAAAAGGAACACGGAAGGGGGCCCACCGACAGTTTGGGAGCATTGAGCCACTCCCACACAGGCAGAGGGAAGCCCGAGGAGGTAAGGAGCATGCCCGACAGAAAAGATGATTCCATGGATGGGATGGCCGGCAAGGTCTCAGCCATGGACTGACCAAACTCCACTGCTTCACGGATCCATTCACCCCAGGGACCCGGACAGACGTGCGGGAGTCCGAGCATCAGGACCCCGTCCCGATCTCGCACATTCCTGAGGTACGGCGTCCCTGAGATGGCAGAGAGGGAGTGGACATCCGCAGACAGGTCTTGGCAGGAGTAGTCAGCCCAGGGCTTGGTGGCAGTGTAAGGCAAGACCGACGGATGATATGAAAAATACCGCATGTCTTGCCGGTTAGGGTACACCCTCACATCGACCTCAGGGACCAGACCCTGTGGAGTAATGGCCCTGAAGATGTTTTTCTCTTTCACCTGTATAGCCCAGCCCTCCGGCACAGCCCGCTCTCCGGCCAGCAGGTGGACCGCCCCCTCAGGGTTGGAGGCGATCACAGCACTCCAAGCAACAGAATCCCCATACAGGGATGGCATCTTGACTTTGGGGATCTTAAACTTGGAGAGAGGCGGCACGGAGAGGGGGTGAGAGAACAACCCCAAACCCTGGCCCGGGATAACAACGGGCCAGAGAGGAGTCGTAGGTGGTGTCGGAGGTGCAGGTGATGAAGTAGATGATGTCAACGGTACCACGACCGGGAGAGCAGGCCAAGATGGGATGTGGTCGGCAACAGGTGGGAGAGGAGCCACAAGCGGAGTCTGCAGAGGCACCGGGTTAGTAGTACCCAACCGGGAGACCACTGCATCCATGGCCGCCGTGACAGAGGAGAGGATGTCTGCCTTATTGGAGGCCATCGCAAGACGAAGAGACGCTAACTCCGCCCGTAACTCTGTCTCCGCAGCAGGAGGGAAGGACGTCTGTAGAGGAGACAGGGAACCAGCCTCACTGGGCCCACGGGCCCCATGGTCCGTGAGCGGGGAGAACTCAGGGGACGGTGGGGAGGACTGTGCCGCCACTTCGGGGTCCTCCTGGCCCGAATCAGGTGCACCGTCCGAAGACGAGTCGACCCCCATATCCTCGTCCTCCAGCCGATCAAAATCCGCAACCTCCATCTCAAGAACATCTTCTAAATGGTCAGGGAGACGAGGAGGAGACTGCTGGTCACAAGGGATCGAGGCGTCGGAACCTCCAGGTTGAGGAGGAGGCGTGGAGGGCATCGCCGCCGGTACCACCACAGCTGGGCCCGCCATAGGGAAGAGGCCGGGACCCCTCACAGGCTGGGAGGCAGGCAGAGGCTCGAACTCCACCCCACCAGTGGCTGAAGACGGTGCAGGATGGAGAACGACCTCCTCGGCAGGCGGGGCAGGACGGCGTTTGGCCCTGAAGACCGTGGAACCCTGCGAAGGAGGGGGGCTCATCCTGAGGTGAGGAGAAGCAAGATGGGGTCGATCAGCAGGGGACGGAGATCGGCGACGTTTCTTCCTGCCAGAAGTTCCAGAAGTCATGGAGAGGTCGGAGGGAGGCACACGATGTTCATGACGCCTGGGGGCCCGCTCCCTGGAACGCGCCCTCCCGCCCGCCTGACCCGAACTCCCGGGAGGGGAGCCCCGAGCCGTATGAGGAGAGCGAGAGTGACGAACAGTAGGGGAGCGGGAACGGCGTGCAGCATCGGAGGTAGGTGGGATCCCTAACAACACCCGGACGTCATCCTCACGGAAGGAAGGAGCCCTGTGCAGGACCCTTTGGACGTGACGGGAGATGACGTCCCATGAACGGCGTAGAGACTTCCTGGCCCGTTGTCCTTCCGCCGACGTAGGGAGAGTCTCGAGTAGTTGAAGAGCGGAGAGACACACCCCACACCGGCGGGGATCGTAAACATCCTTCCCATAGCAGGCCGTGTGGAGGCAACATTCCCGGTGATCCCGCAAGGCCGTCCGCTGACACGTCGGCCGAGAGCAGGGAGGAGCCGGCATCACAGCACTGAAAAATGGGGAAGCATTACCCACCAGTAGAGGTGAGACAGGCAATATGAGGCAGTAGAGCCAATTCAGCACGTAAGACTCAGTAAGACAATATCCAGGAAGAAGCTATGTAGCAAGTATAACAGGAAAGTCAAAAGAAAACACCCACACCAGAGACCCTCAACACCAGGGCTGGGACAAGCCCCTTAGCGAGGCCCAACCCTGGGAACAGGTCCTAACCAAAATCGTGGGGAAAGTGGCACCCTTCGAAATACCTGAGAACCCTCTGTGAGAGTGGAGGGAGGAGGCGGCGAAGCGGCGGCGGCGTAGGGACAGCCGGCAGTAGAGCGGGCACCAGCTGGAAGGAAAAGGTCAAGTGTGAGCAACCCAACAGTACCCTATAAGTGTAAATAGGGGCGGGGAGGGAATCCAAAACACACAGGACATCGCCACTTTGGGTCGAGTCCTAGGACTTTTCAGGTGGTCTTAGGGTCCTCCCAGTATACAAGGAGGACGCCCGTAGGGCGGGAACCAGGTACAGAAGGAGGACACAAGGAACAGGACATAAGGGATAGGAAAACAGCCAATCAGCCGTTGTCCAAAAAGCCCTGTCCAGGTACATGAAGAGGGGGGCAGAACAGGGCGCATAAACCAAGTCAAGTGAAAAGCTATGTGGCCTAGGCCTTGACAAGGCACAGGGCACCTCAAAAAGATAAAGGCGCTTCTAGGGCGGATTTAAAAAGATGAAGGAGCTGAGGACACCAGAAGACCCTTGCCTGTGTGGCGAAAAAACGTGAGTAAACACGAAAATCGAGTCAACTTGTCCAAGCATATCCTCCCTGTGAGCGGGGCCCTATCACGTACAGTTTCCAGACATCCCCCCCCCCCCCCTTTTCAGTGATCAAGTAACCACAGGCAGGGGAAGAACAGAAACATGGACATGTAAGAAAAACGAGAATTTAACCGAGAGCTACGAGACCGAGACTTCCCAGTCAGTGGAGACAAAAGGAAGGCAGAAGGAAAGGACCTGTGTGGATCATTCCAACGGCGGGCAGCTCAAGGCAAAAACCGATTAGCTTAAACACACAATTAATGAGAATCTTAACAAGAGCGTAGAAGACCAACCAGCAAGTCAGTAGAGACAAGAGGAAAACAGAAGGACAGGACTATGTGGCCCAAACCGACGGCGGTCAGCTCAAGTTAAAAAACACAGGCCTAGCCCAGTTACACAATTCACATAAACGAGAAAAGACTAGGGCAGCGTCAATCCCTAAGTGAAAAAACCTAGTAACAAAGCTAAACACTGCCCGAGAAGCCCCACAAGTACGTTAAATTAATAAAATAAAAGGAGGATAGCCTAGGGCTTGACCAACAATTTCACCAGAACCACGTATCCACGAGTCAAGTAGGCCCGGGGAAACGAAAAGGAACTGACAAAAGCGTGAACCATGCGAACGAAATACAAGACCACCAACTATGGACAAGTTTAATAAACAAGTCAGAAGGGCTATAGGTCAGTTGAGACCAAAGCAGCATGTTTGTGAGAGAATAAAGGCTATGTGGCCTATGCTCACACAAAGCAGAATCCAGAGAAACTTCATGCTCAAGTCTTGTAAAACATCGACACATAGTCATATGAAAAAACAATAAAACAAAAAGTCACAAAGGGAAAGAAACACAATGCATCCCGCAAGAACCATATCCCCCCCCCCCCCCCCCCCCAAGGTACGTTAAGGGTAGTTAAAGTGAACATGAACCAGAAAAGTGAGGGTAGAATAGACACACAACGACCGCTACGCGGCGTTGAGGACCAACCACCCCGAAGAAAACAAATAAATAAACACGTCTCCAGCACTACGCGCACACCCATAAACACGCCATAAAGCCGTAGTAAAGTGCTGCCTACATCACTGAACATCCTTCTAAAACCTCAACAGCCTGAAAAGGCTCACACTCACTAAGAGTTGAAGCGAAGGGGATGCAAAGCAGGCACTCGCGAAGCACAGACAAAAAAGGCGTGTGACATCGACGGTGGGCGCGAAGTGACTGATACTTTGGCAGGTCCTGGCGCAGGCTCATAGAACATGGAGCATGGCTCAGAGGAGAGCAGCTAGATTAAATGGGTAACTATAACAATTCTTTCTCTCCTTCGCTATCTCTTCTTTCCTAGTCGTCTCGGAGTGTGTACAACGTGCCTAGTAGTGAATTGAGGTGCAACTCTAGAGATTATTTGGTTACTTCGCGTGAGTACCGATAAATCGGCCCGCTGTGGTAGCGGCTGAGATCATAAGCCCTACGTTGGAAACGTAGAGACTGCTACTAAATATTGTATTCTCGTTAACATTAAAAGATTTTAGTCAGGTTAGGAAAGGCCTTTATGGACCAAATGGGGTATAAACCAACTCAAGTGCACCGTCCGGCTGGCTCAGTTGATAGCGTGCCTGATTCCCATCTTGCAGGTCTCGCGTTCAATCCCCAATCAGATTGAAAAGTTTTTCTGGAATATAGCTGGCGGTTACCATCTCCCCATGAGCAAGGGGGATGGGTAATGGTCTCTGGTAGACTAAAGAAAGCCAAGCGCTTGTGAATCCTCGAAGGAGATGCGGGCGCTATATAAGTTACCAGACGATTATTATTATTATTATCATTACCTTTTAACCCGGCAGCTACGACGTTCCATCCAGATAGTTTTACTGGGCGAATGTGACGTTCCTTCCAGAAGATGACACTTGAAAATAACAAACCGAAACGCGCCAGTGTCGGGGAAATGGATGCAATATATGCGATTAGGTGGCATGCTTCCTTACGATCACTTCCTATATTCGCCATAAAAGATGTCTCTTTTATTCTTTGTGCTTCCCCCACTCCCTATACTTCCTCCCTCCCACCTCAACTAAGTTCAGTTACCCTCCTCTCCACCTCCCACTTTCCTCACACATGTGCACAGCTGGACCCGTCAGTGTCTCGAGAGAGCACACCTACGTCGTTCTGCCTCCATCACCTCCGCTCTCTGGGGAGGTTTTCCTTTCTGTCATTAAACTTGCATGGTCTATGTTAGGTATGTCAAATTAGGTAAGAAAGCTGGCAAGGAAAAATTACCATCCCCAGGACACCAGCTCCAGAGTACCCTGGAGGCTCTCCCCAGTACATTTACCCAAGGATTGTAAGAGATAGGATCCAGTTGAAGTAACCTCGAAACGGCACCATACTATTTTTGCGGAGTTTACAATTACTTTGTGCATTACTATTTACAATTTAACCAACACACCTAAACTTCATTAGATGCAGAAATCGCCCCCCAAAATGTTTATGCGAGGTACGACCAGACCGGCCCAGGTCTTGAACCCGTGTCTCCATGTTTACGAGGCGAACACTCTCACCACTAGACCAAGAGAAGTACTCCACTTGGGCTGATAGCTCAAGTGATTTTCTACATCCAGTTCTACTTGCCACAACTGCTGGCATTACACAGTGGCCACGATGCATCCCACCAGAACCAGCCACAGGGACGCACCATTTGCACGTACAGTATATAGCACTACCGCTGGACTGGAATTTCGGTGTGAGTATCCTAGGTTCGAGTCCTTGGAGTGCCACATGTATTTGTTGATTTCATTAATTGACTTTAGAAGTAAAGTTGGTTCGTGAAATTCCGGTTGGATGGGACTCGTTAGCCTTGGTCGGCAACTCATCTAGGGGAGACAACCTTATACAAATCCGGGTGGATGGGACTCGTCAGCCTTGGTTGGCAACCTGTCTAGGGGAGTAAACCTGATACAAATCCGTACTGCTTACCTAAGGGTAAGGCAGATTAGTGGATGGATTAGCCGAACACCACTGTAGAAAAATAGTGCTAACAAGATACACAGAGGGCCTCGGAGTCGGACGGATCCTAAATTGAGTGGTCAATCCTGTAAGTCCTTTACTAAACTGGCTCAGGTTGTCCCTCTCACAGGGAATAGGCCCGCTTGGGGGCATTCTGTGTGTGGCCACCTTCGTAAGGGGAGTAAGGCATCCGGTAATAGATAGATAGATGATAGGTCAGCCTTATGGAATGCTACCACCAGGTTTGGGCACCTGTACTATTAGACAGTGAGACCCGTATTCTTGAACGTGTGGGGTGGGTGTCATTCAGCCCATAATGAACAAAGATAATGGAAGTGAGTGTTAATTAATGAAAGATAATTTGAAGTCTCCCAAGTTTTAAAAGCAAGCATATTTTTTGTGTCTTAATTACTTCACTAACCCCCTACTGTACCGGTACTGTCCTTTTAACTTTATTCTGGCTGCTAATAGACAATTTTATTCAGTTTTAAATGGGCATCCAGCAATTAACAGTCTTCGAACTATCTCACTTAACCCTTTTTACTACCACAGATCCTTCTTAAACTCCACTAAATCGTCTAAATATAGCTAGTTTTTAAGATGAAAGAGACGTCGCCAGTACAGAAGGGGTTAAGGAGTAGGTTTTCACGGTGGGAAGGTTTACGAAAGTGTCCGTGAGAGCCAGTCTGGATAAACACTATGAACTCTACCCTCTAAAGATCCCTTCAGCCAGATCGACCCCAAGGCGCCAAATTCATATCTATTAACCCCTACTGTCCCGTCAACATCCTTTTTATTTTATTCTGGCTACTACTAATCAATTTTATTCAGTTTAGGAAGGACCTCTAGCAATTATAAGGCTTCGAACTATCTCAATCAACCCCTTAGGATCTCTATCAATTATAAGGCTTCGAACTATCTCAATCATCCCCTTTAACTAACCACAGATCCTTCCTAAGCTGCATATAATCATCTAAATATAGCTAGCATAAAGTATAACATGTCGCTGGTACAGAAAGGGTTAAGCAAAATATCATAACCCACAAGAGGTTGTTGTTGTTGCTGCTGTTCTCCAGGCTGTCTGACCGAACAGCCCCAAGGTCCCGAGTAAGGCCAAGGTCATAACCGAGCGCCCGCACAGAACCCTCCCTGCTTACCACTAAGATAGCCCAGGTGACCGAAGCCGCTCCATGGTGAGGAAGGAGCTGAGGAGGGTGCGGAAATGCCCGGGACACCAAAGCCCCACCCAAGGCCCTGTACCCCTTACCAATTATGTAGGGAAAGTTGATGTCTGCCAACCTCGAGGCTGGCAGTAGGGAGGTCAATTCACGGAAGAGACGCCGTCACTCGAGATCTAGAAAATATACAAGTACTGTAAAAGGAACAGTTAAGCTATGGGTATGGCAGATAATGCTCAACTCTCACTCTGATAGTTTTAGGATAATAAGACCAATTAATAACACCAAGTCTATATTTTCATGACGTTAAGCTCTATACAGAGTGATCCTTAGAGTAATTAATACCATAAGTCCAGCGATACAGGCCTTACTAATTTATCATAGACTTTTTGTTGGTGTGTGTGTGTGTGTGTGTGTAAGAGAGCTTGTGGTGTATGAGAGAGAGCGTGTGAGCGTGTGTGTGAGCGCTTCTGTAAGATATGTGTGAATAGGGTATGTATGTGTACAGTATGTAAGTAAACATAGCTTGAATTAGATGATAATTTGAAGTGAAGACAACCTAGAAATGGGTTTAAATGCATTGAAAACCATATATTTGCAGTATGGTGTTCCGCAGGGATCAGTTTTAGGTCCTATCCTATTTATAATTTATATCAGCAGCTTGTCTCTTCTGCTTCGTGCACATAGCCTAATGTCACCTTTCACTTTTATGCAGATGACACCCAGATTTATGTGAGAATCACAAATATAGTTGATATACGGAGTAAGATGGAATTGTTGATGTCTGATATCAAGAAGTGGATGAGAGCGAGAAAACTTAAACTAAATGATGGTAAAACTGATATTCTCATCATCCGAGGAAATAGAAGAGCTGATGATATAGTAGGTGCCCTCTCCATCAATGTGGGTGGATCTCAGCTGCGACCGGCCAACTCTGTTCGAAATCTGGGTGTATATGTGAACTCCCGATTAGATTTCAAAGAGCATGTAAACCAGAGTTAAAAGTTGTTACTTGCACATCAGAAATCTCTATTTATTAGTGGCCCCTCCATCATTGACGAACATGCCTATTACATAAGGCATCCTCTTCAAACACTAATCCGCCGTAGTTTGAATCTACCGCGCAGAGCATTTAAAATCTGAGGAGCCTTCATCATGAGCGCACGCGACCTCACTCATGGCTTCAGTCATTATGAATTGGGTTCTCACTACGAAAAAACTTCGTAAAAAATAAAAACAAAAAGAAAATAAGAATAACTATCCAATAAGCTTTCCATCATATCGTGGATGTACTTGTGTGGATCTTTGACCAGACACTGATTCAGGCGTCATTCTTCCTTCTCTGCTCTGCGCTCAGCCTGCCCGGACGTGTCTCCCCACGCTCCGCTGGTTCCGCATTTGCTGCGTCCCTAGTGAGTTTTTTCTCATTTGTTTACTCCGGGATGTATCGAGTAAGGTTAGGATATGCGTAGCAGGAGTGTCCTGGGCTGGTTGCCCGCAGTGCAGTGTATTTTGGGTCGTGTGTTTGGGGCATCTATTTCGGATGTACCCTCGTGGTCCTGTTGTGGACTTGTGAACTTTTCACAGTTGAGTTAGCTTGTGATGCAGGCGGCTTTCATTACGCGTTAGTTATGCTGCCTTTTATCTTTCTGATGAGGTAAGCGTTGCTTACTGACATTCCCAGCGTATTTTTCTTCACTTAGTGAAGTTTTTTCTGGGTCCCGAGTCAGTCTTCCCTTTGTCGGAAGTATTTGCTACAGTGGTGTGTTGGCGGTGGTTCCTGTTGTTATATTTCCAGTGTTTTTGTTTATATTTCAACATTTCTTATGCTGTCTACTTAGGCCTAGCCAGCCGCTCGTAGCTTTGCCACATGTACAAGTGTTATTGTTTATTTTATAAATATGTCCTACTGTGTCATGTGTATCCGGGTTTAGTTGTGTATTGGCTAATTCCACGGACTATGTGTGTTTCCTGGATTAGTTGTGTATTGGCTAATTCCACGGATTATTGTGTGGTCCCTAGGCTAGTCGTGCTTGGCTTTCTCTCGGGTCCTATGTGCGTTCAGATGGTTTCTGAACGGGGTGAGTTACTTTCCGGCGGGTTTTTCTCGGTTACACCATGAAAAAACCCGGCCGAGAGCCGTGTTGGGCCACGCGTGGTTTCAACACAGGCTTGTGTCCCCGGCGATGAGGTGTCTGTGGCTCTCCAGGACTGCGTCTCTGTGTTGGTGCCTGTTTTTCAGGCTCCCTATGATTCCCGGCGGATTGGCTGTACCCATCTAACATTGTTCATGCGGACATATGTTATGAAGTTTTTCTACCCGGTTTTACAAACCACAGGAAAAACCTAGCTGTTGTTAAGGGCTTTCCTCCCCGGCGATCTTTTACAAAGAAGTGGGGACAGGAACTTATGGGGTTAACGTTTTGACATCTCACCCGGCGGGTGCACCTTGGTAGGGTGGGATGAACGACTTGGTCATTCAGTTAGTTAACCGATCCATTTTAGTGATACTATATGTATCGCCGCCTTCACACTTACGGCGATCGAAGGTTCAATTAGGGTTAACATCTTTTTTTCACAAATTTTTCACACCCGGCGGGTGCTCCTGGGAGGAGGAAATAAGGAATTTACAATTCAATTTCGTTAACCAGTTAATTGAGAGATACGTTAATGTATCGCCGCCTTCAAACTTACGGCGATCTTTTGTGACAATTCGTTAGAAATCAGATCTCGTATCAGCCTGCCCTGTGTTATTCTGCTAAATAATTCAGGTGCCGGCGTCTTTGTGGGGGGTTGTTTTCCAAAATTGAATCTTGAAACAGTCACCACCGGAAAGACTATAAACGCCATTCTGGTCCTTTATATTATGTCAGAGGGTATTCTTAACTTTCTGGGCTCAACTTAAAGACATGTTTAGATTCGGAAATCTTTATAGAACCCCGCCGCGTAGCGAGCTGTGATCGTTGTGACATTACGTCTCGTTACCCGGCGGGTTATTAACACATGTGTGCGAACATGTTGGGTTAACCTTATCAGCATTAATTCCTGGAAATTTTATTTTTTCCAGAGCTGGGCTCCGGCAGACCAATACAGACCCTGCAGTAGTTTTCCCCACCAGTCTCTGTCATGGCTACCTTTGCCCCAGTTTTTGCTTTATGCATTACCCCTACCTGTGCCGGTATCCCTATTTTTGCGCACACTCTTTGCATCAAGTGTGTTAAATGTCTAGAATGTTCAAGGGGTCTGTGGGTGATGCGCAACTGTTCCTTTTGCTCCCAATTAAGTGTCAAGGTCCTCCGCGACAATGATAAGACCGCAGCGGTCGCCTTACGAGAGGTTAGGCAACAGATGTCAGCGTATACTACGATTGTGGCTCATAAGTCACTTTAATGTGACAACGTCCCTCTTTGGGATAGGCTTCTTTTCGAGCACCCTCCCCCTAAACGTTCCTCTCGAGTAACTAGTCTTAAGCCGACGGAGACTGGTCAGGGTTCTGTGTCTTCTGCTGCTACTACGAAACGTCCAAGAGAGCCTACACTCCTGGCGGCAGCCTCCTCGTCTCGGGAGAGATCTCGGTCTAGGTCACCTCTCAGACACCAGCCACCTAGTCTTGCCTCTTCACCATCGAGTAAGAAGAGTAAGACGGAAAGTTCCACCAGTGGTCACGGCGATAAATCCTCCAAATCGAAGAGTAGTTCACGGTCACACCGCAGCCATAAATCTTCAAAAAAGGATTCCCATGATAGGAAGGGCTCCCGACATTCGCCAGTTTCTAGTGCTTCTCATCGTACCTCTACCCCAGACAGAGTTTGTGTTCGGTCTCAAGGGTCCGGTATAGTGCCTGTACCTAAAGATGATTTACCCATTAACATTTTAACCCTGGAATTGGAGAGTTCAGGGGGATCAGTGATTGAGAGTGTTTCAGACTCCCAAGGGAGTGTAGGCCAAGGCCTCGGTGTTTGGCGATATTCTCGGCCAGGGTCTGACCACCCACTTCCTATTCACACAGTGGCTGACGTCCACCGGGACGCAGCGATCCCATCCTCTATTCCTGACTTATCTTGGCAACAAGGTACCCCAGCTTCGGCGGGATCTTCTCAGGAGGAACAGGATGATAAAGACGAGGTTTCAATGATTTTGGATATGGAAGGGCAAGAGTCAGGTTCAGGCTTAGACGCCGCACAGGATATTAATGATTCACCAGTGAGTACATCATCAAGTCAATTTTTCACTACACAGGAAATTGATGGGCTACTTAGTAATGCTTTAGCTAAAAAGTTTGGCCAACAACAGGAAACTCCCACAGTGGACTTGGGAGCTCCCACGACAAGCTCTACGGTACGGCCTCTGATGACTTCTATTGCTTTAACTCAGATCCCTCACCCTCCCCCTCTGTCACCATCAGTGGTTACTAGGCCTGCTACGGCGGCATTGACCACTTCGAATGTAAGGGTTATAACGGATGTCAATCCACCCCCTCTAGACAAGGCGCCTCTCAGAAAGGTAGCTATGCCCTTGCTTTACGGACCAGACGAGTCATGGGTCCTTTTGACCCCCACTAAACCAGAGCTCGCCCAACCTACCTTGTCAGGGGAACTCCCAGTACCGCGTGAGTGGGTCATCCAGGGCAATAAATCTAAGAAATTAAGGGCCTTGGATACTTTGGGAAATGTACTAGACGTTAATATAAAGGCTATACCTAGTTATTATCACCAGGACTATTTTGTTTATGCTACTAAGCCGGCTTTACCCCCTGCCTCAGCTTCAAAATTGTTTTCAGACTGGTCTAAGCTGGATGGGTTTAATGACATTAAGACTCTGTCAGCTCTCACTCCAGAACTTGATTTGCAAACCGTCACAGACGCAGCAGCTAATCCAGTCTTGAAGGTGGGGCAGTTGGGTCCAGGACCTTGGGTGGAATGGGAGACAGAGGCTCAAAACTTTGTGACCACATTTACTTCCAAAACTTCCCACCAGATCCCTCAAGATACTCATTCTTGGTTCTCCATGCCAGTGTGTTCTGCCGGCGGAGTCCCTTCAGCTTTGTTTGCTTTCTTAGCTGCCCCTAAAATTAATCTTTGTGAGCTAAAAGACCCTTTCACTACCCCTACCCCAACTCACCTAGACCGAGAATTTAGGCTAAGGGGGAAAGCTTTTCGCCTGTTCTCTCAATACATAGTGTCTCAACAGGTAGCAAAGTCTTTGCTCCGGTCCACTCAGGCAATCGCAGACGCGGATGCCAGACGATCGGTTGAATTGTCCCGGCGACTGCTTCTTCAGTCGTCAATCCAATCTTTGGGTGACATCCGCACCGCCTTGCTTGATGCGGTACGAGCGAGACAAGACCTCAGAATGTCTTTAGTCCGCAAACTGCCTGATCGCATTGCGAATCAGGTGGTCATGTCACCAGTGCTCACTCCCTGTTTAATGTCCCCTGACGTGTGGCGAACGGTGTTTAATATGGCGCAGGCCTTTAAACACAGTCCCACCCCTTCTAAGAAACCTGCCTTTAACTTCCCCAAACCCAGGCCAGCCGGGGGGATCTAAGCCCTTTCTTCCACCTAAGTCCTCCCCCTCCCCTCAAGGTCAGTACAGGCATAGACAGAGTAGGTTTTCAGGTCAGAGAGGACGCGGCCATAATAAGCCAGGTCAGGGCTCGTCTTCGGCCAACGCCAGCCAGCCGGCGAAGCGTCCACCACCAACAACTCCACCACCATCAAAAAACTAAAGTATCTCTCACTCCCGGTGCCAATCTTAAGGCCGGCGGATCCGAGGGTAGTACAGCCGGCGAACCCTTGTCTGCTAACTGGGTCGTTCCGAACGTGTCACCAAGCATGGCCGTTAAACACTTGGGCACGGATGGTGGCACGCAAAGGCATCACTTGGCAGTGGCTCCGGCGACCTCGCTTACGTCAGCCGACAACGGCGAATTTTGTTTCTTTAGAGGTGGAGTCACTGGTCCAGGAAATGATTGCCAAGAATGTCATCATCCCGGTCCCCCCAAATTACCCTGTATTCACGTCCAAGCTATTTTTGGTTCCCAAAAGGGACAGTGTTCAGATGAGACCGGTCGTAGACCTGTCTTATCTGAACCTTCACATTCACAACGAGTCATTCCGAATGTTAACAGTACACCAAATCAGGCTAACACTTCCGCCGGGAGGTTGGATGTGTTCCCTAGACCTGACAGACGCCTATTGGCACGTATCGGTCAACAAAAGATTTCAAAGGTTTCTGGCCTTACGGATCAGGCACCAAAATTTTGTTTTTCAACGGATGCCATTCGGTTTGAACCTGGCACCTCGATTATTCACGAAATTAGTCCGGCAAGCCCTGGCCGTTGTTAAAGCAAGGAATCAGAGTTTTGTGGTACCTAGACGACTGGCTGGTGGTGGCAGAGACAGAACAATTATGCATTAAGCATGTCAACATAATTTTAAATCATGTCAAAACTCTAGGGTTCAAGGTAAATCTGGTAAAGTCAAACCTTGTTCCCTCACGAGTAATTCAGTGGATAGGGCTGGTCTGGGACACGGCTGCTCTCACTCTGAGTCAGAGTGTGGACAATCGCAACAGGTTTCGCAGGAAACTGTTCATGTTTCTTCACAGTCTGACTACGACGCGGAGGGTCTGGGAGTCTCTGGTCGGCTCTCTCAACTGGATTCAACTAACTGTTATGTTGGGCCGGTTGAAAGTATAACGTTTAATATTGGAAGGCAACAAATATTTCCCACTCTTACCGGCGGGAAAGTTATGGCCCATCCCGAAATTAATCCACACCTTACTAGCGGTCTGGGCGAAGAGGGAAACGTTGCACTCAATAATGTCATGGACCTCTCCTCCGCCAACGGTATGGGTAGACACGGATGCGTCAGGCACAATAGGTTGGGGATTTCAGTCAAATCAGGGGCACCAGGGTCAGGGGCTTTGGTCCCACTTAGAAATCTCCCACATCAATGTCAAAGAATTACTAGTCCCCTTGTATTTCCTTCAGGCTCACGGCCCTGCTTTACGGGGCAAGTCGGTGGCCTTCAGAATGGACAATCTGAACGCAGTTCACTGTATTCAGAAACAGGGGTCAACGAGGTCAATGAAGTTGCTAAACGTGTCGGAAGAGATTTTTACTCTAGCCAACAGACTAGACATTTATCTTCACGCATCTTATCTCCCAGGCGTAGCAAACGTCTGGGCAGACGCTCTGTCCCGGAGACAGAGCACGACAGTAGAATGGGAGCTCAAGCAACCCATTTTCAACCGAATGATTGCAGAGCTCTCCCATCCACAAGTGGATCTGTTTGCGTCCGAGGAGACTCACAAACTCCCTCTATACCTCACCCGCCGGACGAAAACGCCGGCAGGGGGGCCAGACTGGAACAGATGGAGCTCCATCTATCTGTTTCCGCCGCCAGACGCGTCACTAATGTGCCACGTAGTGAACAAACTACGAGATTATCGAGGCTTAGTCTCGCTAGTCGCGCCCCTGTGGCCGGCGCAGTTGTGGTACCAGCAATTAAAGACGTGGTGCCCGCACCCGGTGTCGCTCCCGGTCGGGTATTTCCACTTAGACACGATTGGCAACCTAGCGACCTCGCTGACTTTTGCATTATGGACATTCAGTAGGCCAAGTGGCTAGCACCATATGGTAGAGATGTGACCAATAAATTATTAAATCAATATACTCAGTCTACGAAACGACAGTATCACTCACATTGGCAAGCCTTTACTTCTTGGATCATTAGAACAGAACAGACTGTGCCCTCAGTAGCATTAGTTTTTAATTATTTAAATTATCTGTTTGAGCAGAAACATTTATCTGTGGTAAAGTTAAAAAATCACTTAACTGCAATTAGAGTGCCCTTTTTAGACCTTACAGGTCTCTCCATACCGGTGGCGGAGGAAACAGGTTTTATGAGGGCATGTTTTAAACTCCGCCCACCTCCCCGTCAGCTCATGCCTACTTGGTCTCTGGACAAGGCATTGTCTTTACTTCACTCTCATCTGTACCAAAATACTGCAGATTTTGCATTACTCTTAAAAAAGGCTGTATTCCTTTTGGCTTTGGCCACCGGGAACAGAGTGTCTGAGCTGGCGGCGATGAGCAACACACCTAATTGCCTTAGGTTTGGTAGACTTAATGAATGTATTCACATTGCACCTTCCCCGGGATTTGTAGCCAAGAATGAGCACAGTGCACACGTGTTTTCTGAGTTCACGGTGCCGGCGTTAAAAAGGGGAAAGGTGCATCATATTCAATGTCCAGTGCAAGCTCTAACCAAATATTTGAGAGTGGCTCCTCTAAACCCCCAAGGTGCTTTATGGGTAGCGAGTACGGGTAAACGCTTACTGAAACGGAGATTAGCTTCTCTTCTGGTCGAAGTCATTAAAGAGAGTAATCCCGGCGTTGTGTGTAGGGCCCACGATTTACGCAAATGGGCAGCCTCTTTACGTTTCCTGAAGAATTTTTCAGTAGAAGATATTTCGTCCACACAGTTGTGGGCGTCTAATCATACGTTTTTGACTAGATACTTGTCAGTTGCTCTAGACAAACCTTCCTTACCATGTATAGCTTTAAGGCAGAGGGTCTAGGTGGCCCTTCAGTCACTTTTGTTTACTTTCAAGAAAAAGGGGGGGGGGGTGCAGTCAGTGTAACATAGGACACCCTAGACCCCGCCGGAGTGTAAGAGCGGTGATACAATTTATGGTTAATGTGATATGAAAATTTCTCTGCGAGAAATTGTGCTAGTACAATGTTAGTACAAAACAACGGGGTTGTTATAGTAGTTTTAGCTGTGAAAGCAATTTAGTATTAAACAGTGGAGATCTTTTGCAAATTATCTCCACGATTATTTTGGGGTTTATTATGTGCACATGTAAACTTATAACTTGTTATTTTTGTCACCACTCGTTGAGTGTAACTACAGATCTGTTCACAGAATCTTCAGAGTTACCCTTTTTTGTCAAGCAGGCTTCTTTGAAGCACGCACCTGCCTGAACCCCTTTCTTGTATATATATGGGCTGCGCCGTATTTAAATATATTTTCAAAGTAAGAATACTATGTGGTTGTTTGATTATCTGCTTTTCTAGAGTTATGATATGATTACGAATGTCCCCCTCCAGTCTTAGAAATCAGGCATATTCGTCAATGATGGAGGGGCCACTAATAAATTATAGGTTTGACTCCTGTAAGGAGATAAAGAAAACTTAATATTTAGTAGTGGCCCCGTAATCATTGACGACTGGGGCCCTCCCGACCATCCCCTTCCCATTCGTTGATGTATTAAGGATTTTGGTTTACTTGATATGTCAGTGAAGGAAGAATGACGCCTGAATCAGCGTCTGGTCAAAGATCCACACAAGTACATCCACGATATGATGGAAAGCTTATTGGATAGTTATTCTTATTTTCTTTTTGTTTTTATTTTTTACGAAGTTTTTTCGTAGTGAGAACCCAATTCATAATGACTGAAGCCATGAGTGAGGTCGCGTGCGCTCATGATGAAGGCTCCTCAGATTTTAAATGCTCTGCGCGGTAGATTCAAACTACGGCGGATTAGTGTTTGAAGAGGATGCCTTATGTAATAGGCATGTTCGTCAATGATTACGGGGCCACTACTAAATATTAGGTTTTCTTTATCTCCTTACAGGAGTCAAACCTATAATTTGGTGAAGCCGTTTATAACCAGACGTTGCCTCCTGACGTTGGTTCACTCATTGGTCTTCTCTCGTGTTGATTATTCCAATGCCCTGTTGGTGGGTCTTCCAAATTATATTTTAAAGAAAGTTCAGGCTGTTCTTAACAGGGCCGCAACTCATTTTTGGTGTTCCATCTAGAACTCCTACTACATCTCTTCACATAGAACTGCACTGGCTGCCAGTAAGAGCAAGAATAGAATTTAAGTTGTGTTTGGTGACTTTTAAGGTTCTCAAATTTGGTGAGCCTAGGTACCTTGCGGAGCTGCTCAGGCGCCCACCGGCACACCATGGTGTAGTTGTGCGTCATGACAATGACCCTTTTCGTCTTGATGAACCAAGGGCTTTCCAGCAGTCTTCTTTCTTTGAGAGGTCATTCTCCTACATGGCTCCGAGGTTGTATAACAGGTTGCCGCTGTCCATGAGACAACTGAGTTCTGTTGAATGCTTCAAGAGACAACTTAAGACTTTTCTCTTTGAGAGAAGCTATGATCTTGAGAGAGGTGTCATGACAGATGGCTATAGAGTTTAGGCTATTTTGCCACTGCTAGTGATTGTTAAATGTGTGTTGTATATAAGCCTTCTTTTGATGCATTGATTTTGTTCTTTTTTCTTTCTCTTTCCGAGCGCTAGTGAATTCTTCGGAAAAATTGGCGCTTATGAGAAATAAGTAACGTGCTTATTATTATTATTATTTGGCCATTTGTACACATATTTAGCTCTATATAGAAGTCCTCTCGTTTATCCGTAAAAATCGCTTATCCAAAATGTCAAAAGACTCATGATTTTTGGATAAAAGAGAGTTTACTGTATTAATTAAAATGTAAAACTTGTAAACTAAACAAACCAAAATTGGGACAAGGACAATATAAAGTCAAATTAAATTATCAAAATCGCTATGTGGAAACAACGCTTACTAAAATGAAAATTATTAAATAAAGGTATATGTGTGTATCTGTGTATATATGTGTGTGTGTATATAGAGACTAAACTTCCACATTAGTAAAGTCCAGCGAGATATATGAAGCTATGAATGGTGTGGAAGGAAAACGCAGGGAAGAGCTCCAAGATGGGCGCTGTGTATCCGATAACGAGCCTCTAATTTTAGAAAGAATCGGCAGTCGGCTGGGACATTTTTCTACCAAAAAATTTACAAATTTATCTTGAAAGGGGAGTCTAGGTTTTTTTTTGTTAAGCTTGATGGAGGTCTAGCGAGGAAACTCAAACATAAATAAATGTATGTAGTGTATTTGTTGTATGTATTTACTCAGGCCCACTTTTCCTTTTTTTTTGGGGGGGGGGGGGTCCCAACTCAAGACAGAGCCTTATAGACTAAAAAACCAAGCACTACCCCCTTAAAGAGGAATAAAAGAAGCCAAGCTCGTTCCTGTCTCTCTCTTCCACCTAATTGACCATTTGCGAGTTTCAGGCTATAAGAAAGTTGGAGTCGTATACATCGATAATAAGCAGAAATGCAATAATAATGTAGGATTCTGATGGATAGAAAGTGTGTTGAATTTGATTTCATATTTATAAAAGTATTGTATACGTTGTTTCCACATAGCGATTTTGATAATTTAATTTGACTTTATATTGTCCTTGTCCCAATTTTGGTTTGTTTAGTTTGCAAGTTTTACATTTTAATTAATAGTATGTATTTACTCAGGCCCATTCCCCACTTTTCCTAATTTTTTTTCTGGGGGTGGCCGACTCAAGACAGAGCCCGAATAGGGACAACACAACAGAAAACAATGAAAACACAAAAACAAAATACAAATTCACACATATCTAGGTCACCCAGGAGAAGACCCAGAGACCAGGGTCACCAAGGTCCCTCCAGCACTCCCCCGGCTTGGTACATTAGGACAAGAGACTGAAACTGCACGTATGTGTAAAGTACTCGGTCTTAAAATGTTATGTATGTATGTACTGTATGTATGTACTGTATGTATGTACTGTATGTATGTACTGTATGTATGTACAGTATGTACTTATGCTAAATATCGATGTATACAGCTCCAACTTCCTTATAGCCTGAAACTCACACACGGTCAATACACCTACCTGTTGTAATAAACCTATTCTTATTATTCTTATTATTATTATAGATCAATCACATATGAATCTATTATTCTATCTAATACTACATTAGAAGACTTACTGAAATAGCATAGACTAATGTACAGTATGTCTATATCTGAAGCTCTAGCAAGCATAACAATCTATTTCCAGTCATACTCAGTTATAGTATGTAGAATCAGGTGGTACAGGTCTCCCTCACTATCCGATGCCCCAATTTACGATATTATTATAGGTTTTTAGGTGTTTGGGTTTTGGCTGATCCGAGAACGCATCCATATACTGTATACCCCACTAATTTTAGGGTTCGCTATACAATTGTTCTATTTAAGATCGGGTTTTCAGGAACGTAACCCAATCGTAAATCGAGGGAGACGTGTAGTGTAAAATTTAAAAAAATAAACAAACCAAAACAAGGACGACACAATATGAAGATAATATTTACTGTATATATCCAGGATCTCTATAGTCTGTTTCTTTCCATCTAACGGTAAATTGCCAAGTTCCCCTCTTGGTTATTCAGTTATTACGAAGATTTTGTCGTGAAATATGTTGATAACTATTATAACTTGGCAATAATAGGAGGCAGAGACATGGTAGATTCATATTCCGTCAATTAACGAGAAAACAGCGACTAAGAGATTAAATTTACCGTCAGCTGAAAAGAAACCAACTAAAGTTAGCCCTACTGTACTTATTATTAGCCCTACTTATTGTAAATAAAGGGGGATAGTGTAAATACTTAATAAAGGGGGATAGTGTAAATACTTAATAAAGGGGGATAGTGTAAATACTTAATAAAGGGGGATAGTGTAAATACTTAATAAAGGGGGATAGTGTAAATACTTAATAAAGGGGGATAGTGCAAATACTTAATAAAGGGGGATAGTGTAAATACTTAATAAAGGGGGATAGTGTAAATACTTAATAAAGGGGGATAGTGTAAATACTTAATAAAGGGGGATAGTGTAAATACTTAATCATATAATCTGCGCTTCAATATACTAAAAGCCGTAGGAAGATAGTGTACATACTTAGTCATATAATCTGCACTTACTGTATATATACTAAAAGCCCCAACCCCCGTAGCTTACTTGTTGTCCTTATAAACGAAGGGTACCTTGTGGATCTTTGTGACATGGATGGCCAGCTTACCCCGCCGAGCAAAGGCCTTAGAACAGTGCTCGCATTTGAATTTCTTAAGACCCGAGTGTACGATGGTGTGGGTGGTGAGGGTACTCTTGTCGTAGAAGGCCTTGCCGCAGATCTGGCAGGCGTAGGCTTTGATCCCCGAGTGGACCTTAAGGTGGTAGCTCAGCTCGGAGTGTCGGGCAAACATTTTACTGCAGAGCCTACACTCCAGGGTCTTCTCACCAGTGTGAATCACCAGGTGCTGCGCCAGGTTACCCTTGGTGGTGAACTGCTTCCCGCAATATGTACATTTGAATTTCTTTATCCCGGTGTGTATGACCTTGTGAGTTTTGAGGGTGCTCTGCTGGGTAAACCATTTCCCGCAGTCGGGACAGCCAAATTTCTTAACCTTGGTGTGGACTACGTTGTGTTGGTCCAGGTAGTCCTTCCGCTTGAATTCCTTGCCACACACGGCACATTTGTGGATCTTCTTGGGCGGCTTGGGCTTGGGAACTTTGGGTTCTTTAGGCTTGGCTACTTTTCCCTTGGTGGCTCTTGTGGTGGTTGCGGGTTTCTTGGCGGGCGGGGGCTTCTCGTAGCTGTCTTCACTCCTGGTCCAGGACTCGTCGCTGGTGTTACTGCTAGTTTCATACTCATATTCAATCTCAACTTCATCCTTGCAGAGCACCTTAAGGTCTCCAGCCGTGCTTGGTCCGGCCTCTTCGTCCTCCTCTTCCTTTGGCGCTATATCCCCTTCGACTTCACTTGGTTCACCAGAACTTTGGTCCGCTTGGCTTCTGTTTTGCATTGCCGAGTCACTGGCTATGCTTGGTCCAGGATTTGGGTTTGTTTCATTCTTGTTCTGCATGGCATAGTTACCAACCGTACTTGGTCCAGGATTTGGGTTCGTTTCGTCCTTGTTGTGCATGGCAAAGTTACCAATTGTACTTGGTCCAATATCTGGGTTTGTTTCGTTTTTGCTCTGCATGGCAAAGTTACCAACTGAACTCTGTCCAGGATTTGGGTTGGTTTCGTTCTTGTGCATGGCAAAGTTACCAACTGAACTCTGTCCAGGATTTGGGTTTGTTTCATTCTTGTTGTGCATGGCAAAGTTACCAACTATGCTTGGTCCGGGAATTGGGTTTGTTGGGTTTTTGTTGTGCATGGCATAGTTACCAACAGAACTCTGAATTGGGTGTGTTTCATTTTTACAGTGCATAGCATAGTTACCAACGGTATTTGGTCCTGGAATCGGATTTGTTTCGATCTTGTTGTGCATAGGATAGCTTGGGTTCATTTCATTCTTGTTGTGTATAGCGTAGTTGGCAACCTCTCCAGGTCCAGAACTTGGGTCAGGCTGGGTTTTGTTGTGCATGGAGAAGTTGGTAACTAAGCTAGGTCCAGAATTTGGGCCTCCTTGGTGTTTGCTGTGCATTGTATAATCTGTGACTCTTCCGGGTCCGGAAATTAAACTTGTGTCTATCTTACCGTGCATCGAAAAGTCCGTAACTAAGTTAAGTCTAGAATTTGGGTCTGGTTGGTTACCATAGTCTGGGACTCGGCTAGGTGGTCCGGAAAGTGGGTTTGTTACCATCTTACCATGCATAGGGTAATTGCCGATTGTGCCGGAGCCGGAATTTGGGTCTGCGGGGTTCTTGGGGTGCGTCGAGAAGTCACCAATTCTCCCAGGCATGTACTTGGGGTCCACCTCGTTCCTGCCGTGCATCGCGAAGACCCCGAGTTGTGCGGCAATGTGCGGCGGCATGCTCGCTCGGTTCCCTAACAAATTATCCATCTTGAAGCTTTTGATAGGCTGAATATAACAAAAAAATGGCTTCTTTACTCGTTCTCTAGTAAGCTTTTTCTTCACACACTAAAACATTTATAATTACAATTTTCTGGCTTTTAATCTAGTGCTTAAGCTTTTCCACACCTGCACGAACTAAAACATTTATAGCTTTGATTTTCTGGCTTTTTCATCTAAGCTTTTCCACACCTTCATGTACCAACACATTTATAACTACGATTTTCTGGCTTTTCAATCTACATTGCCAAGACTCTTATATCAGTTCCTTAGATATTTACTTTAACGTAGTAAGGCTTAGTAAGACTTTATTAACTATTTTCAGCTACAGTTTCTTAGATACAGTATATACTTTCACGTAGTAAGACTTAGCGAAACTTTAATTACTTTTCTATCTACCAGTTTTTGGATTATAATTATCTCACTCGATTAGAATTTCCTCACGTCCATGAAAACGAACTAATATTTTTCACTATATTAGATTTTCCTCACGTCTATGCACCAGAACCATCATAGAAAATGTGATGTGGCTTATGAGAAAACTTATATATCATCCCCATTAGCTATGCGAGGTTTATAAACACATATTTTCTTTTAGTACGTTGCTCTTAACCTTCATCTAATAGAAAACCGGGTGTGATTTTTCGGGGCTCTCAAAGTATGTCAAGCGATACTGTATTTATGCATTAGTTGACATCTCTAATGGATACCGGTACCTATATTAACTGCAGTACAGTGTAAGGTAAAGTTAAATATCTAATTTGGGCAATTATAGATTAGTTATTAGTTAATCTATCTCTCAATCTATTCTAAGTTAAGGTAAGGGAAAATAGCTGCGTCAAGAAATGAAAGATCAGGTAAGGTTAAATGTCTAACTTGGGCAATTATAGCTTAGTTATATAATCAAGTTAGGGATGATAGCTGATTCAAGATTAACTGTAAGAGCAGCTAAGGTAAGATGTCTAACGTACAAGAGGCAATTATAGATTAGTTATAAGATCAGGGAGGGAATATTAGCTGATTCAAGATTAACTAGAAGATCAGGGTAGATTAAATTGTTAACTCACAAAAGGTTATTCTCTATTAGTTATAAGAGCAGGTAAGGGAAAATAGCTGTGTCCAGAAATAAAAGATCAGCTAAGGTTAAATGTCTAACTTACAAGAGGCAATTATAGCTTAGTTATATAATCAAGGAAGGAATAATAGCACACTCAAAATAGCTACTTCAAGATCAACTAGAGCGAATTCAAAATACTGTAGCTGCTTTAGGAATAACTATAGTGCTTTCAAAATAGCTGCTTCAGGATTAACTATAGCAGATTCAGGAATATCTATAATGCTTTCAAAACAGCTGCTTCGGCAATAACTATAGCGGATTCAAAATACTGTAGCAGTTTCAGGAATATCTACAGTATAGAATTTTCAAAATAGCTGCTTCAGGAATACCTATAGCGGATTCAAAATACTATAGCTGTTTCAGTAATAAATATAGAAGATTCAAAAGAGCTGCTTCAGGATTAACTAGCAAATTCAAAATACTGTAGCTGTTTCAGGAATAACTATAGTGCTTTCAAAATAGATGCTTCAGGATAAACTAAAAGACCAGGAAAGGTACAATAACCAATCACAAAAGCCAATTGCACATAAGCTGTAAGATCAGAAAAGGAATTATCTCTAACTCACAACAAACAATTATAGATGAATTATATAATCAGCAAACAATTATAGATTAATTATATATTCAGGTCAGATAAATGCTATGGACGATGAACAACCTCTACAGACCCAACATGTTATTAGTAAATATTTTATACTTAACCAACTCAGAACTCACAGACGCACTTGAGCAACGACTGTCTCTAACTTTGTTCTTCCGGCGTACTGAGCACGTTAAATGGTTGGTTGTTTAGTATACCGCCACATACTCATAACTGAAACTACTATCTATCTAACTATCTATTGCCGGACGCCTTACTCCCCTTTATGAGGTGGCCACACACAAAACGCCCCAAAGCAGACCTACCCCCCGTAAGAAGGACAACCCGTGCCAAATATTCAAGGATGCTGTATTAAATTCAGCACAATTATAGAGTTGATATGAGACTATTCAGCTTAGTTCGTCTCGGTGTTCAACTTCAGCTCCCTATTTTAAGGTATGGTTTCTTATATGCTGATAGTCTTCGGTCAGGTGAAGGTATTGAGGGATAAGCCTTTACAACGGCACTTCGTTTCTACATTCTACTTTTCCTATTTTTCTGAAGAGTGTAGAGAGGGGAGAGAGAGGAAGCTGTTGGAGTGGCTTTGTTATGTGTGTTATTAGTCTGTATATAAACTTGGTATGTTTAGGGGGTTTCTTCTCCTTATTGTGTATGAGTTATCATATACATTAACAGCCACTTGTGAAAATCTGGTAAACTATTTTGATTTACTCTTGGTGTGTAAGAATTCAACCACTAGGAGAACTCTGGAGACGCTTGTATAAAATTCCTTGTCTTGTTGGACTGGGGCTAGCGACCTGGAATAGAGAAGTTACCATTGAAGCAGAGTCTAATAACAAAGAATTATTGTACAGTACAGTAATAGGAAAAAGACTTTACGGCATACATAATAATAATGTTAGATCAGTAAACAAATTATAACAGTAGCTTAAATCACATATACAATACATATTATACAGCATATATATACTGTATATCTATCTATCTATATATACTGTATGCATATCACAGTTTTAAAGTCCCTTAACCCTCTGAGGATCAATGACACACTTCTTTTCTGTTTTCTGGCTATTATTATATGATTATATTCAGATTAGGTACCGGTAGGGTATATGGAACTCAAAGGGTTAATTGAAATAGTCTACCCTTTTCATCCCCTCAGATCCTTCCTAAACTGCAAAATATCATCTAATGATAGCCAGAATAAATGTTAAATGTGTCATAATCCTTGAGGGGTTAAAGATATATTATATACTAAATAAATTATATACAGTATATATATAGGCCTACCATAATCTGTCTGTCAAATTACGGTACATACATACATACATACATACATACATACATACATACATACATACATACATACATACATACATACATACATGGCCAAAACAGGACTATTAAAAACTGTCTTAACTGACCTCAACAATCAGCTTTAGAGAGTGTTGAGGCTGGGCGAGGTATTGTCCACTTGATGGTAGTTACACACAGTGGGTTACCTCAGTGATCTTCCGGGCTAGGAGAACATATTGGCTTAGTTCACCTCCAGTTGAGTTGTTTATGATATACTCCTACTTATAATTCTGTAGTACAACCGCCAACATAACTTCTTGGTTCCAGATGATCTTTCCTATCCGGAGGTT
Source organism: Paralithodes platypus (assembly GCA_032716605.1). NCBI lineage: Eukaryota > Metazoa > Arthropoda > Malacostraca > Decapoda > Lithodidae > Paralithodes > Paralithodes platypus. Next base: position 33,326,004 of record CM064481.1, read on the forward strand.
TTAACAGCCTCTTTCCTGTGGAGAGACTCGTAGCTGCCAGTGTAATGAACCGCTTGTGTGACGTCTGCTGTACAGATCACACCTGAAAGGTTGAAAGGAAGAGGTTGTTATGAGATTGTTAGAAAAGATTATCCATAAAATGCTGACCAATCTAGATTAGGTTAGCTAAGTTGCAGTTAGGTTAATGTGTTGGTTACAGTTGGTATGTGGTCAAAACCACATAGAACCCGGTCAACTGTCAGGATAGCAAGTCAGCAATGGCAGTAGCAGGGCTATAGGAGAGATAATTTATACATTAATAATACATACCGGTAATGTTATACTGTACTTTCATTAGGCCTAACAATGGTTATCTTTTGCATATTTCCACTCTTACTCAAGAATACCTACTGATGCCTCCATGACAATAAGTCGAGGGGGGGGGGGGGGGCAAACCCGGTAAAGCCCCCCCCTCAACGGATCAACCCTCCTTAGGCTCCTTGTATTGGAGTATCCCACGCTGGAATTATAACTAAAACCACGAAAACGCTAATTTTTCAAAATCTGGGGGAATAAACATGGAAAATATAGATGCGAGCCTTTTCCCTATACAGTAATTACCCTTTCATTAGTAGGCTATATTCAGGTACATTGGGATTTGTAATTGATAATTAATGTTAAGAACGGGGTGTTATTTATTACCCAAGTCGGTAAGACACTTGCAGGCGTATACAAACCCACCTGCCGTCCTGCCTCCAAAGGACAATATTCTCAACTTCTTTAGCACTTTTGTTTGGGAAAACCATTGCTAACGCTAACCTACCCTGGGGGCTACCATCCCCACACCCCTGCTGGTCTTAAAATTGATAATGATGACAAAATATGAGGTAAGAGTTGTGTTAGCGAGCGTACCGAACTACCGTGACCGTCCGCAGTCCGCACTCCCGCTCCGCTTTGTTTACATTGTCGCACGCTTGCAGTTGCAATTGAGTCTAATTTGACTGCTGGGTTAGGCCCTATAGGCTATATGATAATGACAGTCACAATAAGTCATGGGCAAAGCACCCCTCAACTCATTATTGTTGTATCCTACGGCCGGGTGTTGGATAAAAAAAATTACCGGCCGTGGGATACATAGCCTAGGCCTACAATTATTACAATAATAGGTTGAGGCGGGCTTTGCCCCCTTCACCCGGGTCACCCCCCATGACTTATTGTCATTATTAGCCTATAGGCCTATATATTACCAGCAGGGGCAAATAACGGTAAGAGTTTATCACCAACCAGTGACGGGCCCCATCGATGATTATTAGTGTGTTATCACTTTCATGAACGATACTTTGTTGGTGTATATGTACTTACCGTCGCAAATTCGCTATAAGTGAAATACGAGAAACTGTAAGAAATACCTCCCTGTCGATGGCCGCGGCGCAATAGTACACAATGGCCGTCGTTCGGGAGCTCTTACCCTCAATCTTTCAGTCGAACGTCACTACACCTAGCGGTCTTTTTAGGAATCATGAACCATAGCAAGAACCAATCACAGCCTTCCATCAAATTATCAACCAATCACACAGTCTTTCAGTCGTCACATCACGCGCCACGCCCCTCGCTGGCCCGGGCGCCGGGCGGGCTCAGTTTGAAGATGGAACCCTAACATGGAGGTCGTGGTGGTATGTGCTACGAGTTTTTCAGGTAAATTGTTGTACTTTGGTATTTTTATTTACTGGATCAGTCTGAAGATGGTTTTTTCTTTGATATACAGTGTTGTTTAATACCAAGGACTGTCGCATTTTACTATTTTCCCATTAGCCTATCCATCAATGAGGCATATGGGAGAAAGATTAGTGAACAGTTTCTGAATGACAGGAAAGCATACTACAGAGCTGTGAAAGAAGCCAGAGGGAAGAAGACTGAGAGTGTCTCAGGTGGTAGGATGAGGGACATGAATGGGGAAGTGGTAGAGGGTGATGGTGTGGTGAAAGTATGGAAAGATCATTTTAGTAGCTTAGCTGTAAAGAGTAGGGGGAAGGCAAAGATCTCATCCATAGGAATGGAGAGAGGTAGAATAAACAGGGTAGTTGAAAGCCAGATAAGCAGAGAAGAAGTAAAAGAAGCAATCAATAGACTTAAAATGGGCAAAGCTGCTGGAGTAGATAACATCCCAGGTGAAATGCTGAGATATGGAGGAGAAGAAGCTGTTGACATAATGCATAGGTTATGTAAATTAGCATGGGAAAAGGAAAGTGTACCAGAGGACTGGAGGAAAGCAGTGATAGTACCCTTGTACAAAGGGAAGGGTAGTAAAGAAGAGTGTAAGAATTATAGGGGAATTAGCTTGCTTAGCATACCTGGAAAGGTACACGCAAGAGTAGTAACACAGAGGCTACAGAAGATAACGGATGACAAAATAGGCGAGGAACAGGGAGGTTTCAGAAAGGGCAGGGGCTGCGTTGACCAGATAGCCTCAATGCGATTGTTGGTAGAGAAGTATCTGGCTAATAACAGAAAACTCTATGCAGCATTCATGGATTTGGAAAAAGCCTACGACAAAGTAGACTGGGAGGGCCTGTGGGATGTGTTAACAGTATATGGTGTGGGAGGAAAGTTGCTAATGGCAGTAAAATCTTTTTATAGGAATGCAATGGCAAATGTGAAGGTAGGGGATAAGTTAAGTGAAAGTTTTGAGGTCAATGTAGGTGTAAGACAGGGATGTGTCATGTCAGCTTGGTTGTTCAATATATACATGGATGGAGTGATTAGGGAATGTAGGGCTGTATCAATGGGTGTGGGAGCTAGACTGGAATCAGAGGGAAGAACATGGAAGATTTTAACATGCCTATATGCGGACGATGCAGTCCTGTTGGCGGAAAATGCTGAAGAACTTCAGAGAGTGGTCACTGACTTTGACAGGGTATGTGAAAAGAGAAAGTTAAAGGTCAATGTAGGGAAATGTAAGGTAATGGTGTTTGAGAGAAGAATGCATGAAACTATAGATTTTAAGGAACAATATAGAATCAAGAAAGAACACAAGAAAAGTTGTAAAATAAAATTGAAAAATGAAGTACTAGAAGAGGTTGAAAGTTTCAAGTATTTGGGAGCTGTACTATGCAAATATGGTAAAATGGAGAGTGAGATAAAAGAGAGAAAAATGCAAGGGAGAAAAGTGATTGGAGAACTTGATAGTATTCTCAAAGGAAGAATGGTTAGCCAGGAAGTCAAAAAGTCACTGAGAAACAGTGTGCTGCTCCCAACACTCTCGTATGGAAGCGAGACATGGACGGCAAGTGACGAGGACCTCTTCAAACTAAGAGCTGTGGAGATGAGCTTTTTCAGAATGGCAGCTGGCATGAATAGGCTAGATGGGCCAAGTAATAGGGAAGTGTACGAGTCCTTTGGAATGGAAGAGCAGGCTTTGGGCATTGATTGTGGTGTGGTTGAGTGGATAAAGAGAAGTACTTTGAGGTGGTATGGTCATGTTCTGAGAATGGATGAAGACAGAATGCCAAGAAAGATATATGGGAGTCAGGTGAGTGGAACCGCTAGTAGTGGAAGACCACCTATGGTATGGGAAAAGAAAGTGGAAAAATATATTGAAGAAAAACTTCCACGTAGTGGAAGGGGCATTGTGGCACGGGCAAAGGAGGCATGTCTTGACAAAGTAGCTTGGAGACGTTTCTGTCATGGCCATCCTCTAGTGGGGGTTTCCCAGGGGGAAGCACGGCGTCGGAGATGATGATGATGATGATGATCAATCATAAGACTCAATCTTAATCTCCCCGATAGTGGGGAAGGCTATGAAGATCAGGGAAATTGCGGGGTAAAAGCCGTAAATAATGGGGTAATATTGGAAGAACTCTGAAAATACAATATTGAAAAGTAACAAAACCTGAAAATAGAAAAACCCGAGCCAAGTTTTGAACAAACTTGGCTCGGGTTTTTCAATTTTTCAGAGTCCAAAATCACAGTAGGCCTAACCTCATTTCGAAAGTTAGCTCGTTTTTCTTTGGCAAAAGTTGGCTCGGATTTAAGGGATTTAGCGGGTTAGGTTAGGTTAGGCTAATGTTAACCCCATTATACTAGGTTAGGTTAGGTTAGGCTAATGTTAATCACATTCTTACTGGCTTTATCCACGTTGAAAAACAAAAAAACCCGAGCCAACTTTCGAAATGAGGTTAGGCCTACTGTGATTTTGGACTGTGAAAAATTGAAAAACCCGAGCCAAGTTTGGTCAAAACTTGGCTCGGGTTTTTCCATTTTCATGTTTTGTTACTTTTCAATATTGTATTTTCAGAGTTCTTCCAATATTACCCCTTTATTTACGGCTTTTACCTCGCAATTTCCCTGATCTTCATAGCCCTCCCCACTATCGGGGACCGTGTTTTAAGATTGATGGATAATGGGAAAATAGTAAAATGCGACAGTCCTTGGTATTAACCCTTCCAGCCCGGGTGTCATTTTAAAATGACACAAAAAAAAAAGGGCCGGTGCCCGGGTGTCATTTTAAAATCTCTGTGCTTGAAAGTGTGCTTCAAAATTCGCGCGGCCAAATTTTGCATTGTAGGAGCGACCGCAGCGCCACCAAGCCTCAACTACTAGTGTTATCAGTTCGTACGTGGCCGCCATAGCAAGTTATACTGAAAAAATGCTTTCCGACGTGTCCGATTCGTGCAACCTCCCGCGGGCCCCAGTGCTACCCCGCTTGCAACTTCAACGCCTGTTGCAACCGAGAAGAAAGCTCAACGAAAGAAAGTTAAGCGTTTGTTGAGTGATAGCGCTATACAGCGACAACTTTTTGATAGTGAAGAGAGCAGTGGTGAAAGCTTGGTGGACAAGGAACTATATATAAGTGCAAGTGAAGATGACGATTTCGTTGGCTTTGGAGACGATGATAATGTCGATTTATTTGAGGGGGGAGACAGTAGTGATGATCCTGATGTGGAAGTGTTTCAGGAAGGTGCCATTGAGCTTCCAAGTGTGCTAGAACCTAGGCCTACCCCCTCACCATCTTTGCTAGGTCAGCCTAGGCCTAGCCCTAGCCCAGGACCTTCCCCTTTGCCTGCCCGTACGCCCTTGAAAGTGGGTAAATATTTCTATAAACAATCGTTGGTGAAAAGTGTAGCTAAAAAAGCACGCAGGGCAGCCGCAGAAAAGGATAGGGAAGCTGAAGACAGTGATAATGACGCCGACCCTTGCCTAGCAACCACCCGCATTCCATTGTCCCGACGCCTTGACCCGGGACGCCGCGTGGGTCACCCACAGCCCTCGGCTTCATCTCTCCTTCAGGATGACCAAAGGGCCTCTTCAAGTGGTATTACTATTGTGCCACAGCCCTCAACACACCGCAGAGCATTATTTGCTGCGGAGAAGCCCTCGGCTCGCCGCAAAAGGAGCCCAACTCCCGAGGCCGAGGCTCCCATTGTTGAAGCTCCCGCAGCCTCCCGCGCCCCACACCGCCGACGCCCGGTCACTTCTTCACCCGAATTGTCTCCTGAAGAGGATGCTGACGACCCCAACATTGCCCCAGATGACCTGACGTCGCCTGAGGAGGAAGAGGAAGAGGAACAGGAAGAGGTACCGATGGGTTCCGGGGTGTCACCAACATTTCCCTGTGGCCCAGCTGCTACCCCCAGTGAAATTTTCTGTGGCTTCTATGACAATGAAGTCATGAAATACCTCGTCGAGGAGACCAACAACCATCATGAGATCTGTGCCAACTTTCTTGGCAGGAAGACCAGTGGCATGGAGAGCTGTCACTGTGGCAGAACTATATGTGTTCTTGGCACTCACAATGCTGATGACACATATCAGGAAGCACGCTCTGGCAGACTACTGGATCACTGGCGACATCATAACGACTCCAGCATTTGGCAAGTACATGTCCAGGGACAGGTACTTCGACATCCTCTCCTATCTCCACCTGACAAACATGGCAGTCCACCTTCCCAACTCATTATGGAAGTGTATCAGGAAGCTGTATGACATGATACATCATCGGTTCACCACCTACCTGATTCCTTTCCAGAAGATGTGCCTCGACGAGTCTCTGGTCTTGTTCCGTGGTAGGCTGCACTTCCGACAGTATATCCCGTCCAAGAGACACCGCTTCGGCATCAAGCTCTTCGTCCTCTGCGACTGTTTGACGGGGTATGTGCTGGACTTTATAGTCTACAGCGGCAAGGCTGGAGAAATTGAGACTGACCCCCTCATTGGTTTTGGTGGCGCTGTAGTGAAGAAGATGATGGAGAGGCACTTCAATAAAAACCACATTCTCTACACAGATAATTACTACACGTCGCCTCTCCTGACCAAGTACCTCCATGACCGCAAGACCGGAACTGTCGGCACAGTCAAGGGCAAGAGGAAGGGCGTGCCAGGCTACCCAACCAAGACGAAGAAGGCGGACATCTTCCACAAGAAGAGTGGCCCCATCCTCTCCATCCACTGGCATGACCAGCGCAAAGTCAACCTCCTCACCACATGCCACAAGGCCGAGATGGTCGCCACAGGGAAGGTGGACCGAAGAACCAAGAACCCCGTCCAGAAACCAGCTGCTGTCCTGGATTATAACCTCAACATGCGCCTCGTTGACAAGTCCGACATGCAGATGGGCTTCATCGACTGCCTGCGAACATCTTGCAGGTGGTACAAGAAGTTTATCCTGCATACGGTAGATATGTCGGTCCTCAATGCCTACAACATCTACCGTCTGAGGACTCCAGGAGCCAAGAAGTACTGTACAAGTCCCTGCGGAAGTTCCACAAGCAGGTGATACTTGAGCTCCTGGCTAAACATGCGGGTACACCAGGGAGGCCACTACAAGGACCAGGCCAGCTGGACAGAACGGGGTGTGCTGAATTTTTCAGGAAGCACCAGCTCAACGCCCTTCCTTTCAAAGCACCAGGTAGTAACGCTAGGAGTCAGAAGAGGTGCCATGTGTGCAGCCACACAACTCGCAGACCCCGCAAACCCACAAAAACCACTTGGGAATGCCTCGAGTGTCAAGTTGGACTGTGTGCTGGCACCTGCTTCAACGACTTCCACACTCTAACAAACTTTTGAAGTGGAAGTGACAACAGTGAAAGTGACACTCAAATGTAGGCTAAGAATAATAATATAACTAAGTATAAGTGAAAAGGACACATATAAGTAATAATAAGTGCCTTCAATAACAATATGAACAAGTGAAAGTGACACTAAAATATATATTTCTAACAATAAATAAGTGAAAATGACACTCAATAAGCCTAGGCCAGTCAAAGTGACAGTATAATAATAATAAAACTAAGTATAAGTGAAAGAGACACACACAAGTAATAATAAGTGCCTTCATAACAATATGAAAAAGTGACAGTGACACTATATATATTATTAGCTTACCTAACAATCAATGTAGCATCTGTCGATGTTGGGTACACCATGGGAGTAAGCGCTGTAGTAGAATAAAGGGGCCCCTGCCGAAGGATAAGTCAGAAATAGAGAAATTTGAGTGCGTAGTGTGCAAAGGCGAGCTTGTGTTAAGTGATGATCCTGTGGCTGTGAATTTTGGAAATGAGTCTTTGGAGCTGGTGAACAAGTTTTGTTACCTAGGAGATACCATCTCTGCCGGTGGTGGGGCCGAGGCTGCCACTGTTGCTAGAATTAGGTGTGGCTGGGGGAAGTTCAGAGAATTGATGCCAATCCTGACCATGAAAAGAATGCCTCTCCCCCTGAAGGGAAAGGTGTATGCCTCATGTGTTAGAAGTGCAATGACGTATGCCTCAGAAACATGGGCCGTTAAAGTAGAGGATGTCAACAGAATGGAGCGTAATGAGATGAGAATGGTGAGATGTGTGGGGCCAGGCTACAGGATAGAATAACAAATGTTGAGCTGAGGAGACGTTTAGGTATAAAGAGTATTAGCGAGGTGATGCGTACAAGTAGACTGGGATGGTATGGACATGTGGAGAGAATGGATGAACAAAATTGGGTGAAAAAATGCAGGTCTGTGATTGTGGAGGGAGCTGCACCAAGGGGTGGACCGAGGAAGACCTGGGATCGGACTATACGCGCCGATCTCAAATCCAAGAACTTGACAAGTGAAGCAGCCCTTAACAGGGTTGCCTGGAACGCCGCCATTAGGACAAGAGACTGAAACTGCACTGATGTGTGGAACACTCAGTCTTAACATTTTATGTATGTAACAATACATAAAAGGGGAAATGACACTACCAATTATCAAAGTCAAGTGAAAGTGACACTATCATCATAATAATAATAATAATAAAATGAAGTATTAAGTGACAGAGACACAAATAAGTTCATGTAAATAACTTTATTGAGTGAAAATAACATAATAACTATAATAAATGACAGAATAACCAATAAAACACTATCAAATCGCTTCCCGGCATAATTGCGGGTGGAGCGACGAGTGCAACTGGGCGTCTTAGCCGGGGCCGCGGTTGAGTGTTCGGACGCGCCGAGGTAAATACGCGGCAAAAGTTACCTCCACTTCCATCACCATCACTCTGGAACCAGTTGAGCTAGAGAGCTCTACTCAACGCCATTCTACGCAGCAAGGTAAGGCGCCCATTTCTATATATGTTTGATTAATGTAGACCTTAATATATTAAGCGAGATTAGCCTTAGTTTACTTTTGTTGATATTCGGCCAGATCGCCCGGATACGAGCTCCGTCCTTTGGAAAGCCTGCCCGGGCCAGGAGGGTTAACCCTTCCTACCCAGTCTGCCTTAGGTAAGGACAGCTACCCGGTATGCCTTACCTAAGGCAGCAGCTTAATAGCCTAATTAAGCTTGGTCTGAACGCCGTGCGTACGACGTATGTCAACAAACCCAAGCGTTGCGTCACCGCACCTCCGAAAACAAGAAGGAGAAGACTCTTCAATGTTATTGTTCTGACGTCAGACGAAATTAGTGTCTGAAAAGCCCCCATATTGGCAACATCTCTGCAATATTGGCTCCACTGAAATCGTCATCACAACTGAACCAGTTGACTTACAGAGCTCTACTCAACGCCAAAATACAGATTGAAAACCGCACTACGATTATAGATGAGTGGGAAAGTTCTAGCAGTGAAAATAAACATAAATACGGTAGCCTAGGCCTAGACGTTTTTCAGCCATTTCGCCCGGGTAGGGGCGGCCGTCATTGGGTAAGACAGCCCGGGTAGGAAGGGTTAAACAACACTGTGTATCAAACAAAAAAACAAAAAACACAAAATAACAAAAAATAACCTGAAAAACTCGTCACTGGTTGGTGATAAACATTTACCCAAATAACTACAGTCAAATTAGACGCTAGGCCTAATGTAGGCTAACTGCAAGCGTGCGACTGGGTCTATGTAAACAAAGCGGATGGTACGCCCACTAACACTAGGCCTATTCTTACCAAATAAATATGATACCAGGAAGAGTTCGCTTCGGGATTGTGTTATTGGGCAGAGGCCTACCTGTGTTTACATGATGTTTGTGGTTATCTTCACAACGTAAGACCATCAAAGTGATAAAACAAAAAGCATGTTGCTAGCCTAGCAGGGTGTCAAACGACGCTGTTTTTTTGAGTGATAACGCAAATGAACTTTTTGTATAGGCCTAATGATAACAGAAACTCCCCCAACCCTTTTTTTTTTTTTAAGAAACAAAAAAGGTAAATTGACATAATTTTGGTCTCCATATTTTCCATCTTGATTGCTTTTAGATTGCAGGAAATACTGTTTTAGACACCTAAATTCTCAAAAAAATCACGGGGGGGCATGCCCCCGGACCCCCCTAGAGCTCGCGCCTTCGCCGCTCCGTCGCGCTATAATGATAACAAAATAATAAACCATAGGCTAATGATAACACAATTCATATTTGAAAAATGTTATTTTAATACCACAAATTTTCCGAGTGTTTTTTATAAACAAAATTGGTCATTTGCATCAATATACAGTGTTTGTAATTACAGTAATTAGAAATCTCGGGAAAACCTATTTTCCCCATTAGGCCTATCTATCAATGTTGAGACACGCTCGCTCCCCGATAGTGATTTGAAGACATTAGCCTAACCTAACCAACCTTACCTAACCTAACCTAGTATTATGGGTGGGGGCTGCCGCCCCCACACCCCCGCTGGTTGAGTACTAATCCCTTAATAAAAAAATTAAAAATTGGCTGTCGATTATACGAAGGTGAAAGAAAAGTCGATGAAGTCTATGGTGTTTACTCTGCAATCTTCAGCTTGATTGTACATTGATAACGGGAAAGTACCGTATTGACAACCTTGTTACGAAAATTAAATTTTAGTAGGCTACCATACTTTTATATTAGGTTTTTCCGAGGGTTTAACACATTTTCATATGATCTTTAGAGCTATCGATGACTGAAAGTACCGTATTAACAACCTTGTTACGAAAGAGACATTTTAGTAGCCTACCATACTTTTTTATTAGGTTTTGCCGAGGGTTAAAACAAATGTTATTATGATCTTTAGAGCATATAGATTCATTATTTATCTTTAAATATATCAACAAAATTTGTGGTATTAAAATAACATTAAACCTTCATATTTTGTGGATTGACACCCTGGCTAAGCCTAGGCCTAAACTGGAGAAGCAATCTGGAGATTAGGCTAGGGTAAAATTCTAGTTTCACGTACACAGCGACAAAAGGGAGGCGCCGTTGTAAAGCCATAGCTTCCCGACCAACTATGAAGATCAGGGAAATTGCTGGGTAAAAGACGTAATAGGTCCTATAATGATAATAAACTACATTAACGACATAAGCCTAACCTAACAACCTTACCTAACCTAACCTAGTATTATGTAATAGCTATGGTACCGCATATGGGGAGAAAATATATTTTTTTTTTACAGTAGGCCTAGGTATAATTCCTTAGGTCAATATACAGGAGGCGCTACAATATAGGTAGCAAAATTCTAATGGTAGTTTTGGGTTCCTATCATCATATGCTTCATTTCTATATACTTTTTACCCCCGGGGGAAAAAAAAAAATCTTGTTTTTTTTATTTTTTTATTGGATTTTTTTTTTTTTTTTTATTAACCTAACCAAAAAACCTAACCTAACCTAACCTAAATGTATTTGGGGGCTATTAGGTTAGGTTAGGTTAGGTTAGGTTTTTTGGTTAGGTTAATGACCAAAACAAAAAATCCCAAGAAAATAAATGAAAAATCCCAAGATTTTTTTCTTTTTTTCCCGGGGATAAAAAGTATATAGAAATGAAGTATATGATGATAGGAACCCAAAACTACCATTATAATTTTGCTACCTATATTGTAGCGCCTCCTGTATATTGACCATTCCTTATAATGCATTTCCGCCGCTTTGGACATATATAGGAATTAAGTATGGTATATGACAACTCTAAAGTAGCCTAGCCATAGAAATTTATGAGTATGCTGTGAAAGCGAAACTAGAATTAAACCAGGGTGTCAATCCACTGTGTTATCATTATGGTTTATTATTTTGTTATCATTATAGCGCGACGGAGCGGCAAAGGCGCGAGCTCTAGGAGGGTCCGGGGGCATGCCCCCCCCCCCCCCCCCATGTGATTTTTTGTTGAGAATTTAGGTGTCTAAAACAGTATTTCCTGCAATCAAGATGGAAAATATGGAGACCAAAATTATGTCTATCTATCTATATGCTCAGGCCCAATCCCCATTTTGGGGGTAGCCGACTCAAGACAGAGCAAGAACAGGGAAAACACAAAAACAACATAAAACAAAAAATAAACACAGATAAAAAACACAAACTCTCACACATCCAGGTCACCCAGGAGAAGACCCAGAGACCAGGGTTACCAAGGTCGCTCCAGCACTCCCCCGGCCCCTGACCACCCGGAGAGGTTCCGATCTCGGCAGGCAGACATGCAGCGGAGCCAAAGCCACAAGCCCTCCCACCACACTTCCAGGCACACCCTTCATATTAATCGTCTCCCCGGGCCAGGCGCCTGATGGACTATTATCTAGTCCAACTTGCGCCCGACCCCTTACTCCAAATGACCACGTGTTCACTCAACTATTCACAAGCATTCTCCATTCATTCCTGTTTATTACCACTTCCTTTGCCTGATCTATAGTCATTCCTCTATCATCCAAAGCTTTTCTTACACAGTCTCTCCATCTCAATGGGGTCTTCCTGCCCTTCTATCTCCCCTTGTACCTGACTCACATATTCTCTTTGTAAGCCTTTCATCTCCCATTCGTTCAACATGACCATACCAGCTCAGCACCCTTCTGTCCACTCTGGCTGACAAATGTTCTTGCTGCCCCACTCTCCTACGTATCTCTTCATTCCTCAATCTGTCTCTACGAGTAACTCCACACATACTCCTCAAGCAGCTCATCTCCATCGCATCCAGCTTTCTTCTCTCCTTTTCCTTCAGAGCCCACATCTCAGCCCCATACATCACTGTTGGCACAACAATTCCTTGATACATTGCACTTTTTACTTTCATTCCGAGATTTCTCGTCTTCCACATACTTCCCATTGCTCCAAAAACCTTCCTTCCTTCACACTCTCTGTTTTACCTCCATTTCCGTACCTCCACTCCTGCTTATTGTTCCTCATAGATATTTAAAACTCTACTTGTTCCAATATTTCCCCATCCAGCCTCACATCTAGATTCACCCCTATTACACATCATTACTTTACTTTTATTGACGTTCACCTTCAGTTTCCTCCTACCACAAACCACACCAAACTCTTTGACTACCCGCTGCAGTTTCTCCTCAGAATCCGCCATCAACGCTTTGTCATCAGCGATCAGCAACTGATATAACTCCCAATCTCTACCATTCTTTCCTACTAAACCCAATCCTCTTCCCATAGTTCTCATTTTCACCTCCCTCACCACACCATCCATAAACATATTAAACAGCCATGGTGACATTACACAACCCTGTCGCAAACCTACCTTTACCTCAAACCATTCACTCAACTCACCATTTCCTACTCTAACACATGCTCTGCTCCCTTCATAAAAACTCTTAACTGCTTCTAACAAATTTCCTCCAATTTCATAAATCCTTAACACCTTCCACATTGCTTCACGGTCCACACGATCATACGCTTTTCCAAGTCCATAAAAGCCCAAAATATCTCCTTATGCTTCTCTAAAGACTTCTCGCATAACAGTCTTAATGCTAACATCTGATCAACGCACCCTATTCCATACCTAAAACCGAACTGATCTTATCCTATTGCAACTTCCGTACCACTTTATTATCCTCTCTATCAACACCCTGCCATACAGCTTTCCAACCACTGACAATAAACTAATACCTCTATAACTTGAACACTCCTGCCGATCTCCCTTCCCCTTGTACAACGGCACAATACATGCACTCTTCAAGTCTATTGGTATCATTGACACAGCAAAGCACACATTGAAGTCTCACCAACCAATCTATTATCACATCTCCACCCTTCTTTATACACTCCACAGCAATACCATACAAACCTTCTGCTTTTCCCGCTCTCATTTGTTTCGCTGCTTCTTTCACCTCATTTTCCTCAATCATTTCATTCATTCCCTGCCACCTGGGTGGCCTGGGTAACCTATCTCCATTAACCACTGCTTCAATCACTGCTTCTCTTCCATCTCTTGCATTTAACAAAGATTAAAAATACTCGGCATATCTTTTCCTCACTTCAACTGGTTCCACTAGTAATACTCCATTTGCATATTTCCGCCATAATAGGGCTCATTCACGCACTCCTGATTGATTAGGCAAGTATCTGAACAAAATTAAATGTATTCAGCCAAAAACTAAAAGAAAATGACACCAAAACGAGCTTTGTAGCTCACAGGGTTCACCTGCAGCACTACCATAGATATCGCTAAAATTAGCAATTTTTGCTAATGTCTCGCTACATTTGCCTTTGGCAGCACTGTATATCTCGCAAGACTCTGACTCAGAGCCCTCAGTGCCTCAGCTGCCTGGCTGAGAGAAGGACGTGTCGCCTTTCACGGACCTGCTTCCTTGCACTCGATTTTACAGGCTTGGCTTTAAAAGCCTGTAAATTGACGTAAATTGCCATGGCGTTCGGGAACGTCTCCCGCAGCCAATGGGTTAATGAAAAGTAACAGATTCCAAAAACAAAATCCATGGGAAAATTTGTGACATTAAAATTAAGTTTTCCACATACCCTTCAGTGTTGGATATGCGTAGAGCATCGCAAATGTCTCAAAAAAAAAAAAAAAAAAAAAAAAAAAAAAAATCCCCTGTATAAAGCGCCGCGCCATCATGGCCGTCAATTTTCGAGATATTTCAGACTACAATTCAGTAATTATTGTACCCCAAATCTAATTAAGCCCCCTGGCCCTACTGGCAACATAGATCCTGATACTGCAGTTGGGATATTGTACATGCTAAGATTGGTATGCAGGATTCGAAACTGCATAATAAATCATAGGCTTGTGCAGTATTCTTTAACTGTCTTCGTGGTGAGCATCCTAGGTTCGAGTCCCCGGACTGCCACATGTGTCTGTTAATTTCATTAATCGATTTTAGGAGTAGAGTTGGTTGGTGGAGCAAACATAATAATTCATACGGGTTCAGTAGTAATTTATCGAGAGGTCTTCCCTAGGGTTAAGTGCCCCATTAATTACTATTTCCTTTCACCTATGCATAGCCTCCGATAGTGCAGTTGGGATATTGTACATGCTAAGATTGGTATGCAGGATTCGAAACTGCATAATAAATTGTAGGCTTGTGCAGTATTCTTTAACTGTCTTCGTGGTGCAGTGCATAGTGTGTTGATTTTTGGTGTGAGCATCCTAGGTTCGAGTCCCCGGACTGCCACATGTGTCTGTTAATTTCATTAATCGATTTTAGGAGTAGAGTTGGTTGGTGGAGAGAACATAATAATTCAATAAGTTGTGGGGGGTGAGGGCTCCTCACCCCAATCCTGTGTCCAATGGCAACACTCAAATGCAATGATCCTTGCTAGCCTATATAAAACTACTGTATTAGGCTAAATATAAATGAAAAAATTAAAATTAAAATAAAAAGAAAACAAAAATGAAAAATCGAGGCTGGGTAACACTGGACAATGACCCAAGGCGGGGCGGTACACCCGGTAACTACATTCGGCAAGAATGTTAAGTGCGGGCGTATCGCCATCCTTGTTTACACTACGCGTAGTGGCGTCGGACCTTTGCCATCGTGTTCCCGTCTATTTTGACTGCCTTTGGATACAATATGTTGAGGAGGGGCTTTGCCCCCCATCATGACATATTGTCATCATCATATATATTGCCAGCAGGGGGCAAATTACCGAAAAAAATCGCCGTCAAAATAGACGCGAACTTAACCACGGCGATCGACAAATGTAAACATGACGGCGGCGGCGGCGGGGGAGGCGTCGGACCTTTGCAATCATGTTCCCGTCTATTTTGAATGCCATTGGATACAATAATATGTTGAGGGCCGGGGGGCTTTGCCCCCCCTCACCCCCCCATGACATATTGTCATCATCACATATATTGCCAACAGGGGCCAAATAACTGAATAAATCGCCGTCAAAATAGACGCAAAGTTAACTGCGGCGATCGCCCTAGATCAGTGTTATTCACTATTTTTTTCAAGAGAGCAAAAAGTTCAGGAAATATTCAGAGTGAGAGCCCCATAAGGCTAATAAGCCACAAGGATAAGCAGAAAACAAATATATATAGGAACTAAATTAAATATTTTTGTGGGTTTCCATAATCACAGATTTATAGAACAAGACTAGTAACAATTATTATATTGAAATTCTTTAGTAAAAATAAATTATATTGAAATTCTTGACTTCACTAATATAAAATAAATACATTCATTTAATGTTGTGATGACCGGAAATGAGCCAGCTGTTCTTTTACTTTCTCCATGCTGTACTTGTAATTTGTCACTGCTATTATTGTTAGGATATCCAGTTGTGGTTGTATTTCTGGTGGTTCATCTTCTTTTGTGTGCTTACGTTTTATAATAAATGTGTCCATTTTGATTATAGACCGGCTAATTCACTGCCTGGAAGACGACAAATTGGTGAAAAAAATAACCAAATGTGGAAAATACAGCGTTTGAGTTTGTAAGACTACGAGTTTAGTTCCATACATTTCATGCATATACCGAAACAGTCTTTTTCTCATAAAATAACACTAATTTACGAGGCACCATAACCCACTTTTCTGATGTGGTGTTAATAAAATGAGTGAATGGACAAGACTGGCTGAGTATGGGCCGCCGAGCGCTGGACTTACGTAACCCACACGTACAGTTCCTGTACAGAAGGCTCATACTCCTCTCTCTCTCTCTCTGTCTCTCATCATTCCTGTATAATGGGTACTCTCTCTTTCCTCCTTTTCTCTTTGTGTTGAATAATTATGAAAATTAACCCTCCAGCCCCGGCTACGCATTACATAAATATTCCCCGAAATCCGGGGGTTTTGGCCGAAAAACGTCTACGCCTAGGCTACCGTATCTTTGTTATTCTGACTGCTTCCGCATTCCCGCGCATCCCCAAGCGTAGATGTGTTTCGTACCTGTAGAATGGCATTAAGTAGAGCTCTCTAAGTCAACTGGAGATAACTTTATGGCAAAAACGGCCACTTTACACTACTTTTCGATACTTAACCTCTGAAGTGCGCATGGGGGTAATTGGAAACGTC
Organism: Paralithodes platypus; assembly: GCA_032716605.1. NCBI lineage: Eukaryota > Metazoa > Arthropoda > Malacostraca > Decapoda > Lithodidae > Paralithodes > Paralithodes platypus. The sequence continues at coordinate 33,342,636 of CM064481.1, forward strand.
CCCCTGTGCTGACGTATTTGAGGTGTTTCCGTCACTAAAATATTCATTGTGCCATTAATAGCATTAATATTTATCCATATGCGCCTATTATGGGTTGATTATAAAGGTATTAACCTGAAACAACAATAAAACGAGTGAAAACAGCGTTTGGATGGTCAAAATCGGAGATATAGCCCGCGAGTTGTATAATGTATGGGTGAGGCAATCTGCTTTCCCGCCAATTTCCCCCAAGGCCACTGAGACGATCGATACTCTCTCTCTCTCTCTTGCACTCGCTTGCTATCAGTGATGACCACACCCTCCAATCGGATTTCTAATGTTAGCACGAAAATATACCTCAGAATAAGGGAATAACAGGGAAAATAGGTGATAACTGAAGGAGAGGAGGAAAGTGGGGAAGGAGGGGAGGTAGAGGACTGAGATTTTGCATGGCCCAGGGGCCAAAAAAAAATAAAAAAAAAAAAAAAAAAAATTTTTTTTTTTTTTTCGATGTCAAAAGTTGATTTTTATTTTCTCTGACTCTTAAGAGTCTTCCCGCAGTGCGCCGGGGGAACTCTTAAGAGTCTCCCCGCAGCTCCCGGGTTAACAATAACATACAGGCACACACGAACAAGCGACGCACTCCTTCTTGTGGCCGGAGATGCGGGGCGTCGTTCCAGCCGGCTGTTGTTTACATGCGTCGGACGTACGCCTCGCACACCAAGCTTACAGGCTTTGAGCTCATGGGTGTTTAAGAGCCCTTCCGGGTGCCTCGGGGGGTGTTTTTTATGGGCGTTCAAGAGCCCTTCCGGGGCTGGAGGGTTAAAGAATTGCCGGGGCCACTAGGCCTATTCCCATTAGCAATTTTATTAAGTGATACGTCTGATATGGCATAATGATGCAATTTATATCTAATACTTTGGACTTTTCTCTGATTACTAATGAATTCTCTCTCTCTCTCTCTCTCCTCTCTTGCGAGCCGCCACTGGCTCGCGAGCCGCGCAATGAAGACCACTGCCCTAGATGTAAACATGACGACCATACGCCCGAACTCTACATCCATCCCCTACATTCTAGGACACTTGTAAATTAGTACCACAAATTCGGCATAATAGATAGGGCTAGGCTAATCCATTGACTAATGAATAATCTTAAACAACACTCCTGCAGCACTATTAAAAACAATTTACAGTATCAGGAAAAAAAGGGACCAATAGACTAGATATTTTTCTCATTATAGTCCGCATGGAGGAATTTCGTTAAGACAACCCACGCATATCATGCTGCCCGAAAGCAGTATTCGGTAAATATTTACTAGACGCAACAATATAGACCTATATTGTGTAACAAATTTCTAATGGTAGTTTTGGGTTCTTATCATCATATGCTTCATTGTTTATATAATTCTTATCCCGGGAATTTTTTTTTTTTTTTTTTTTTCTAGGGATTTTTTGTCTTCAATTAACGTAACCAAAAAACCTAACCTAACCTAAATGTATTTGGGGTCTATTAGGTTAGGTTAGGTTAACCCTTCCCACCCGGGAAGCATTTTAAAATGACACCCCTTGCGAAGGACAGGAGCCTGTGTGTCCCCTTGAAATCCGTAAGCTTGAAAGCCTATTAACCCTCCAGCCCCGGCTACGCATTACATAAATATTCCCCGAAACCCGGGTGTTTTGGCCGAAAAACGTCTAGGCTAGGCTACCGTATCTTTGTTATTCTGACTGCTTCCCGCATTCCCGCGCATCCCCAAGCGTAGCTGTGTTATTTACCTGTAGAATGGCGTTAAGTAGAGCTCTCAAAGTAAACTGGTTCAGTTGTGATGATGATTTCATTGGAGATAACTTACGGCAACAACAGCCACTTTACACTACTTTTCGATACTTAACAACAACATACAGGCACACACGAACAAGCGACGCTCTCCTTCTTGTGGCCGGAGATGCGGGGCGTCGGTCCAGCCGGCTGTTGTTTACATGCGTCGGACCGACGCCTCGCACACCAAGCTCACAGGCTTTCAACCACTGGGCGTTAAAGAGCCCTTCCGGGCAGCTCGTGTATGCTTTTTTATGGGCGTTCAAGAGCCCTTCCGGGAACAGAGGGTTAAGCGTGTTTTGAAAGCCATGCGTCCCACGCATGTAAACAAAGCCTGTCTTTGCGACACCGCACCTCCGAAACCAAGAAGGAGACGTCGGATCAATGTTGTTTTTGTATGCTATGACGAAATTAGTGTCTGCAAAGGTCCGATATTGCGAAAATCGTATCAAATTTCTCTCCACGGAAATCGTCATCACAACTGAACCAGTTGACCTAGAGAGCTCTACTCAACACCAGTTTACAGATAAGAAACAGCATTACGTTTAGAGATGCGTGCGAATTCTCCAGCAGTTAAAATAACAAAGATACGGGTAGCCTATTAAAGATGTTTTTCGGCCAGATCGCCCGGATCTCGATAATGTCCTTAGGATAGTGAGCCCGGGCGGGATGGGTTAACCCACCAGACCGTGTAGGGCTCTGAGGCACCCATAACAAATACCCCCCACGGAACCCGGCAGGGCTGAGGCTCCGGCAGCTTGAAAGCCTGTAAGCTTGGTGTGCGAGGCGTCCGTCCGACGCATGTAAACAACAGCCGGTTGGACCGACGCCGCGCATCTCCGACCACAAGAAGGAGAGGCGTCGCTTGTTCGTGTGTGGTGTGTGTTATTGTTAACCCAGTGAGACCCAGCGTCGCACGTGATGCGTCGGCAGTGTTTGATCACCAACTCCCAGCGACGCATCACGTGCGTCCGACATATAAAAAACACTTACGTGGCTCGTAAGGTAGGAAATGGCGGGAGAATAGGAGGGGGAGGTACCGTAGTGTGTTTGGGAGCCGGGCCAGTAGGTGTGAGCGGGCCGAGACAGCCGCGCGGCTGGTGGTGGTGGGCTTAGTGGGGATACTTTACACCCTTAGTTCACCGCCACTTTGAACCTTCATTACTCCTGTCGTATAGGAGCTAGAGGCTTGAGATTTATGTGAGACACTCCTTAGGATGTATGCCGTACAATGCCATACTCAGTTTTTACCCTAGTGCTCCCGGGCGGGTGGTCATGCGGGGGAGACGAACTTTCGAACCCCCCACCCCCGCCCCCCAAATGACCGAAATGAGTTTTTTTTTTATTTTTTTCTTCATTTCTAACCATTCTCTTCCATTTTGGCTCAACCAATTTTTTTGAGGCTCCCCCCCCCCCCCAAAAAAAAATGTCAGAGGTGATTTTTTGTTTTTTTTTTCATTTCTCATCCTTGTCCTCCATTTTAGCAAACAAAAAAAAATAAGTGAAAATGGCTTGGGACTGGGGTGAACAAAATATTATAACTAGCCGGGGCTCAACGGGTTAAGTAGCGAAAAGTAGTGTAAAGTGGCTGATGTCGCCACAAAGTTATCTCCACGGAAATTGTCATCACAACTGAACCAGTTGACTTAGAGAGCCCTACTCAACGCCATTCTACAGGTACGAAACACATCTACGCTTGGGGATGCGCGGGAATGCGGAATCAGTCAAAATAACAAAGATACGGTAGCCTAGGCGTAGACGTTTTTCGGCCAAAACCCCCGGGTTTCGGGGAAATTATAGAATACAATAGCTGGGGCTGGAGGGTTAGTGGGGAAAAAAAAAAAAAAAAAAAAAAAAAAAAAAAAAAAAAAAAAAATCCCGAGGATAAAAATTATATAGCAATGAAGCATATGATGATAGGAACCCAAAACTGATATTAGAAATGTGTTACCTATATTGTTGCGTCTCACAAATATTGACCCAGTCTTCTGCGGGTCCCCCTGACAAGACAACTTGAAAAAAACAAAAACAGATTTCACCGAAAAATAGGCCTAACCGATTGTAAACAAAGCATTCCGTCGACTTGACCTAGCTCCTTCTCGTCTTGTAATGCGGCATGCGATTCACTCAATAAATGGCGTGAGCGTGATTCACCCGCCATAGGCTAGTCGTTACGCACCAAAACAAAGAATTGGCAACCTGTTTTGGACAATATAAAGTTTATGTAATTAAATTCAGATATTGATTTTATCGTGGCCAATAGGTTTCTTATACCATGTATTTCATTCCTATATGTGTCTAAATACGCGTACAAATGTTTTACTGATACTGAAAAAAACACAAAATCGGTAATTCTGCATAACTACAACTCCTGTTATTTTAGGTTTTATTTATTTTATTTTTGTATTTTAATGCTTTGTAAGTGTGTATTTGATTGTTAGAAAGTGCAGAACACTTTTTATTAGCATTTGCATTGTTAATTGTAATTCAGATACCCCAACAATCTAATAGTTTACTCGATTTAGTCAACTTTGAAAAGACATTAGCCTAACCTAACAACCTTACCTAACCTATCCTAGTATTATGGGTGGGGGCTGCTGCCCCCACACCCCCGCTCATTGGGTATTAAAACTATTAAACAATGATATGATAAAGTCTATGGTGTTTACTCTGCAATCTTCAGCTTTGGCTGTCGATAACAAGAAAGTACCAATACAAATTTACCGACTTCTTGTAGGTGAAGCTCTACTCTGATTGGCTACTAAACATCGGGGAGGAGGCTAGAATGTAAACATTATAGGTTTGACTCCTGCAAGGAGATAAAGAAAACCTAATATTTAGTAGTGGCCCCGTAATCATTGACGATTATGCCTATTACATAAGGCTACCTCTTCAAACGCTCATACGCGTAGTTTGAATCTACCGCCGCAGAGCTCAGAGGAACCTTCATCATATAAGCACACGCAAAATCACTCGTGGTTCGTCTTTATGATTTGGTTCTCACTACGAATTTTTTTTTGTAACAAATACAAAATAAAAATATAATAAGAATATCTATTCATAAGCTTTCCATATTCCGTGGATGTACTTCTGTGGATTCTTGGACCAGACGCTGACAAGCGCATCTTTCTGCCTTCACTGACATATCAAGTATAACAAAATCCTTAATACATCAACGAATGGGAAGGGGATGGTCGGGAGGGCCCCAGTCGTCAATGATTACGGGGCCACTACTAAATATTAGGTTTTCTTTATCTCCTTGCAGGAGTCAAACCTATAATTCATTAGTGGCCCCTCCATCATTGACGATTATGCCTGATATCTAAGACTGGAGGGGGACATTCGTAATCATATCATAACCATTGCAAATAGAATAGGCAGATAATCAAACAACCACATAGTATTCTTACTTTGTAAAAAATATATATTTATGTATAAACTTTATACAACATATAAAAAGGGGTACAAGCAGGGGCGTGCTTAAAGAAGCCTGCTTGATGACAAAAAGGTAACTATGAGAATCTGTTCCCAGATCTGAAAGTTAAAGGCACCCCACTTAAATTAAGTGGTGAAAAATAAAACTTTATGTTTACATGTGCACATATAAACCCCATTATCCTAATGTGTATATTCCTTAAAATTAGACACAAAAATAGAATAAATTCTTGTACTATCGCAGATGTACTTACTAAAATGCTACTCTTAAAATTAAATTGCTTCAACAGTGTATCCCACTGAAAGAAACCATTGTTGTACTACATCCATTGTACTTCAACAGCATTTCCCGTAGGCATTACTACAGAGAATTTTTTTAATCACAACACTTATACATTGTATCACAGCTCGTATACTCTGTACATATCCTCCGGCGGGGTCTAGGGTGTCTTATGTTACACTGACTGTGTCCTGGACTGGCTGTACAAAAATAACTCTGATAATGTTATAGGGGAGTGAAAATCAAATTGACAAAATAAGAAAAGTAGCACTTATCCGCACATCACCAAGGTCCCCTGAGTAAGGTAAGAGCCAAAAAATAATAATTCCATGAGACAGGAATCGGGTAGGATGTAGTGACCGGGCGTACAGGGAATGCTAAAGAGAATACGACACTTATCCCAGATTTCAGAAAAGCCAATTATGGTGGGCTAAGAAGAGACTTAAGGGTGGACCCTATTGTTAAGCAATTAAGTCAGGATATGCCAGAGTTAAACTTGCCACCTACATATAACCAGTTTATTGCTTCACTCCACAATGCTCAAAATAAATATATCCCTAAAAGAAGATTTAGATCGACGCAGAACCAACCAAAATGGATGACTAATAAGCTAATAGATCTTATAGGAAAAAAGAAAGGAATATATAGAAAAATAAAGAAAGGCGAAAATCATCTACATATATACTATCAGACTCTATCAAGACAGGTCAAAAAGGAAATCAGGAAAGCAAAAAGAAATTATGAAATAAGGATAGCCAGTGACTCAAAAAATAACCCTAAAGCTTTTTACCAACTATATAAATCAAAAGTTAGAGATGTAATAGGCCCCCTAAAAACTTCAATAGGAGAAATAACAGAAAATTATTTAGAAATGTGCAGTACATTAAATAGTCAGTTTCTTTCCGTTTTCACTAATGAAAATTTGGCACAGATTCCAGAAGTCAATATGGTATATAGTGATAGTACCGGTATAGAAAATATGTTAAGTACAGTTAGTATAAGTAGAAATGTGCTTAAGGAAATTGACAGACTGAAATCTCAAAAATTGCCTGGTCCTGACGAGGTATATGCTAGAGTATTAAAAGAATGCAGAGATGAGTTAAGTAGCCCATTAGCATTTTTATTTAACAAGTCATTAGAAACAGGTTTAGTTCCAGAAGCAGCTTGGAAGCTTGCAAATGTAGTTCCGATCTTCAAAAAAGGTGATAAATCGATAGCATCCAATTACCATCCCATTAGTCTCACATCAATCATAGGAAAGTTGCTAGTCTATTATTGCTAGGAAAATTAGAAGCCACTTTGAAAAATTTAACTTAATAAATTCTTCTCAGCATGGATTCACTCAGGGACGTTCTTGCCTTACTAATTTGCTTAGCTTTTCTCAGAGGTATATGAAGCAGTAGATAGTGACAAGTCATATGATATTATATATTTAGAGTTCAGTAAAGCTTTCGACAGAGTCCCTCATGAGAGATTGATGAGAAAGGTTGAGGCACATGGAATAGGAGGGTCGTTGTTGGGATGGATTAGGTCATGGCTAATTGGTAGGAAACAGAGAGCCAGCATAAATGGTACCAAGTCAGAGTGGGGATCAGTCAAAAGTGGTGTCCCCCAGGGATCGGTATTAGGTCCCCTGTTGTTTCTTATATACATAAATGACCTAGATTTAGGTATAACTAGTAGGATAAGTAAATTCGCAGACAATACAAAAATGGGGAGATCAATTGATTCAGATAGCGATATAGAGTGCCTCCAAAGGGATCTAGATACCTTACATGAATGGTCAGTAAATTGGCAGATGAAGTTTAACATTGACAAATGCAAGGTATTAAAGATAGGGAAGATGCAAACAAATGTTAAATATAAACTAGCTAATTTAGAATTAGAAAATTCAGACTGCGAGAAAGATCTAGGTGTGTTTGTTAGCAATGATTTGAAGCCTAGAAAACAGTGTATAAGCGTTCGTAATAAGGCAAACAGGATTCTCGGGTTCATCTCTAGGAGTGTGAGTAACAGAACTGCTGATGTTATCTTAAAACTTTACTTGTCATTAGTGAGACCCCATATGGATTATGCTGTCCAATTTTGGTGTCCTTATTACAGAATGGACATAGATTAATTGGAGATAGTACAGCGTAGAATGACAAAAATTATCCATAATATTAGAAATCTTCCGTATGAAGAAAGGTTGAAGAAATTAGGTTTACATTCGTTAGAGAGACGCAGAGTTAGAGGGGATATGATAGAGGTATTCAAGTGGGTTAGTGGGATTAACAAAGGGGACATGACAAATGTACTAAAGCTCAGTGATAGCGAAAGAACTCGAAACCAATGGTTTCAAATTACATAAATTTAGTTTCAGAAAAGATATAGGCAAATATTGGTTTGGTAACAGAGTTGTAGATGGGTGGAATGGACTACCAAGTGCTATAGTGGGATAAAAAACGGTAGGGAGCTTTAAGATAAAATTGGATAAGCATATGGACGAGAAGGGTTGGGTGTGAAGGGCGATCAGCCGGGTTGGGCCAATCAGCGCTCTGCAGACCCCCGTAATCCTGCATTAATCTCTAACCGTTTTGGTAAGATGATCCTCAGGGTATTAGAGTGTTGAGCCTATAATTGGGCTTTGTAATTGGGGTTGTGTGGGATAGGGATCTGCCTTGCTTAGGCCAATCGGCTTTCTGCAGACTCCCATTTTCTTATGTTCTTATGTACCGCCATCTTTGTTTACATTACGCGTAGTGGCGTCGGACCTTTCCCATCATGTTCCCGTCAATTTTGACCTAACCTAACCTAACCTAGTATTCATGTAGTAATGACAGGGGGCAAATAGCAGAAAATATAGCGTCGAAATAGACGGGAACGTAAGTGCGATCGCGGCGATCGCCCTATGTAAACAATGACGACCGTACGCCCGAACTCTACATCCATCCCAGGAATCCCGTAATCGAGTTGTTGTTCTGCAGAATACCCATATAAAGTACATGTACTGTAAAAACAAAAAACTCGGACAATATAAAGATGATGTAATTAAATTCATACATTGATTTTATCGTGGCATACAGGTTTCTTATACCATGTATTTCATTCCTATATGTCTAAATGCCCGTAAAAATTTATTACTGATCCTGAAATAAACAAAATATCCTCTATATCGCCTACCTCGCAAGAAGCGGGTGGCTTTGTTTACATCCGCCGCGAAGAAGAAGAAGCGTTGGGGAAAAATTGGTTTTTGCCCCCTACTGTTTAACCCCTCAGACCCGGTAGGGCTCTGAGGCACCCATAACAAACGCGGCCCGCGGAACCTGGTAGGGCTCTGAGGCTCTGGCAGCTTGAAAGCCTGTAAGCTTGTTTTGAAAGCCGTCCGTCCGACGCATGTAAACAACAGCCGGTTGGACCGACGCCGCGCATCTCTGACCACAAGAAGGAGAGGCGTCGCTTGTTTTTGTGAGGCTGAGTGTTATTGTTTAGTATTGAAAAGTGGCTGATATGGCTGACATCGCCACAAAGTTCTCTCCATGGAAATCGTCATCACAACTGAACCAGTTGACTTAGAGAGCTCTACTCAACGCCATTCTACAGGTACGAAACACATCTACGCTTGGGGATGTGCGGGAATGCGGAAGCAGTCAAAATAACAAAGATACGGTAGCCTAGGCGTAGAAGTTTTTCGGCCAAAACCCCCGGATTCGGGGAATATTTATAGAATGCGTAGCCGGTCCCGGAGGGTTAAATATATGACGATTTCAATAAAACGTGGCAGTACGTGTGGAGAGTGAGCAGAGCGAGTTCTTTGACCTGAATGTTGGTTTGAAACAGGGGTGTGTGATGTCCCCGTGGTTGTTTACTGTATACTGTATATGGATGGAGTCATGAAAGAAATACTATCAAGAGCAGTGGATGTTGGTGTATCGCTGAAAAGGGAGGGAATTGAGTGGAAGCTACCTATACTGCTGTTTGCAGATGATACAGTTCTGATGAGTGATAATGAATGGGAGTTGCAGGGTCTGGTAAATGAGTTTGGAACAGTGTGCGAAAAACGGAATTTGAAGGTAAATGCGGGGAAGAGCAAGGTTATGGTCTTCGAAAGGGGTGAAGTCAGAAAGGGGTGAAGTCACAGAGTGTGAGGTGAAGCTGAACGGTCAGGCTATGGAGATCGTCAACTCTTTTAAGTATCTGGGCAGTGTGTTGAGTAAAGATGGGACTATGGATGAAGAAGTGCGGAGAGGGTACAACAGGGGAAGAGGGTTGTAGGAACGCTGAAAGCAGTAACAAGAAATAGGGTGGTCAGTATGGAAGTGAAGACGTCCTTACATGACAGTGTGGTAATCCCGACACTGACTTACGGAAGCGAAGCATGGACGTTGGTTGAGAGACTCAGACCAAGAGTGAGAGCAGTGGAAATGAATTACTTAAGAAGTGCGTGCGGAGTTACATGGAGGGATAGACAGACTAATGAGGAAGTAAGAAGGAGGTGTGGTGTGGAGGTAGATGTGCTGGAAAGTGTGAAAAGGAATAACTTGAGATGGTTCGGCCATATGGAACGTATGAAAAGCGAGAGAATGACTAAGAAGGTGTACGAGAGCGAGGTGGAGGGACAGAGAGGGAGAGGTAGACCGAAAGAGAGGTGGAAGGATGGAGTGAGGAAGTATATGAATGAAGGCGGTGCTGGTTGGGGGGAGGGGCGTCGACTGACTGGGGACAGAGGTGCATGGGGGCGGTTCGTTCGTGGCCACCCCTTCGGGGATCACGGCGTCAGGCAATAGATAGATATATAGAATAAATCCGGGGGGGGGGGCCTTGCCGCACCCCCCCCCCCTCAACATATTTTGTATCCCACGGCAAACGGTTATGGCCAAATTGTTATTTTTCGCGAGTGAAAGGGCGTGTTTTTAGATTGTTGTTTAATAGGTAAATATGCATCTCAGCCTATTATCGCACATCAAAACACCCTAAAGGCCACGTCATACAGAGGTCGACCGCGACCCGACAGTAACCGGAAGGCAATGACTTGCACTTTTCACCCGAATTCACCTGAAGTCCCCGAATGAGACTCGTACCCCGACTATGACTAGAAAGCAATTCGAATGCAACCCGAGGGACTCGAATGCGTCTCGAATACGAGTCGATGTTATCCCGTATATTACTCGAAACTAACCAGAAGTAGAACGGAATTGAATCGACCATGAGTCGAAAGCTAATAGACGGTGACCCGAGTAGCAGATACCAACCCGAATCACACCCGACTTAAAACCGAATGAAAACCGAACCCCACCCGAAGTCAGGAACCCAACCGGAATGAAACCAGAATATATATGTTAAATTTTTATATTGTTTTCTGATTAATATTCACGAACATGTTGCTCAAGGATGTTGATTTGGTTAAAGTAATAACATGTTCACTTTTAATTATGGTCAGATTTTTTCAATGTCAATATTATTTATCATATTGGGATATGTTAAATTTCTCAGGTTTTTTCTTATTTGTTGATGTTGATCTTGGCTGTTGATTTGTTTAAAGTAATAACATGTTAACATGATCAAAAAATTTCAATGTCAATTTAATATAATTATATCATATTGGGATGTGACACATTTCTCTGTTTTTTTGTTTTGTTTTCAATTTAATTTTCTTTTATATCCTATTGCCATGTGATCTACTCGATCATATATTTTAACTTTATATTCCCTTTAGTTATTATTATGCAAGCAAATTAACCTTAGGAACAAGTCAAACATAGAAAATACATTTGTATTATAATTAATGAGGTACAGAGGTAGAGGTATTGGTTTGTTAATGAGGTAGATCCAGCATGGTCTCCAAGAAGGCAGGGTCCAGGGCTGATTGTTGTACGGGCGTGGCACAAGGACGTGAAGGCCCATAGGCCTTCCACTGAGAGGGTGTGTCTGGCTGCTGGATTGGAGACTGTTGAATTGTTTTCCCTATATGGTGGTAGGACGTGCTAGTGGTAGGGACATTGAGAGTTTCATAATACTGTTGACGTTGGGGATGATGTTGGGAAGGGTTTGGGGAGAGGGGTCCGAAGTGTGGGAGGGGTTACGGTTACGGTCTACAATTCTACATCATCGGGTCTAAGTCCACTTAGGTTCGATCCAATTCTGGTATGAATCGGGTTACATTTTTTGACTCGAAAGTGACTCGCATAGGTCGAATGCGATCAGAATATGGTAGAATGTAAGCCGAATACGAATCGAATGTAAATCGAAGGTGACTCGAGGATTTTGTAACGGTTTTTTGACCCGAACGCACTCGATGATTTCCAAAAAGTTAACGCATGCACTAACTTTTGGCCTACTCATCCGAACTTTCGGGTGATGACCAGAGCATGACTAGAACGACTCGACCATACCAGAATCATACTCGATGTCGCCCAATTTTGGGGCCGAATACACTCGAACCGCAAATATTTGATTTTTTTTTGCAAGTCATTGTCTTCGGGTTACTGTCGGGTCGCGGTCGACCTCTGTATGACGCGGCCTTTACACAACTCTAAACTAGATAAAAACAATAGATTTTTTTTTTTTTTAGCAATTCAATTACATCATCTTTATATTGACCAAAAACTCTCCCTATTGACGGCAGTGAAACTCTTATTAGGCCTAAGCCCCTTAGGGCCCTTACTGTTAAAATAGATGCTGATTTCAATAAGTCATGGGGGGGGGGGTGAGGGGCCCCCCCCCCTCAACCAATCCTGTATCCAAAGGCAAAACAAATTGTATATTTACTCTGAAAATGACTTACATCTGACTGTTTTAAGATCTTTGGATAATGGGAGAAATAAAAATTTCCGGGGATTGTAACTAATTTCAACTACTGTATAATGATACAAACTACCTAAAACCAAAAAGAAAAACTATGGGAAAATTAGTGGTAGTTTCGGTAATCACTAGGTAGCGAAACCACTCCTCCCAAGTAGCGAAACCTCTACCTGCGAACTTGTATTGGGTGCGAACAATGACAGGTGGCGAACCCGCGAGGTGCGAAACCTCTGGACTCCAGTTGGAACTGTTTTATGCAGACGATTTAGTCCTAATAGCTGACAGTATGCAAGATGCTGAGGCCAAATTCAGAGAATGGAGAGAGGGCATGGCGAGCAAGGGTTTAAGAGTCAATATTAACAAAACCAAGGTTATGCATTGTAGATTGAGACGAGGCAATGTGGAAAAGAGCGGTGCATACCCATGTGCAGTGTGTGGAAAGGGTGTGGGCGTTAACTCAATTCAATGTAGCATCTGTCGATGTTGGGTACACCATGGGAGTAAGCGCTGTAGTAGAATAAAGGGACCCCTGCCGAAGGATAAGTCAGAAATAGAGAAATTTGAGTGCGTAGTGTGCAAAGGCGAGCTTGTGTTAAGTGATGATCCTGTGGATGTGAATTTTGGAAATGAATCATTGGAGCTGGTGAACAAGTTTTGTTACCTAGGAGATACCATCTCTGCCGGTGGTGGGGCCGAGGCTGCCACTGTTGCTAGAATTAGATGTGGCTGGGGGAAAGTTCAGAGAACTACACTGCCAATCCTGACCATGAAAAGAATGCCTCCCTCCCTGAAGGGAAAGGTGTATGCCTCATGTGTTAGAAGTGCAATGACGTATGCCTCAGAAACGTGGGCCGTTAAAGTAGAGGATATCAACAGAATGGAACGTAATGAGATGAGAATGGTGAGATGGATGTGTGGGGGCAGGCTACAGGATAGAATAACAAATGTTGAGCTGAAGAGACGTTTAGGTAGCCTATAAAGAGTATTAGCGAGGTGATGCGTACAAGTAGACTGGGATGGTATGGACATGTGGAGAGAATGGATGAACAAAATTGGGTGAAAAAATGCAGGTCTGTGATTGTGGAGGGAGCTGCACGGTGCACCAAGGGGTGGACCGAGGAAGCCCTGGGATCGGACTATACGTGCCGATCTCAAATCCAAGAACTTAACAAGTGAAGCAGCCCTTAACAGGGTTGCCTGGAACGCCGCCATTAGGACAAGAGACTGAAACTGCACGTATGTGTGGAACACTCAGTTATAACATTTTACGTTGTAGGCCTATGTATTTTCTGACCACTGTTTTTGCCCCCTTACATATCAACATATATGAGGATGACAATAAGTCAAGGGGGGTGAGGGGGGCAGGCGGCAGCGCCCCCCCCCCCTCCCCCCCCAGGCCTCCTCAATCCATTACCCATCATGTATCCAATTTACCCCACGATTTCTCTCGCCTACTGTAAAAGCGCGATTCATCCAATAAATAACTCCATTTGACGCGGCATGCCGTATCTTCAGATTGATGGATAATGGGTAGGCCTAAGTTAATCCAAATCCTCCACTCAAACCATGAAAAACAATAAAACACCATAGCCTATTCCTCGAAGAAAACAAAAAATAAAACATTGTAGCCTAACCTAAATAGGCTAAGGCTGCTGTAGGCTGTAGCCTAGTCTTATTGAACGCTACCCGGCTACCAACTAGGCTAATGCCCCATCAAATAGTTTGGATGGTCAAAATCGGAGATATAGCCCGCGAGTTGTATAATGTATGGGTGAGGCAAGCTGCTTTCCCGCCAATTTCCCCCAAGGCCACTGAGACACAGTCGATCGATACTCTCTCTCTCTCTCTTGCATTCGCTTGCTATCAGTGATGACCACACCCTCCAACCGGATTTCAAATGTTAGCACGAAAATATACCTCAGAATAAGGGAATAACAGGGAAAATAGGTGATAACTGAAGGAGAGGAGGAAAGTGGGGAAGGAGGGGAGGTAGAGGACTGAGATTTTGCATGGCCCAGGGGCCAAAATAAAATAAAAAAATAAAAAAATAAAAATAAAAGCAATATTTTTTTTTTCGATGTCAAAAGTTGATTTTTTTTTTCACTCACTCTTAAGAGTCTCCCCGCAGACCGCCGGGGGAACTCTTAAGTCTCCCCGCAGTTCCCGGGTTAAGTAATTCATTTCCACTGCTCTCACTCTTGGTCGGAGTCTCTCAACCAACGTCCATGCTTCGCTTCCGTAAGTCAGTGTCGGGATTACCACACTGTCATGGAAGGACTTCTTCACTTCCATACTGACCACCCTATTTCTTGTTACTGCTTTTAGCGTTCCTACAACCCTCTTCCCTGTTGTACCCTCTCCCGCACTTCTTCATCCATAGTCCCATCTTTACTCAACACACTGCCCAGATACTTAACCCTTGTCTAGAGGGGGGTTTTGGGCTCATTTGGGCATATTCAGGCCCTCCTGCATGATAAATCAAGCATCTGCATGATTTTTTTTTATTTAGCAAAAAACTAGGCACTAAAAGCTTCAAAATGAGACCAGAACGAGCTACGTAGCACTCGTGGTTCTCTTGCAGTGGTGCCACGAACATGGAAGTTTAGCATATATCGGTATATTTTTCCCAGCTATGCTCACTACTGGCTACACTGCCGGCCTCTCGAGAACACAGGGAACATGAGTTAATGGGCGACGGTAAGCCCTGGGAGTCGGCTGTCTGGCCCGCTGCTCTCCCGGCCATTTGCACTTTATTTTAACCCTTTAAAAGCCTTAATAATGCTCCTAACTTGCTGCAAATTGGTGCACGACTTAAGTCGAGCGCCGCTCTTTAAGGGTTAAAAGAGTTGACGATCTCCATAGCCTGACCGTTCAGCTTCACCTCACCCCTTTCGAAGACCATAACCTTGCTCTTCCCCGCATTTACCTTCAAATTCCGTTTTTCGCACACTGTTGGGTTGTTAGGTTAGGCTAATAGGTTAGGCCTATATATATTTTAGCATTTTTTTTCTCTCCCTTATATTACATTTCAGCTCTTAACCTGACAAGCACGATATAGACCTAGGGGCTAGGGTAGTTATTTGTGCATTTCTAGCCTTGGATTCTGACAGAATTCGTTATATTTACAATATAGAGCATAATTTGTTTTCGGTATGCTTTTATTTTACATATATGATGTATATATGAACCTTCAAGAGTGCTAAAATAAGTTGGAAAAGCATTTGGGTGGTGAAAAACAAAGATATTGGCCACCCGGTCATAATCTCAGGCGAGAGAGAGCCACAGGCAACCCTCCCCTCTCGCTGTCTGTGAGTCAACTGAGACGAGCGGGGCGGTGTGTGCCGGTGTCTGGGTGTTGCATAACGATCTTTTATGCAACCCACTTGTGCTACATTATCGCGGGAGAGAAAAATAACCGATAAATGATGATAATAAGAGGAAAAATAGGTGATAATTGAGGAGGGGGGGAGGGGGGAATAAGGTGGGGAAGGAGGGGAGGGGTGAGAAACACATGGATGAGTACTAGAGGGGAATTATCTCACCTAGAGACAAATTCCTTTGTTTTGATAGGCCTTTTTTTTTTTGGAAGGCTTTTTTTATGGTCTTGCTTCCGTGAGGCCTATCGCGTTCCCTATAGGAAGCCTTCCGTGAGGCCTATCGCGCTTGCCGGGTTAATGACATATATAGCAATGATGTATAGGCCTATGCTCTACCGGACCTATTAGGCCTAAAAAGATCGATGGGCTAACTGTCGGTCCAAAACATCAGTACAGTATAACCAAAAACACCCCTAAAAACCCCAAAACAAGGAAAAAAAATAAAAAATACTTGTAAATATCGTCCCCGGTGTAAAACAGGATATTTACCCCTAGGCCTATATCTTGATCACAGTCACACATCATAAGAGTACGGTAGGCTATCAACTGTATCCCAGTTACACAGTAGCCTAGTTTTATCCTCAGAAGATTAACCGAGACAGGTTCAGTCTTCTTATCCTCTTTGTAGAAGGCTAGGCGGTAAAAATTTACCTATGGTCCCGTTAAAATATCCTCAAGTAACCTATTAAAAACTGTTCAGGGTACTGGTTAGAACTTGTAGGATGTTTAATTGAATGTCGGAAATCAGTATTTACTGAGAAATAAGTCTTAAAATGCGCTATGTTTTACGGGAGGTTCTGTACGCCGCCACATACGCGCGGCCCCGCCCACTGCCCAAAATTTACAAATATTATATTAGAATTAGGCTAGATTAACCTAACCTAAACTAACCGGCAAGAATGTAGTTACCGGGTGTACCCCATTATGTTCCCGTCTATTTTGACTGCCTTTGGATACAAAAATACATTACCCTAACCAAACCTAACCTAGTATTATAGATTTATAGGCCTAGGCTAAGTATTTGGTACGATTTTAGTTACTGGACACCTATTTGACAGGTACCGCCAAGTGCGCCAACGATTTAATACATATTTTTTTTCGGTTTCCACGCATCCAACACCAAGCTACACCCTTTTCTGGTGTACGAAACACTAAAAAAGAAATGGGGACACTTTAATAATGATAATATGAGACGAAATATAAAGACAACTCGGTTGCGTTCGTGGAAGTAGCGTCGCTTTGTTTACTTTATGCTCGGAGTGACGTCCCGGTTTGGCGGTCGACTTCAAATGGCTAAGCTTATAACCAGATGTTGGGTCCATTTTTTTATAAAGACTTGCGTATAGGCTCTGCCCCCCTCACCCCCCTGTGAATTATAATAATCGTCATATATGTGGCCAGCAGGGGGCAAGTAAAACAGCTGGCCGTAGTAACCTCGAGCGTCCTGGGTAAACAAACCGCGACGATGGACTCCCGCCGCCGATTTTCGGCACAAACGCGCCGTTTATTCTCGTCGAAAACCATATTTAAAGTTATTATATCGTTTTCAATACTATTACCGGACCAGAAAAAGGTGTAGCTTGGTGTTGCCGTGTTGGATGCGTGGAAACCGAAAAAAAATATGTAGGCTATTAGGCTAAATCCTCGGTGGTACCTGTCAAATAGGTGTCCAGTAACTAAAATCGTACCAAGTATTTATTTTATTATAAGTATTTATAGATGATTTATGTTGCATGTCGGTAGTGGTACACCCGGTAACTACGGTACCTGGAACTCTCGTCGACCGGAATTCTCGTCGACGTCGACGAGTGTTCCAATTTTTGCCGTCGACGAGTGTTCCAATTAAGAGGTGTTTTTTTCGGAGAGACATCCTTTTCAACTGTCTCCTCTATTGTCTTTGTTTTATATATATAATATATATATTTATTTCCTTTTTATATACGTTCATTCCTTATGTCCCAATGTCAACAATGTCCTAACACATACCCAAATGTTTCCTTGGCTAAATGCCATGAAATCATGCTAGAAAATGCAATGATGGGCAATATTCAAGGTCTATTCCCTAAGACAAATAAAAGCAAAATCCCCTTCATTGCTGAGCTTGCCGAAGAAAATGACCTAATGTTCATTGCCCTGACAGAGACTCATCTCAAAAGTGAGGTGAGTGATGCAGAAATAATAGTGGCAAATTACACCTCCTACAGAGCAGATCGTGAAAATAGAAGCCATGGTGGAGTCATCACATATGTAAGAAATGACCTAGCCTCAGATACAAAACCAATACTAGTCTACTCTGATACTCAAGTAGAAATGCTGGCTCTCCACATTAAGTCACTCAATGTAATTATTCTCAATTGCTATCGCCCCCCATCATGCACCCTTGAAAGTTACAATAATTCACACAGCAGAATCGACAAGCTAATCGACGATATGCCAACCCCAACACCAGACATCATCATCTGTGGAGACTTCAACTTTCCTATCATCCATTGGCCAGAAGGAAAGGTCTCAGGAGGTACCAGAGAGGAGTAAGCACAAGCCAGGCTTCTCCTTAAACTCTCTGACAAGCTTTTCCTCACACAACTGATAACCAAGCCTACCAGAGTCAATAACACACTCGACCTCCTCTTCACTAACAACCAGGATATAGTTGCCGACTACTCAGTGGAGAAGACAATATTCTCTGACCACAGCCTTGTAACTATACACACTATGTACAGGAAGGCTGGGGCTCAAGCTGAAACTGTAACTCCGCCAACAAAACCAACAAACCCATTCTCAAATTTGAACTTCTTCAGTGAAGCAATTGACTGGGTAAATCTCCAAACTTCCCTCTCCCAGACAAATTGGGACCTGATCCTCCATGACAAGGATCCAAATGCCATGCTTGACACCATCCTCAGCACCCTACTGAAGGAGTGTCAGCATCACATTCCCCAAAGGAGGAAACCTTCCAACGCTCGGCACCTCAAAATCCTGAGGGACCGAAAAATCCTAATGCAGAAAAAAATCATCACTCAACAAACAGCTCAATAACACCCAAAACAAAACGAGGAAGCTTGCACTATCTACCAAGATTGCAAGCATAGAAACTCAAATTAAAGCATCCCATGAGCGTCAAAAGCAAAGAGAGGAAGATCGTGCAGTACTGAACATCAAGCGGAACCCCAAATTCTTTTACAGTTACTGCAGGCGCTTCTCAAAAATTAAGACGCAAGTGGGGCCATTAAGAACAGAGGATGGTGAAGCTGTAAACGACCCCAAAGATGTATGTCGGATCCTGCGAACACAGTACGAGAATGTCTTCAGCACACCACGGCCAGCAACTGCAATCCAGGACCCCAAAGCTTTCTTCACGGAAGACATTCCACAACCGACTCGACTAAGTGATATTGAACTGACTGAGGCAGACCTACGAAAAGCCATCAAAGAACTGAGAACGAATGCAGCTGCTGGTCCTGACGGAGTACCAGCCATACTACTGATTAACCCGGCAAGCGCGATAGGCCTCACGGAAGGCTTCCTATAGGGAACGCGATAGGCCTCACGGAAGCAGAACCATAAAAAAAGCCTTCCATAAAAAAAAAGGGCCTATCAAAACAAAGGAATTTGTCTCTAGGTGAGATAATTCCCCTCCAGTACTCATCCATGTAAATCTCACCCAACCCCCTCCCCTCCTTCCCCACCTTATTCCCCCCTCCCTCCCCTCCTCAATTATCACCGATTTTTCCTCTTATTATCATCATTTATCGGTTATTTTTCTCTCCCGCGATAATGTAGCACAAGTGGGTTGCATAAAAGATCGTTATGCAACACCCAGACACCGGCACACACCGCCTCGCTCGTCTCAGTTGACTCCCAGACAGCGAGAGGGGAGGGCTGCCTGTCTCTCTCTCTCGCCTGAGATTATGACCGGGTGGCCAATATCTTTGTTTTTCACCACCCAAATGCTTTTCCCACTTATTTTAGCACTCTTGAAGGTTCATATATACATCATATATGTAAAATAAAAGCATACCGAAAACAAACAATGGTTTATATTGTAAATATAACGAATTCTGTCAGAATCCAGGGCTAGAAATGCACAAATAACTACCCTAGCACCTACGTCTATATCGCGCTTGTCAGGTTAAATGCTGTGACGCCCTGATTCCTCCTATCTGCAAGCTTTGGAGACACTCAATGGACACAGGCACAATTCCATCCTCACTAAAACAGGCTATCATTACTCCAGTCTACAAGGGTGGTGACTGGTGATGGGCTGGTCTATCAGAGTGAGACCTGAGCGATCTCTGCCATACCCATAGCTTACTCTGACTGTTCCTTTTACTTATATATTTTCTAGATCTCAAGTGACGGCGTCTCTTCCGTGGATTGACCTCCCAATCTACCAAGATTGGAAGCTAAAGCGTCACATTATTCCTTTGCCCCTCAACTTTCTCTTTATAATTGCTGAGGGGCACAGGGCCCTGGGTGGGGCTTTGGTTTCCCGGGCGTTTACGCACCCTCTCAGCTCCCCGCCATGGAGTGGCTTCGGTCACCCAGGCTTTATTGTGGTCGGCAGGGAGGGTTCTGTGGGGGCGCTCGTTTATGGCCTTGGCCTTACTCGGGGCCTTGGGGCTGTTCGGCCAGGCAGCTTGGGGAACAACAACAACAACAACAACAACAACAACAAGGGTGGTGAAAAGAGCCTGGCGAAGAACTATCGACCGGTAGCTCTAACATCCCACCTCATCAAGATATTTGAAAAAGTCCTGAGGAACAAGCTTGTCAACTTCCTGGAGAAAAATGGCCTTATGAACTCCAGCCAGCATGGCTTCCAGAAAGGCAGATCATGCCTTTCGAAGCTCCTGGCACATCATGACTGGCTACTCCACAGGCTTGCAGAGGGAGAAAATGTGGATGTCGTGTTTCTAGACTTTGCTAAAGCATTCGACAAGGTGGATCACGGCATCCTCCTTCACAAGATTAAGAAACTCGGCATCCAAGGCAAAATAGGTGTGTGGCTGCACAGTTTCCTCTCCGCAAGAACGCAGACTGTTGCTGTTAAGGGCCACACATCTGAAAAGTCCCACATCATTAGTGGAGTACCCCAGGGATCAGTATTAGGACCTCTGCTCTTCCTTATACTGATAGGGGACATTGATGATGGAGTTGGTCAATCAGTTATCTCTTCCTTTTCTGACGATACGAACATAAGTCGTGTCGTAAGAAATGAAGAGGATATTCATAATCTCCAGGATGACCTCGACAAAATCTACAAATGGGCAGACGAAAACAACATGACCTTCAACGAAGAAAAGTTTGAAGCGTTACGATGTGGCCCGAAACAAACCCTTCCAGTTGCCCTCTGACCCCTGACCTGTGCGGACGTCCCCAGTGACCGCTAGTGAACCGGTTTACCCTTAGTGAGGTCTTAGTGAACTTTCTTAGTGATGGCTGTTGTTGATGAGTCTGCTGTCTCCTCCCATACTCTCCAGCTTTGTCTTGCTTTGCAAGAAAGACTGGAGAGTGTGGAGCAGGAGATTCAGTGTCTCAAAGATGAAAATTTGGCCTTGAGACTAGCTATGGCGGAAAAGAAGTGTGAGGCTACCGGAAGTGTTCCCAGGGATCGTGAAGCCCCTTGGAAAGTGGTGTCAACCAGTGCAACGGCCTGCAAGCTGAAAAGGCAGCCACTCAAGACCCACAACAACTTCAGCACCTTGGCTGATGAGAGTGATGGCGAGGAAGTGGCGATCATCGAGGCAGTGAGAGGGGAGGGGGGGAAGTCTGCTGCTATTGCTGCTACAACTCCTGCTACAGGCCGGCAACAGAAAACAGCTAAGTCTATTTTAATTGTAGGGGATTCAATGATTAAATACCTTGGTAGGGCTACTAACACACATGTTGGTAAAGTTGTCTGTCTGCCTGGTGCCGGAGTCGAGAAGGTGGCAGAAAAGCTAGATGGTGTCATGGAAGCGAGTGGAGAGGACCCCATCATCTTCCTCAACGCAGGGAGCAACGACATTTGGAAATGCAGGACTGAGGAGTTGCTCACCACGTACCAGGAAATGTTGGAGAGGATCAAGGAGAAGGGTGGAGTTCCTGTGGTACACAGTATCCTACCAAGAAGAGGGGTAAGGAAGGAATGGTCCTCCAGGGCTATGGTGTAAATAGCCGGCTGGAGAAGTATTGGAAGGCAAATACTATTCCATTCCTGGATCACTGGACCCTCTTCTACGGTAAGGATGAACTGTATGCCCAGGATGGAGTACATCTCTCTCGACTAGGAGTTTCGACCTTAGCCAGCTCACTCGACAAGTTTGTTGCGGGGTTTGGTTAATAAACCATAGGTGTGTAAGTAAAATAGAATCCCAGCCACATCAAATTGATAGTAATAACGAACATTCTGATATCGTAGATTTTCCGTCTAGGTCCAGTAGTTCAACAGGTAAAAATAAATTAGTTAAAAACAATAGAAAAATAGTTGCAAATACAAGTAATAGTTTGAGTGTTTATTATACAAATTGCAGGAGTTTATGTAACAAAATGAACGAACTTAGAGCACTGGTTAGCAAAGAAAATATAGACATAATAGCGCTAACTGAAACATGGATTAATACAGAAACCAGGCATTTTTTAGCAGAGTTTGATATACCAGGATATAGTTTGTTTAAATATGACCGAACAAGTAAGAGGGGTGGCGGTATAGCAGTGTTTGTCAGGAGTTCATTAAAAAGCTGTACTAAATCAGGTATTAGAGTAATTATGAAAATGAAAGTTTTTGGGTAGAAGTTAACGAAGGTAGTGAGACTTTAGTTATTGGAGTTATGTATAGACCGCCAATATGAGTAGAAATGACGGAACAACATTATGGGAGGAATTTAAATAGCATCAAGGCTTAGCAACGTGTGCATTATGGGGGATTTTAATTTCCCTAATATAGATTGGCAGCAACAAATAGGCGACTCTGATTCAAAGGAGTTTATTGAGGTAGTACAAGATAGTTTTTTATCTCAATTCATAGATACGCCGACTAGAGGTGATAATATTCTCGATTTAGTTTTCAGTAACAATGAACATATGATAAATAGTGTAGAAATCGGGGACCACCTAGGAAATAGTGATCACAATTCTGTGTATTTTAATATACAATGGAAAGGTAATATCAGAGAGAATACAACATTAATACCTGACTTCAGAAAAGCCAATTATGGTGGGTTAAGAGAAGCCCTGTTAGCGGACCCTATGGTCAAAAAATTAAGTCGATCCAGGTGTCCAAATGAGTGTATCCTTTCTCAGGCACCTGTCATCTTAAGTCAGGAGGAGACGTCAAACTTGGTAGATACATACGATAATTTTATCAAGTCAGTATTCAATGCGCAAAATAAATATCCCCAAAAGAAAATTTAGATCCACAGAACCAACCCAAATGGATGAATAATAGACTATTAGATCTTCTAGGAAAAAAGAGAGGAATATATAGAAAAATTAAAAAAGGCGAAATTCACCTACTTGCTTACTATCAGAATCTATCACGACAGGTAAAAAAGGATATTAGTAAAGAAAAAAGAAATTATGAAATTAAGGTTGCCAATGATTCAAAAAATAATCCTAAAGCTTTTTACCAACTATATAAATCCAAGGTTAGAGATGTAATTGGTCCCCTTAAAACTTCGATAGGAAAATTGACAGAAAGTGATTTAGAAATGTGCAGTACATTAAATAGTCAATTTCTTTCCGTTTTCACTAATGAAAATTTGGCACAGTTTCCACAGCGATAGTATAGAAAATAGGTTAAGTACGGTTACTATAAGTAGAAGTGTTGTGGTTAAGGAAATTGACAGACTGAAACCTCATAAATCGCCTGGTCCTGATGAGGTATATGCTAGAGTATTAAAAGAATGCAGAGATGAGTTAAGTTATCCATTAACATTTCTATTTAACAAGTCATTAGAAACAGGTATAGTTCCAGAAGCTTGGAAGCTTGCAAATGTAGTTCCGATCTTCAAAAAAGGTGAATAAATCAATAGCATCCATTTGCCGTCCCATTAGTCTCACTTCAATCATAGGAAAACTACTAGAGTCAATTAGTGCTAGGAAAATGAGAAACCACTTAGAAACATTTAACTTAATCAATTCTTCTCAGCATGGATTCACTCAGGGACGGTCTTGCCTTACTAATTTGCTTAGTTTTTCTCAGAGGTATATGAAGCAGTAGATAATGAAGTCTTATGATATTATATATTTAGATTTCAGTAAAGCTTTCGACAGAGTCCCTCATGAGAGATTGATGAGAAAGGTTGAGGCACATGGAATAGGTGGGGCGTTGTTAGGATGGATTAGGTCATGGCTAATTGGTAGGAAGCAGAGAGTCAGCATAAATGGTACCAAGTCAGAATGGGGAGCAGTCAAAAGTGGTGTCCCCCAGGGATCGGTATTAGGTCCCCTGTTGTTTCTTATATACATAAATGCCCTAGATTTAGGTATAACTAGTAGGATAAGTAAATTCGCAGACGATACTAAAATAGGGAGATCAATTGATTCAGATAGCGATATAGAGTGCCTCCAAAGGGATCTAGATACCTTACATGAATGGTCAGTAAATTGGCAGATGAAGTTTAACATTGACAAATGCAAGGTATTAAAGATAGGGAAGATGCAAACAAATGTTAAATATAAACTAGCTAATTTAGAATTAGAAAATTCAGACTGCGAGAAAGATCTAGGTGTGTTTGTTAGCAATGATTTGAAGCCTAGAAAACAGTGTATAAGCGTTCGTAATAAGGCAAACAGGATTCTCGGGTTCATCTCTAGGAGTGTGAGTAACAGAACTGCTGATGTTATCTTAAAACTTTACTTGTCATTAGTGAGACCCCATATGGATTATGCTGTCCAATTTTGGTGTCCTTATTACAGAATGGACGTGGATTCATTGGAGAGAGTACAGCGTAGAATGACAAAAATGATCCATAATATTAGAAATCTTTCGTATGAAGAAAGGTTGAAGAAATTAGGTTTACATTCGTTAGAGAGACGCAGAGTTAGAGGGGATATGATAGAGGTGTTCAAGTGGGTTAGTGGGATTAACAAAGGGGACAGGCAAATGTACTAAAGCTCAGTGATAGCGAAAGAACTCGTACCAATGGTTTCAAATTAGATAAAATTCGTTTCAGAAAAGATATAGGCAAGTATTGGTTTGGTAACAGAGTTGTAGACGGGTGGAATGGACTACCAAGTGCTATAGTGGGATCTAAAACTGTAGGGAGCTTTAAGATAAAATTGGATAAGCATATGGACGAGAAGGGTATTTTCTTATGTTCTTATGTTCTTAAGGACACCACCAAACTACTCACTGCAGGCGGCCACGACATCACCCCCAAGCCACATGTGAGATGCCTAGGTGTGCAATTGTCCGACGATGCCACATTTCAACACCACATTTCTGCAGCTGTCAAGAAAGCCAAGGGAATGGCCGGATGGATTCTACGGACGTTCAACTCCAGGGAACAAGAAACAATGCTAACTCTCTGGAGGTCTATGGTACAACCCTTCCTTGACTACTGTAGTCAACTATGGTCGCCACACAAAAAGGGGTACATACGAGATCTTGAGACCGTCCAGAGGTCCTTCACTAGAAACATTCGGGGGATGAAGGACCTTAGCTACTGGGACCGGCTCAAGAAGCTAGGGCTGTACTCTCAGCAGAGAAGGCGAGACAGGTACTGCGCAATTTATGTGTGGAAAATCCTGGAGAAGCTGGTTCCAGATCCAACTGGTAATGAACTCCAGGAAAAACAAAATGGTCGGACTGGAAGGAAGTGTGAGAGGAGATCCCTCCCAACACAGGCACCAGAACGAATGAGATCCCTCCTCGCGTCCAGCCTAGGCCACAATGGACCAAAAAATTTCAACTCGCTGCCCAAGGAAGTGCGAGACATAGTAGGTTGCCCGGTAGACAGGTTCAAAGGGTTATTAGACAAGTTTCTAAAGACCCTCCCAGATGAACCACCAGTGTCTGGATACACTGCTAACTGCCGGGCGGCCTCAAACTCTATACCGGACCAGACGGACCTCCTTCGAAGGGACGCACGGGACGGACGCAGCGGTGGCGGACCACGACTGTGAGGACGGGACCTCTAGACGACTTCAAGTAAGATTCATATTGGAATTAACCTTATCATATTTATTATCAGTTCAATTGTTTTTGTTTTATTTGAGTTTAT
Organism: Paralithodes platypus; assembly: GCA_032716605.1. Taxonomy (NCBI): domain Eukaryota; kingdom Metazoa; phylum Arthropoda; class Malacostraca; order Decapoda; family Lithodidae; genus Paralithodes; species Paralithodes platypus. Next base: position 33,368,507 of record CM064481.1, read on the forward strand.
AATTCATAAATGATAAAAATTATAAAAGATATATGTAGGCTATTTGTATTATTAAATATTTAGTCGTAGTTTTTTCATACACACAAACAAAAAAATCATTACCGGTACATCCCACGCCCGCAGAAAAGTGGCTTGAAACAGGGAATGGCTTGCCTTCTGGTGCCTCTCCATCTTCTCTTGGGCCACAAGTTGATGCTGCACTTGAACAAATGAGTACTTTCAGCTTTGATTTCCCTAAGCCACTCACACATGAAAAAGTAATCAGATTTAGAAATTATAAAAATGCAGACCTAAATTTGGCTAGCAGTGAAGTAAAACAGTACTTGGGAAGTATTGATACTTCCAACCTTACTTCAGATGAGCTGGTGGAGGTACATGGAAATGCACTTAAATTAGTGTTCGATCATCACTGTCCAGAAGTAGAGAAGAAAATCATAGTACGAGATGATTCGCCCTGGTATAGCACTCGAGTTAAATTTCTTAGAAGAGCGCGTAGAAGAGCTGAACGTGAATGGCGGAAAAATAAAACAGACTCTACATGGTTGCAATATCTGTCAGCCAGAAGAGCTGTGGTCCACAAAATCAAAGATGAAAAGAAAGTGTATTATCAGGGAAAAGTTGACTCGTGTGGTAACGACCAGAGGAGGTTGGCTTCAATTGTAAACAGTTTACTTGGAAAAACAAGAGTCAGCTTAAGACTTCTGTACCTGATGCCGAGTTGGCTGCCAACTTTGTGGCATTTTTTGCTGGCAAGATAACTCGCATAAGACAGGAACTGGATGATGCTTCTGTTGGTGAAGAACTTTCAGTTGTACTCCAACCCCGACACATTCCTAATAATGTCCTCTCATCCTTTCACTCAGTAGAGGTGGACATGATCTCGTCCTACATAAGAAACCTCAATAAAACATTTTGCCCGTTGGATCCCATAAATGTTTCCAAGCTACCAAGAGTCTATGATCACACTGTTGAGTTTATTTCCAAAATAATTAATAAGTGCTTCTCTGAAGGTAGCTTCCCACATTCTGAAAAGCATGCACTACTCCGACCTACTCTAAAGAAACCTGGACTTGATGTTGAGAACATGTTGAACTATCGTCCTGTCTCCAACCTGTCCTTCATATCAAAGATATTAGAGCGTGCAATACTTGACCAATTACAACCACTACTTCAGCAGAATGAAAATATCCCAATTTTTCAGTCTGCTTACCGACAGCATCATTCAACTGAAACAGCATTGATTAGAGTACATAATGATCTAGTTGAGAACTTTTGCAATGGTGTGGCCTCACTATTGGTCTTGCTTGATCTCTCTGCGGCTTTTGACACAGTGGATCACGAGTTGTTATTGAGTGATCTTTATGATTGTGGTGTGCGTGACTCCGCTCTCTTGCTTCTTGGGTCGTACTTGTCAGGTAGATCCCAGAGTGTGATGGTAAATCAAGTGGTCTCGGACTCGACACCCCTGCAGTATGGTGTTCCGCAGGGATCAGTTTTAGGTCCTATCCTATTTATAATTTATATTAGCAGTTTGTCTCTTCTGCTTCGTGCACATAATGTCACCTTTCACTTTTATGCAGATGACACCCAGATTTATGTGAGAATCACAAATATAGTTGATATACGGAGTAAGATGGAATTGTTGATGTCTGATATCAAGAAGTGGATGAGAGCGAGAAAACTTAAACTAAATGATGGTAAAACTGATATTCTCATCATCCGAGGAAATAGAAGAGCTGATGATATAGTAGGTGCCCTCTCCATCAATGTGGGTGGATCTCAGCTGCGACCGGCCAACTCTGTTCGAAATCTGGGTGTATATGTGAACTCCCGATTAGATTTCAAAGAGCATGTAAACCAGATAGTTAAAAGTTGTTACTTGCACATCAGAAATCTCTATTTGGTGAAGCCGTTTATAACCAGACGTTGGTTCACTCATTGGTCTTCTCTCGTGTTGATATTGCAATGCCCTGTTGGTGGGTCTTCCAAATTATATTTTGAAGAAAGTTCAGTCTGTTCTTAACAGGGGCGGCCGCAAGACTAATTTTTGGTGTTCCACCTAGAACTCCTACTACATCTCTTCACATAGAACTGCACTGGCTGCCAGTAAGAGCAAGAATAGAATTTAAGTTGTGTTTGGTGACTTTTAAGGTTCTCAAATTTGGTGAGCCTAGGTACCTTGCGGAGCTGCTCAGGCGCCCACCGGCACACCATGGTGTAGTTGTGCGTCATGACAATGACCCTTTTCGTCTTGATGAACCAAGGGCTTTCCAGCAGTCTTCTTTCTTTGAGAGGTCATTCTCCTACATGGCTCCGAGGTTGTATAACAGGTTGCCGCTGTCCATGAGACAACTGAGTTCTGTTGAATGCTTCAAGAGACAACTTAAGACTTTTCTCTTTGAGAGAGGTGTCATGACAGATGGCTATAGAGTTTAGGCTATTTTGCCACTGCTAGTGATTGTTAAATGTGTGTTGTATATAAGCCTTCTTTTGATGTATTGGTTTTTGTTCTTTTTTCTTTCTCTTTTCGAGCGCTAGTGAATTCTTCGGAAAAATTGGCGCTTATGAGAAATAAGTAACATGCTTATTATTATTATTTTATTATTATTACTTGTGCAGAACCTCAATTAGTTCATACACATTGCAGCTCGCCCCGGCTCTTTCACACAACTTGTTATTACAGTTCGGTATTTGGAGGGAACTATGGATGATGACAAAAACAAATAATGAACAAATTTAAAAAAAAAACATTGTTCGAATCGTCATTTAAGTTTGCATTCTTTTTTCTTAAAGCTTCACCAAAACTTCTATATAATACCATTATTATATATCATTGGTATATTAAGGAGTGCGTGCGGAGTTACATGGAGGGATAGACAGACTAATGAGGAAGTAAGAAGGAGGTGTGGTGTGGAGGTAGATGTGCTGGAAAGTGTGAAAAGGAACAACTTGAGATGGTTCGGCCATATGGAACGTATGGAAAGCGAGAGAATGACTAAGAGGGTGTACGAGAGCGAGGTGGAGGGACAGAGAGGGAGAGGTAGACCGAATGCGAGGTGGAAGGATGGAGTGAGGAAGTACATGAACGAAGGCGGTGCTGGTTGGGGGGAGGGGCGTCGACTGACTGGGGACAGAGGTGCATGGGGGCGGTTCGTTCGTGGCCACCCCTTCAGGGATCACGGCGTCAGGCAATAGATAGATAGATAGATAGATAGATATATATATACTGTATATATTATGTATTATACCTTTATACCTTAGTGGAAACTAAGAAGAAATCAAATAAAAAAACAAAACAATCAAGACGAATAAAACTACAAACAATAAAAGGGAGGTGCTTTTGCAAAGGCATTCGTTCAAATCAGCATTCACTCGCAATCCTTTTATCGCATCAGTTACCACTACACAACGAACCACTTAACTACACAACCACTGTTCTTAAGCTTCTTAAGCTTAATAACTTCTAATTATAGTTTATATATAAATATATATTTTTAAACTTTATTCTGTCTTTTCAACAATTTTTTTGTAGGTGGACCTGTCGACGAGTGTTCTATGTCGTCGACGAGTGTTCCATCGTCGACGAGAGTTCTAGGTTCGCGCTTCGACGAGAATTCTGGTCGACGAGAGTTCCATAATTCGTAACTACATCCTTCCCACCTAATTGAGTATTAATA
>CM064481.1:33372283-33419783 GCA_032716605.1 Paralithodes platypus
GATTTCCCAAATTTTACTACACTGCTTTTATCTACATTGAACTTCATCTGCCAATTTACTGCCCATTCGTATAGTGTATCTAAATCTCTTTGGAGAGCCTGAATATCATGATCAGAATTGATCACTCTTCCTATTTTAGAGTCATCTGCAAATTTACTGATTTTGGTAGTTATTCCTAACATCAAGGTAATTAATATAAATGATGAACAGCAGAGGGCCTAAAACAGATCCTTGTGGGACTCCACAGCTCTTAACTATATCTCAGTCTGATTGTATATCATTTATGCTAACTCTTTGCTTCCTACCAATTAACCATGACCTAATCCATCTTAATAGAGTTCCGCCTATTCCATGAGCTTCTAGTTTCTTCAGCAATCTTTCGTGGGGGACTTTATCGAATGCTTTACTGAAATCTAAATATATTACATCATATGCTTTGTCATTGTCTACTGCTTCGTATACTTGGGAAAAGAATGTCAATAAATTAGTGAGGCAGGACCTACCCTTCGAGAATCCATGCTGGGAATCTTTAATTAATTGGCGACGTTCTAGGGGCTCTCTGATTTTGCGTGCAATAAATGACTAATAGTTTACCTACAACTGATGTCAAACTACCTGTATTTACTATATATATATATATATATATATATATATATATATATATATATATATATATCAAGCAATTGCATACCACGAATATCTCTGAAAGAAAGGATTGTTTTTAATGTTCTACTACATCCATTGTATCTCCCCTATGGAGAATACAATGAAAGGAAAAACAAGTATGTAATCATCTGATGGTATTAACCCGTTCAGTACCGGTGACGTCCTCTTTGTTATAATTATTATGGCCACTATTTGACAATTTTAGTCAGCTTAGGAAGGACGTCTACCCATTCAAAGCCTACAGACTATTTCCATGATTCCTTTTAGCTATCATATATCCTTCATAAGCTTTATAAAATCGTCTAAATGTAGCTGAAATCAAATAAATATGACGTCACTGGTACTGTATGGGTTATATTGTTAACTAATACATGACCATTATAAATATAGAAGACAAATAGATAAGCCTATGATGTATTATCCTACCATGAGACTCGACCTCATATGAAGCATTTCGTGTAGCCCATATACTTGTACAGCACCTCCTGCAGGACACCCTTGCACCAGTAAACAATAGCAACTGTAATCTGCTGCGTAAGCCATCTTGGACGGGAAAGGTCGATCTGTAATGAACAGAAAACGGTGATTATTATCCCTATTCACTAGATGGAAAAAATCAAGGATATAACAAAAAGTAAATAAAATCAAGTTGGGTACTGTACTGTATATAGATGCAGATTTTAACGTGGTGTCTAACCAGGAATTTAAAAAGAGTATAGGATAATGTACATTAAGTTGGATAGTTTTGTTAATTTCATCACTTTCAAACACACAATAACAACTGTGAAGCATAAAGAATAAAGCATAAATAAATAATAAATAAATAAATAAATAATAAATAAAGCATAGGCTAAAGCAAAAAGAAAGGAACAAGTCTCTTGTTTGACTCCCTGCTATGATGTAGGCATACTAGTGGGGCGGAACAGATCGGCACCACTGGTCCGGACCTTCCAGTTATCAGGTGTAATTTGATAGCGGATGATAGCTCATGACCACTCTCTCTCTCTCTCTCTCTCTCTCTCTCTCTCTCTCTCTCTCTCTCTCTCTCTCTTCTCTCTCTCTTCTCTCTTCTCTCCTATCTCTCTCTCTCTCCCTCTCTCTTGCTCTCTCTCTCTCTCTCTCTCCTTCTCTCTCTCTCTCTCTCTCTCTCTCTCTATCTTTCTCCTCTCTCTATCTTTCTCCTCTCTCTATCTATCTTTCTCCTGTCTCTATCTTTCTCCTCTCTCTCTCTCTCTCTCTCTCTCTCCTCTCTCTCTCTCTCTCTCTCTCTCTCTCTCTCTCTCTCTCTCTCTCTCTCTCTCTCTCTCTCTCTCTCTCTCTCTCTCTCTCTCTCTCTCTCTCTCTCTCTCTTCTCTCTCTCTCTCTCTCTCTCTCTCTCTCTCTATCTCTATCTCTCTCTCCTCTCTCTCTCTCTCTCTCTCTCTCTCTCTCTCTCTCTCTTCTCCTCTCTCTCCCTATCTCCATTCTTTCTTCTCTCTTTCTCTCTCCTTTCTTATTTAACTTAATTCTCATTATGAATTCTTTAATACAGTGACGACCGCCAGGTGATTTTGTTCATGAGATGTGAGGGAAGAAAGAAGTGCCAAAGCACCATCACCAACCATTCCACCCATCAACAAAAACATTCGAGCCTCCAACCAGGATTGCTACCATACAAGGATGCAATATCATCAACTTCAGAGGGCAGCCACATGACTCCAGAGATAACGCGCTAAACAGGGAAGACTATTTCAACACCGCCAACGGGCAGCAACATAGCTCCAAAGAAAACGTACTAAGCAGGAAGGACTATTTTAACACCGCTAGAAATGCACCCCCCAACAGGCTTCACACCAACCCCCCCGGTTTCCCTACCATCTCAAGATTCGCCAAACTTCAACCACATCACAACATCAGGGCCGTGCACCAGCAGAAATAACAAAGAACCAGTTTTTCAACCTAAATCATACCCAAAAAGGCAAAAGAGTGGTGCCCACGTGGAGTTGACCAGCGTGGACGATTCAACGCTTTCCCCTCTTCCTGGCAAGCCTAGACATCACCCAATACAGCCAAACTACACAAATCTCAATGATTCCATGACGTGCACCGGAGAAAAATACTTAGCAATAGCTCCAACACGTAATTTTCCAAACCAACGAAGTAACATGTAATGCCCTCGAAAAAATCCCGCAACCCCAATACTGTACTACCCGAGTTGACGTCTGGGATAGTGTAAAATAGTCGTTGATGTCGAAGTCTAATAAACCCATCACGTGAATCACCACGAGACTATCACCTGGTTCTTTCAAGGAGAAGTAAGGTTACTATCCTATTGTACGTCCGTGGTAGTACAGTGGGTTAGCGCGCGGGTCTGGTTGACCTACGGGTGATATGGTCACTAACCAGGGTTCGAACCCCACACCAGGCATCTCAAAACCTGGGGAGTTTTCAGGAGGGTTAAAATTCCTCCAGGGTTCGAGCCCCGCACCAGGCATCTCAAAACCTGGGGAGTTTTCAGGAGGGTTAAATTCCCTTCGCACCCAGTATTTCATTCTTGTGCAGAGTTGGTTGTTGATTGTGCGGTGACTCCGCTCACAGACTGCGTTACCCTGGGGCCGGTATGGGGAAGAATGTTTAATTTTAATGCCACATTGTTTTGTGAACGCCTCCCGAACTTGTCCTCGAAATTCTGGGGCGTTGTCTGATAACAATGATACTGGTAACCCGAACACAGGAAATATCTCTGTGGCTAGCAAATTTGCAACGGTGGAAGCACTGTGGTCTTTAGTGGGGCAAGCTACGAGAAATTTGGAGTAGACATCGACAAACGTCACTATATATCGTTTGCCGTTGCTGACCGGAAATGGTCCCATTACGTCGAGGGAATGGGTTTGAAAAGGCTTCTGTGCTGAAATAGTGCCAGCTTGGCCTGTTGTGCGACATCTGTCCTTGCCGAGGGCACAGGGTTTGCAAGCCTCAGTTACTTGCTTAGCAATGCCGGATGGATTTACGGTCCAATACTAGTCCTGGAATACCTTCAACATCTTTCTTGGACCCAAATGGATTTTTCTATCGAAAAATGTACAAATTTAACTTGCTGTCAAAACAAAAATATATACTGTATATGGTGGCTCGCTACCGCTCGGCAGGAAAATATAGACACCTGGATGGGGTAAACGTCTTAAAACAGTAGGCTGAATGGGGCCGAATGGATACAGCCAAAGAGAGAGGGAGAGAAGGAGAAAAAAAGCGAGGTGGGCTCCCTTAACTAACACTGCTGCACTAGATATTGTTTACTGAAATAGATTGTGTGTTTTAAAGACTTACTAACACTGCTTCACTGGATATTGTTGACTGAAGTAGACTGGGGGTTGCTATAGAGACTACCAATGATAAAGTAGAGAGCACTGGTGATGGAAAGGGCTATATTTGTATCAGTTATCTTATCACTCCACAGTGTAATCAATTAACCCTTTCATTACCTGTGCCGTCCTTTACTTAAGAACATAAGAAAATGGGAGTCTGCAGAAAGCCGATTGGCCCACACAAGGCAGATTCCTCTCACACCAACCCCAATTACAAGGCCTAATTATAGGACCAGCTCACTAAGGAAGTTGAAAGGAAGGCCTTTCGTATCATTAACTCCCGTCCACTCACCAACTCTCTGCAATCTCTCTCTCTCCGCCGCAATGTTGCATCTCTCTCGCTATTCTATCGCTACTATAATAATCAGTGTTCCTCAGAGCTTTCCCAGTGCATACCACCTCCTTTACGTAGGGCACGTGGTACCCGTCTTGCAACTCAATCCCACCCCTACTCTGTGCAACTCTCAAAGAGTGAAACGTTACTCTCAAACTTTCTTCTATTCAACATCTGAGCTCTGAAACTCTCCCAGTATCAGTCTTTCCCTCTTCATATGACTTAAATTGCTTCAAACTCTGTGTGTCCAGGCATTTGGCTCGAACGTCCCTTGATTTTGGCCCTGTCACTCTTTCAACTATGGGGGAGGCACTCGCTATAGGCAGTTATGCCTTTTGCCTCCCTCAATCACATAGAAAAAAAAAAAAAAAAAAAAAAAAAAAATACCACGAGGACCGACCTCACCAAAACGGTCAGAGGTCAGAAAACAGGGTCTGCAGAGCGCAGATTGGCCCACACCCGACAGCAGATCCCCCTCGCGCCCAACCACCTCATCCATATGCCTATCTAATTGTATTTTAAAGCTCTCTATCGTTCTTGATCCCACTATAGCACTTGGTAGCCTATTCCACCTATCTACAACTCTGTTACCAAACCAATATTTGCCTATATATCTTTTCTGAAACGAAATTGATCTAATTTGAAACCATTTGTTTGAGTTCTTTCGCTATCACTGAGCTTTAGTAAATTTGTACATGTCCCCTTTATTAATCCCACTAACCAACTTGAACACCTCTCATATCCCCTCTAACTCTGCGTCTCTAACGAATGTAAGCTTAATTTCTTCAACCTTTCTTCATATGGAAGATTTCTGATATTATGGATATTTTTTGTCATTCTACGTTGTACTCTCTCCAACGAATCTATGTCCATTCTGTAATAAGGACCCCAAAATTGAACAGCATAATCCATATGGGGTCTCACTAATGACAAGTACAGTTTTAAGATAACATCAGAAGTTCTGTTACTTACAATCCTAGAGATGAACCCGAGAATCTTGTTTGCCTTGTTATGAACGCTTAAACACTGTTTTCTAGGTTTCAAATTAAGATGCCACGGGAGGAAAATGTTCCAACCATTCCCCCCAACCATCTACCAACCTCAACAACCATCTCCGAACCAGCTATACGCGTTGCTTCCATAAGAACATGCAACAACGATCAAAGACCCCCAAGATACAACAACGACAACAACAGGGGACGAGAGAAGAAGGAAAACACAGTTCACAAAGCTAACTACAGTAACTGACCAGGACCAAAGAAGGAAAACGCGAGTCGGAGGGGAAACTGCGATAGCCGCCCAGACACACACGTGGACACCAAGGACTCCAGCAACACTATGCAAATTTGACACCAACCCCTTCAGTGTGCCCCTGTGTCATATCAAAATCAGAGGAAAGTTAATACTAAGAGGCAAATTAAACATTCAAACCCAGTGCTAAATCACTTCAACCATGTCAGTAATGAAGAAATGAAACAGGTGAACAATAATAGAACAACCTCACACATCATGCCTAAATCTCCCTGAGAGCCAGTACCAACCAAATATTCAACTTCAAACAATGCCTACATCCTCCTCATATAATCCCCAAGTAAAGTCAAACCTTAATGTGACCGGCTCCCTGACAGAAAACAAAGCCAGAGGATCACGCATGTCCCTCTTGCCCCGAAACCGGGCACCCAAAGTGCCGACAAAATCAGAGTCACTATACGCGTTGAGCCTAAGCAAAGTAAGCCATCAGCCCTCAGACTTCACCACCACTTTGGGTTCTGAATTCGAAGTAATCAAAAGTAGAGATCTCGGTGAGGAACTTCATTCCTATCAACTAGTAGTCATCCACACTTAAGGAGGCTAGTAGATAATTCAATTGGAAATGTCTCCAAATGTGCGCTTCCAATTGAAACCCAAGATCTTGTGCAGAGCAGCCTCTTAAGTCTTTCTCGTGACTTTGTATTCCCAGACGGAGACGAGATAGATTTATTGGCTGTGACCTCTTTTGATCAGAGCATAACAGATGACTAGTACTTTTGATACAAACATAGTTAACACTGCTCAGTCTATGTTTGCATCATTGTACTCCTTCGAGATTCAGGATAACATTTTCTCTCACTGTCCACCTACGCCAGGAAATACCTTAAGTATACCAAGTGTAGGGGATCCTTTGTTGTCATCCTCCAGGTTCAGCGTGGATAGTGAGCGAGTGCGTTGTGCCGAGACGAGAAAAGAGAGAGAGAGAGAGCCAAACGTAAACTGGAATTGTTTGGGCCCGAACCTAGCTGGGAAGTGTGAAATCCCAGGTCCCTGTAGTCATGAACCAGAACCTCTATACCTACACCAGTGTGCCCCAACGTGTTGTATACTCTCTACTCAATCCTTTAAGTGTTTTCTTGTTTGTAATGGTAACAATGATTTTAGTGAGGGTCTAGATTGAGGTATGTTAAGGTTCACTAAGTGTTAATGTAAATTAAAGAAGATTTTCCATTCTTCCCTTCCTAGTTTGTTATTCGTTACTCTGCTTCGGGAGAACAATACACATATATCTATCGTGCGGAAAAAATGTATATACTTCCTCAGATACAGGCTCCTGTATTCATTAACGTGGAAATATACATATGTTTATCCGGTTATAAACACCTACACTTACACGTAAAACTGGAACACTTATTCAGACCTTAGTTTATATGTTACGTGTTATCTGGGTACAGATCCAATAGTGAAAGTCGCGAGTAATTGCTTCTCAGTCACGTATATCTGACTATTATATTTATTACAAGTTTATGAAGTGATCTTTCATATTTATTACTCTTTGATTTATTACCGTTTAAATACTTTTTCAAGTCACTTTGACTTATTGTTCGTTTAGAAATCAAATACTGTCCTATTGTCCATACTTATCAGTGCCTCGCAGTAACTATTATTTACTTGTCTCCAAGCCATATTTTAGAGCTTTTATATTTCTATCAAGATTTTATTTATTGTGATTTGAGACTTATCCTCTCTGTGTTATTATTATTCATATGTTCATTTGTAACATTATTATTCTTCATACATGAATGTTATGTTTATTGTTGCAGAGACATATTGAGATTGTACCCTAGCTATTAAGGAATAAAACCTGTATACTTTACTGTGTATTTTGTGTCCATTGCTTATTACTAGAGTTTTGATTAATAGAGCTAAGGCCAGTCTTTACCCAGCGGAGAGGTATCTAAGTTGATGATTAATAGAGCTAAGGCCAGTCTTTACCCAGCGGAGAGGTATCTAAGTTGATGATTAGCGCTGATTCCAAAGGTGGAAATCACAATCTGATTATCTCACGTTTAATTGAAAAGGTGGCATAACATTAAGAATTATTTATTTTATTAGTATTTATTCCTATTTTATCCCTCCTAGACGAAATATATCCATCATCTCGGCGGCTGGGTAGGTAGAGCGCCTGCCTTGGATCTCGGATAGCCTTCACTGGTCAAAACTGTAAAACAAAATAGGGGTTACGTACGGTTTAACCCCTTCTGTACCGGTGACGCTTTACTCATTATATTCTGGCAACTACTAAGCGATTTTATTCAGCTTAGGAAGGGCGTCTACCAGTAAAAAGGGTACAGAAGGGCGTTTACCAATAAAAAGGCTACATACATACATACATATATTAAAATGTTAAGGACTGAGTGCTCCACACATACGTGCAGTTTCAGTCTCTTGTCCTAATGGCGGCGTTCCAGGCAACCCTGTTAAGGGTTGCTTCACTTGTCAAGTTTTTGGATTTGAGATTGTCACATATAGTCCGATCCCAGGTCTTCCTCGGTCCACCCATTGATGCAGCTCCCTCCGCAATCACAGACTGCATCATTTCAACCCAATTTTGTTCATCCATTCTCTCCACATGTCCATACCATCCCAGTCTACTTGTACGCATTCACCTCGCTAATACTCTTTATACCTAAAACGTCTCCTCAGCTCAACATTTGTTATTCTATCCTGCAGCCTGGCCCCACACATCTATCTCACCATTCTCATCTCAATTTATCCCTTTTGCCACCATACAGGTCTTCCTCAATTTACGGTTGGGTTACGTTTGTGAAAAAACAATTTTAAATAGAAAAAAATCATATAGCAAACCCTAAATTTAATGGGGTAAATGGGGATGCGTTCTCGGACCAGCCAAAACACAAACACAAACAGCTTAAAATCTATAATAATAGCGTAAATTGGGGCATCCGATAGTAAGGGAGGAGGTATACATACACTGAGAAAGCTCTGAAGAACACTGATTATTGTGATAGCGGTAGAAGAGTGAGAGAGGGATTTTAGGGGATTAGTTAGAATTGATGAGACGATAATTATACTTTTGAGTCTACCATTTTGAGAAGTGGAGTATGGGTGGAACCTCCCCACACATGTGAACAATACTCAATACGCGGGCGCACTGTGCCACTGTAGCCTATAAAGCAAGAAGCTGGGTGGGGGGTGAAGAACTCACGGAGATGGTTGAGCACACCTAACTTCTGGGAAGCTGTTTTTAGCAAGAGTGAAAATATGATATTTCCAAGAAAGGTCAGAAGAAAAAGATACACCAAAAATATTGAGAGGAAGACCTCGGATGAGGAGAAATACAAGCATTGGGGGTAGAAAGGTGACTGAAGAACAAGCAAGAGATTGTGGTACTGAATAGGAATGCATGGAGAATGCTTGTGAATATATAAGTAATAACGCGGTCGTTGGGAGAGGGGGTCGGACGGCATTTGGACTAAATAATAGTCCGTCAGGCGCCTGGCCCAGAGAGCTGGTGTATGTGAAGGGTCATGCCTGGATGTAAGATGGGCGGGAATAGACCGGAACCTCTCCGGGATGTCTGGGACCAGGGGGAGTGCTGGAGTGCCCTTAGTGATCCTTAGTCTCTGGGTCTTCTCCTGGGTGACCTAGATGTGTCTGAATAAATAAATAAATAAATAAATAATTTTGTGTTTTGTCTGTGTTTGTGCGCTGTTTTGTCTTGTGTTTTGTGTTTTCCTGTTCTTGCTCTGTCTTGAGTCGGCCACCCCCAAGAAAATAAATAAATAAATAAATAATAATACTAAAATAGAGGAAAACAAAATAGGAAAAGTGGGGATTGGGCCTGAGCATATAGATAGATAGATAGATAGATAGATAGATAGATAGATAGATAAATAAATATATAAATATACTGTATTTATTTTTATATTTTTTTTATGTTGTGTTGTGTTGTGTTGTCCCTGTTTGGGCTCTGTCTCAAGTCGGCCACCCCCAGTTGTGGGATAGGTGCCTATGTATATACAATACATACATGCGTACAAAGAAATCAGATATGCTTGGAAGGTAGGCTACGAATGATTACTCTACGTGGAGTTTTAATGGAACAGAGAGCAGATATACTAGCTAACCTTGCAAACAAGACTCGCTATGAGATCGTTGCTATTCTAACATATACTAGCTAACCTTGCAACAAGACTCGCTATGAGATCGTTGCTATTCTACCGCTATATACTAGCTAACCTTGCAACAAGGACTCGCTATGAGATCGTTGCTATTCTACGCTATATACTAGCTAACCTTGCAACAAGACTCGCTATGAGATCGTTGCTATTCTACCGCTATATACTAGCTAACCTTGCAACAAGACTCGCTATGAGATCGTTGCTATTCTACCGCTATATACTAGCTAACCTTGCAACAAGACTCGCTATGAGATCGTTGCTATTCTACCGCTATATACTAGCTAACCTTGCAAACAAGACTCGCTATGAGATCGTTGCTATTCTACCGCTATATACTAGCTAACCTTGCAACAAGACTCGCTATGAGATCGTTGCTATTCTACCGCTATATACTAGCTAACCTTGCAACAAGACTCGCTATGAGATCGTTGCTATTCTACCGCTATATACTAGCTAACCTTGCAACAAGACTCGCTATGAGATCGTTGCTATTCTAACGCTATATACTAGCTAACCTTGCAACAAGACTCGCTATGAGATCGTTGCTATTCTACCGCTATATACTAGCTAACCTTGCAACAAGACTCGCTATGAGATCGTTGCTATTCTACCGCTATATACTAGCTAACCTTGCAACAAGACTAGCTATGAGATCGTTGCTATTCTACCGCTATATACTAGCTAACCTTGCAACAAGACTCGCTATGAGATCGTTGCTATTCTACCGCTATATACTAGCTAACCTTGCAACAAGACTCGCTATGAGATCGTTGCTATTCTACCGCTATATACTAGCTAACCTTGCAACAAGACTCGCTATGAGATCGTTGCTATTCTACCGCTATATACTAGCTAACCTTGCAACAAGACTCGCTATGAGATCGTTGCTATTCTACCGCTATATACTAGCTAACCTTGCAACAAGACTCGCTATGAGATCGTTGCTATTCTACCGCTATATACTAGCTAACCTTGCAACAAGACTCGCTATGAGATCGTTGCTATTCTACCGCTATATACTAGCTAACCTTGCAACAAGACTCGCTATGAGATCGTTGCTATTCTACCGCTATATACTAGCTAACCTTGCAACAAGACTCGCTATGAGATCGTTGCATTCTACCGCTATATACTAGCTAACCTTGCAACAAGACTCGCTATGAGATCGTTGCTATTCTACCGCTATATACTAGCTAACCTTGCAACAAGACTCGCTATGAGATCGTTGCTATTCTACCGCTATATACTAGCTAACCTTGCAACAAGACTCGCTATGAGATCGTTGCTATTCTACCGCTATATACTAGCTAACCTTGCAACAAGACTCGCTATGAGATCGTTGCTATTCTACCGCCTATATACTAGCTAACCTTGCAACAAGACTCGCTATGAGATCGTTGTTATTCTACCGCTATATACTAGCTAACCTTGCAACAAGACTCGCTATGAGATCGTTGCTATTCTACCGCTATCCGTGAAATTGCTACTAAAAATAATGCTATCCTGTACTACAGTAAATGCATGAATGTACAATACCTTTTTAGAAGTTTTGTTGAATTGCCTGCAAGGTCCAGATGACCAAATGTTCGCTGGGAGACACTGTTGTACTAACTCTCATGTCGCCCACATAGCAGAGTATGTTGATAGCTTCAATGACTTTCATTTTGGATAGAGTCACTACTGACGCAAATGGAGGTCCAGATCCTTGAATCAGTTTCCCATCTTGTATCTGAAAATTAAGCAAGGACTGAACCAAGATACTGTACTAATATTAATAAAATATAATAAAATATAATAAAATAATAATAATACAATACATACAGTACAAATATGACTAAAGGAATACATATAAAACTAAATATTAATCTTTGATAAGTTGAATAAGGATGGTAGGTGAGCAATGTATCAAAAACAACTGCGGAGTGGTGGTAAATACTGAGGGTGAAATCAGGAAAGCATGGAGGGAGACTATGACCGGCTGTTAAATGTGGAATCTGAATGGGATAGGGAACACCTTCGTGTTAAAGCCAGTGCGTAGTGTGCATGGGCGAGCTTGTGTTAAATGATGATCCTGTGGCTCTGAATTTTGGAATGAATCATTGGAGCTGGTGGACAAGTTTTGTTACCTAGGAGATACCATCTCTGCCGGTGGTGGGGGCCGAGGCTGCCACTGTCACTAGAATTAGATGTGGCTGGGAGAAGTTCAGAGAACTGCTGCCAATTCTGACCATGAAAAGAATGCCTCTCCCCCTGAAGGGAAAGGTGTATGCCTCATGTGTTAGAAGTGCAATGACGTATGCCTCAGAAACATGGGCCGTTAAAGTAGAGGATGTCAACAGAATGGAACGTAATGAGATGAGAATGGTGAAATGGATGTGTGGGGCCAAAGTGCAGCTTAAAGCTCTCTATCGTTCTTGATCCCACTATATCACTCGGTAGCCTATTCCACCTATCTACAACTCTGTTACCAAACCAATATTAGCCTATATATTTTCTGAAACAAAATTGATCTAATTTTAAACCATTTGTTCGAGTTCTTTCGCTATCACTGAGCTTCAGTACATCTTTCATGCCCCCTTTATTTATCCCACTAACCCACTTGAACACCTCTATCATATCCCCTCTAACTCTGCGTCTCTCTAACGAATGCAAGCCTAGTTTTTTTAACCTTTGTTCATATGAAAGATTTCTAATATTGATCATTTTTTTCATTCTTCGATGTACTTCTATGTCCATTCTGTAATAGGGACACCAAAATTGGACAGCGTAATCCATGTGGTCTTACTAACACTAGATAAACTTTTAAGATAACATCAGCAGTTCTATTACTCACACTTCTAGAATCAGAGAACTCTATTTGCCTTATTTCGAGCACTACTGCATTGATTTCTAGGTTTCATATCACAGTTGACGATGACTCCCAAATCTTTTTCATTATCTGAGTTTCTTATACAGTTGGTCCTCCAGTAACGCGGCCAATGTGTTCTGGTTACCGCTCGTGTTAGCAAAATCCGCATTATCGAACCCATATGTTTACATGTTAAAGGTACCTTGGCGTTCTGGGGATTTCCACAAAGTCCACTTTTTCTCCATAGAAGCCTATGTTATAATAATAAATTCAATTATAAACGTTATTTTACATGTGCATTGGGTTGATTTGTCCATTGCAACTCTTACCTCTGAATAAATGAAGTGTTGCATCCCCCCATCCCCTCCCCCCTGGATCCATCGCCGTCACTGCGATGAAGTTGATGGTCTATTAGCTCTCGCCGCCAGCCATTCGTTGATAAGGCGAGATCCCTCCCCAGCTTCAGCATCAGAGTCCTCGAAGCCACTGTACATAAGTAAAGTAGTCGGCATCTGATACAACCGACAGTAAATCATCTGGTGGCTGAGGGTCGGAGTCGGAGTCTGCGTCACTCGACGCCACTTGTTCCTGTTGCTGTGCTCGTTGGCGAAAGAAATCTGTTATTCGTGTCTGCTGGCGTGCATTTATCCTGTCGTGAAACATGTCGAAGTACGGCTGGATGGAAGCAGTGAAGCTTGCTATTATCTGTGCTGAACGATCATGTTTGGGATCAAAGTTGTTCATGTGATGGCTGAGGCGTTGTGACAATTCTACAAATTCCCGTAGACCAGGAGTGTTCGGCTCTTCCTGGGGTTCGTCTTCTTCTCGATGTTCTTCCACTGCCTGCTCATCCTCTTCCAAATCCTGCATTAGGTCCTCGGCATCAGGCTCCTGTGGTGGCTGAATCAAACCTTGAATAACTTCTGGCCCCACTTCACCCATCCCAGGCACACGTCTGGCAACCTCGACTGCTCTCTCCACCACTGCCTCAAGCCTGACTGGCTGATCAGGTAAATCCAGCTTGTGCCCAGGTAACCCCTCTAGAGCATTCCTCCAGGCATGGTGGATTGTAGCTCTTGTCACATCAGCCCACGCTTCCACCATCGTATCCACTGCGTTCTTAATATGAAACCTTTTCCAAAAGGCATGAACTGTCATAGCTGCTCCGTCGGCGGGTTCCTGTTGCTGTTGTTGTCGTTGTTGTGGAGGCGAGTTTGGTGCAGGCTCATTGAGTGGTGGGGTAGAGTCAGGGGCAGACAGTTCTTCGAGTGGTGGGAGAGAGTAAGGGACTGATTCATCGTCCGATATCTGTAGCAGTTCTTCTTGGGTGTCAGTGGCAGTGTCGAGCATCAGGAAAGTCTTAGTGGCATACGCACCCTTAAAGCACGCTATCACCTCCTGGTCCAGGGGCTGTAGGAGAGACGTAGTATTCGGGGGCATGAACATCACTTTTACGTTAGGGTGCCGATCAACCAACAATCTGGAATGTCCTGGTGCATTGTCAAGCAATAACAGTGCTTTAAAAGCAATGTTTTGGCGGGCACAAAATGTTTCCAAGTCCTTCACAAAATGATTATCGAACCATTCGAGGCTCAACGCTGACGACATCCAGGCCTTCTTGTTGCTCATCCAATGAACATTCAACTTGGCCATGTTCATATTGCGATAAGGCCTTGGCCGCTTTGCCTTATGGATGATTAGAGGCTTCATCTTGCAGGTGCCGGAAGCATTGCAGGTCAACAAGATGGTTACACATTCTTTGGCCATTTTGTAGCCCCTTGCTGCCTTCTCCTTGTGAGAAATGTAAGACCTTTTAGGCATTTTCTTCCAGTTGACTCCAGACTCATCGCAGTTGAAAATCTGATCCAAGTTGTAACTATCGGCCACAATAACCTCACGTAAGAAAGCAGTGAATTCGTTGGCTGCAGCATGGTCGGCGCTTGCTGTCTCTCCTGTTATACGAACACTTTTCATTTTGTTTCGTTTATTGAAAGACACCAACCACCCAGCAGATGCCTTAAAGGGTTTGGGGTTCTGCACATTGTTCATTCGAGCCACTTCTGCATAATATTTCTTGGCTTTTTCTCTGATCATCCGTCCGTCTGTCGGCACATGATTCTTATTTTGCCTCGCCAAATAACGCACCATTAGCTTCCCTGTCTTCTTTAGGATGACATTTCCAACTTTAATCGACACCTGAGTACCCTCTGCAGGGTTTCCCTTCATAATGTTGGCAATCTTCTCCCTGTCCTTCCAAATGGTGAGAATTGTACTCTCGTTAACATCGTGTCGTCTTGCCAACTCAGCTTGTCTCTTCCCCTTCTCTAACTCCTTCACGATGTCATATTTCTGTGCGTACGTAAAGATACGGCGCTTCTTGGGCGGCATGGCGGCGAGGTTAGGTCACAGAAAAAAAGGCACTTTGAGAACCACGGTCTGTGTTACAACACACACGGTGGGGGGGGTGTCGGTACGTGAGGCGAACAATGGTGGAACTGGACAAAGACGCTGGGGAGGGAGACGGAACAGCCTCGCCCGGCCCAGGAGAGAGAAAACTGCCCAGCTGGACCCCGCGTCAGTGTAAGTATTGACCGTGCTAGCAAAATTTTGGATATTTGGGGTGTACCGCGTGCCACCAAATCCGCGTTTCCAAAACACACGTTACCGGAGGACCAACTGTAGTCACATTATTTAATCTATATCCTGCATTTTCTATAGATTTCCCAAATTTTACTACACTGCTTTTATCTACATTGAACTTCATCTGCCAATTTACTGCCCATTCGTATAGTGTATCTAAATCTCTTTGGAGAGCCTGAATATCATGATCAGAATTGATCACTCTTCCTATTTTAGAGTCATCTGCAAATTTACTGATTTTGGTAGTTATTCCTACATCAAGGTAATTAATATAAATGATGAACAGCAGAGGGCCTAAACAGATCCTTGTGGGACTCCACTCTTAACTATACCCGTCTGATTGTATACCATTTATGCTAACTCTTTGCTTCCTACCAATTAACCATGACCTAATCCATCTTAATAGAGTTCCGCCTATTCCATGAGCTTCTAGTTTCTTCAGCAATCTTTCGTGGGGGACTTTATCGAATGCTTTACTGAAATCTAAATATATTACATCATATGCTTTGTCATTGTCTACTTCGTATACTTGGGAAAAGAATGTCAATAAATTAGTGAGGCAGGACCTACCCTTCGAGAATCCATGCTGGGAATCTTTAATTAATTGGTGACGTTCTAGGGGCTCTCTGATTTTGCGTGCAATAAATGACTAATAGTTTACCTACAACTGATGTAAAGCTAATTGGACGATAATTTGAAGCAATAGTATTGAGATACTGTATTGCATTTATGAGTGGCTGATGTACGGTGGTGGCAGACCAATTCTAAGCCACGGCGGCACTAATTGCCCGAACCAGGTGAGAAAAATAAAATGTGGGAAAAGGCATTGACTGAACCGGACTGGGAAAAAATATGTGATGAATAGCAAGAAAAGGAAGGCCCAACCTTGAGAGCCTGATCTATACCAACAATAATAATAATAATAATAATAATAATAATAATAATAATAATAATAATAAAACAAAAACAAATATATATACTGTATATACTGTATAATATATATATATATATATTATATATATATTATATATATATATATATATATATATATATATATATATATATCAAGCAATTGCATACCACGAATATCTCTGAAAGAAAGGATTGTTTTTAATGTTCTACTACATCCATTGTATCTCCCCTATGGAGAATACAATGAAAGGAAAAACAAGTATGTAATCATCTGATGGTATTAACCCGTTCAGTACCGGTGACGTCCTCTTTGTTATATTATGGCCACTATTTGACAATTTTAGTCAGCCTAGGAAGGACGTCTACCCATTCAAAGGCTACAGACTATCTCCATGATTCCTTTTAGCTATCATATATCCTTCATAAGCTTTATAAAATCGTCTAAATGTAGCTGAAATCAAATAAATATGACGTCACTGGTACTGTATGGGTTATATTGTTAACTAATACATGACCATTATAAATATAGAAGACAAATAGATAAGCCTATGATGTATTATCCTACCTTGAGACTCGAATTCATACCAGGCATTTCGTGTAGCCCATGTACTTGTACCAAATGTTTATCCAGAGGACCTCCTTGATGCCACCCTTCCACCAGTAAACAATGCCAACCGTAACCTGACATGTAAGCCATCTTGGACGAGAGAGGTTAACCTGTAATGAACAGAAAACGGTGATAATTCTCCCTATTCACTAGATGGAAAAAATCAAGGATATAACAAAAAGTAAATAAAATCAAGTTGGGTAGCCTAGGCCTATATAGATGCGGATTTTTGATGTGGTGCCTAACCAGGATTTGTTTTATTTAGATTGGTGAAATGTTGGGTGCGAAGGGAATTTAACCCTCCCGAAAACTCCCCCAAGCTTTGGTATGCCTGGCGCGGGTTTCAACCCTGGTTAGGGACATGTATGGTTTTACCAGAAGCACGCGCTAACCGACTGTACTACCACGGACGTACAATAGGATAGTAACCTTAGTTCTCCTTGAAAGAACCAGGTGACAGTCTCGTGGTGATTAACGTGATGGGTTTATTAGACTTAGCCACCAACGACTATTTTAAGCTATCCCAGACGTCAACTCGGGTAGTTTTGTGGTTGCAGGATTTTGCGGGTACAGGGCATTACAATTGGTATGAAGTGAAAAAGAGTATAGGATAATGTACATTAAGTTGGATAGTTTTGGTAATTTCATCACTTTCAAACACACAATAACAACTGTGAAGCATAAAGAATAAAGCATAAATAAATAATAAATAAATAAATAAATAATAAATAAAGCATAGGCTAAAGCAAAAAGAAAGGAACAAGTCTCTTGTTTGACTCCCTGCTATGATGTAGGCCTACTAGTGGGGCGGAACAGATTGGCACCACTGGTCCGGACCTTCCAGTTATCAGGTGTAATTTGATAGCGGATGATAGCTCATGACCTCTCTCTCTCTCTCTCTCTCCATCCTTTCCTTCTCTCTTTCTCTCTCCTTCCCTTATTTAACCTATTTCTCACTATGCATTCTTTTAACCCTTTCACACACATATGACGCAGAGGTTGCCAGATTAGCAATAAGAAATAGAGTTCTCTCACTCTTATAATTACCTCTCCAAAATTAGTTTTCTGCCCACAGCTAACTCAAAGACAACTGCAGAGGTTGAAGTAACTAAACAAAAGCTTAATAAATACCCCTGATGGTAACAAAGGCTTCAAAGTATCCCTAATAGGCTCAAAATTGCGTCATATTTCGGAGAGGGTTAATACAGTGACGACTGCCAGGTGATTTTGTTCATGAGATGTGAGGGAAGAAAGAAGTGCCAAAGCACCATCACCAACCATTCCGCCCATCAACAAAAACATTCGAGCCTCCAACCAGGATTGCTACCATACAAGGATGCAATATCATCAACTTCAGAGGGCAGCCACATGACTCCAGAGATAACGCGCTAAACAGGGAAGACTATTTCAGCACCGCCAATGGGCAGCAACATGGCTCCAAAGAAAACGTACTAAGCAGGAAGGACTATTTTAACACTGCTAGAAATGCACCCCGCAACAGGCTTCCCCCCCCCCCCCCCCCCCCCGGTTTCCCTACCATCTCAAGATGCGCCAAACTTCAACCACATCACAACATCAGGGCCGTGCACCAGCAGAAATAACAAAGAACCAGTTTTCAACCTAAATCATACCCAAAAAGGCAAAAGAGTGGTGCCCACGTTGAGTTGACCAGCGTGGACGATTGAACGCTTTCCCCTCGTCCTGGCAAGCCTAGACATCACCCAATACAGCCAAACTACACAAATCTCAATGATTCCATGACGTGCACCGGAGAAAAATACTTAGCAATAGCTCCAACACGTAATTCTCCAAACCAACGAAGTAACATGTAATGCCCTCGAAAAAATCCTGCAACCCCAATACTGTACTACCCGAGTTGACGTCTGGGATAGTGTAAAATAGTCGTTGATGGCGAAGTCTAATAAACCCATCACGTGAATCACCACGAGACTATCACCTGGTTCTTTCAAGGAGAAGTAAGGTTACTATCCTATTGTACGTCCGTGGTAGTACAGTGGGTTAGCGCGCGGGTCTGGTTGACCTACGGGTGATATGGTCACTAACCAGGGTTCGAACCCCACACCAGGCATCTCAAAACCTGGGGAGATTTCAGGAGGGTTAAAATCCCTCCAGGGTTCGAGCCCCGCGCCAGGCATCTCAAAACCTGGGGAGTTTTCAGGAGGGTTAAATTCCCTTCGCACCCAGTATTTCATTCTTGTGCAGAGTTGGTTGTTGAATGTGTGGTGACTCCGCTCACAGACTGCGTTACCCTGGGGCCGGTATGGGGAAGAATGTTTAATTTTAATGCCACATTGTTTTGTGAACGCCTCCCGAACTTGTCCTCGAAATTCTGGGGCGTTGTCTGATAACAATGATACTGGTGACCCAAACACAGGAAATATCTCTGTGGCTAGCAAATTTGCAACAGTGGAAGCACTGTGGTCTTTAGTGGGCCAAGCTACGAGAAATTTGGAGTAGACATCGACAAACGTCACTATATATCGTTTGCCATTGCTGACCGGAAATGGTCCCATTACGTCGAGGGAATGGGTTTAAAAATGCTTCTGTGCTGAAATAGTGCCAGCTTGGCCTGCTGTGCGACATCTGTCCTTGCCGAGGGCACAGGGTTTGCAAGCCTCAGTTACTTGCTTAGCAATGCCGGATGGATTTACGGTCCAATACTGGTCCTGGAATACCTTCAACATCTTTCTTGGACCCAAATGGATTTTTCTATCGAAAAATGTACAAATTTAACTTGCTGTCAAAACAAAAATATATACTGTATATGCTGGCTCGCTACCGCTCGGCAGGAAAATATAGACACCTGGATGGGGGTAAACGTCTTAAAACAGTAGGCTGAATGGGGCCGAATGGATACAGCCAAAGAGAGAGGGAGAGAAGGAGAAAAAAAGCGAGGTGGGCTTCCTTAACTAACACTGCTGCACTATATATTGTTTACTGAAATAGATTGTGTGTTTTAAAGACTTTCTAACACTGCTTCACTGGATATTGTTGACTGAAGTAGACTGGGGGTTGCTATAGAGACTACCAATGATAAAGTAGAGAGCACTGGTGATGGGAAGGGCTATATTGTTATCAGTTATCTTATCACTCCACAACGTAATCAATTAACCCGTTCGTTACCTGTCCGTCCTTTACCCTGGCTACTATTACACAATTGTACTTAGTTTAAAAAGTGCCTCCGGCAACTAACAGGCTTCAAACTATCTCACCTAACTCGTCTTTACTACAACATCCTCTTCATAATTGCTGAGGGGCACAGGGCCCTGGGTGGGGCTTTGGTTTCCCGGGCGTTTCCGCACCCTCCTCAGCTCCCCGTCATAGAGTGGCTTAGGTCACCCAGGCTTTATTGTGGTCGGCAGGGAGGGTTCTGTGGGGGCGCTCGGTTATGGCCTTGGCCTTGCTCGGCACCTTGGGGCTGTTCGGCCAGGCAGCTTGGGGAACAACAACAACAAATACAACAGATCCTTCTTAAACTGCACAATATCGTCTAAATATAGCTAGAATGGAATTTATAAGACGTCGCAGGTACAGAAGGGGTTAAGGGAGCCCCAGACGGTATTGTGCAGCATAATTTACTGGTTCGGCTCAATGGTTTAAGGAAGGGGTTTAGTTTGCTCTCTAAACCTTTATCAAACTTAAAAAAACACCCATATATAAATTTGTAGGCTACATTTTTTGGTAGAAAAATATCCCGGCCGAAGGCCGATTCCTCTTCAAATACAGGCTCGCTATCGTTCGCCAGGAAAAAAATTGACACCTAAATTGCACGAAAAGTCTTAATATTGGCAAAGAAATGGGGCAAAAGGTCTGAAAATCGCCAAACTAATAGGGCGAATGTCTTGAAATCTCAAGGCAATGTAAAGATGTTGGGTGGTCACAAGTGTGGTCCAAAAAGGATATGAGCAAATCCAAGATACCTTCGAGAAATGCGTTGAGTAGTTCCACCATGCAGTGTCTTACTCCCTCAAGGCAATTTCTCGGTGTTCTGAAACCCTTGTCTCTGGTTATAGAGATTATTCTGAACTTCTTATACCTAACTTTGGTAAACCAGTTCTTATTCGGCGTGATTCTATTCCTCGTGCTCGTGGAATGAGCTTGTATATTAGATCTGGGTATAATGCTCAGCACTTAACTAAGCATATTTGTAAATGCCATGAGATGCAGTTAGTTAAAGTTTCCAGCAAGTATCATAATCATTACATTTTTAGCCTGTACAGAAATCCTGATGTTAACAATTACATATATGACTAAAAAAATAAAAATAAAAATAAAATAGAAGGTCCCACCCCTTTCCCATTCTTAAGTAAGCCATTTTAGATTTACAGAAGAGTGACCATTACTTGCATTACTGCATGTCCACAAACATGTCAGTAATGTAAGCAGGTTTCCTTTTTTTTTTTTTTTTTTTTTTATTAACGTGACCGTTACAAAGTGGTGTACAATCTATCTTATTCTAGTTACATTATAGTTTATCTTATTGTACCAGTACCTCCCTACAATCAACCTAGTTGTTCCCCAATTCGGCCCTCCGCCACGACCATTTCAAAGTCCAAGTCTCTCACTCTTGTCCTCTGTAGCGGGGAGGACCTTGTACCCCTGAGACATAGGAGTGCAGACCTGAGAAGAGAGAAAGAGAGCCGGCATCTCATCCAAGTTATGACTTGGCTTCTATGCTGGCGCTTTTTCTCCGATATTTGTTCAGCTAATCTGGCATAGAAGACACTTGCAGAAGGTCCCATACCTCCCGACGATGAGAAGACCAGAGGAGTAAAGCTTCCTTGATCCCTGTTCAAAATTCTTTCTTCATAAGCGCATTTTTTCTCACTTTCGTTTCTCAAGTATGCCGCCTTGTGTCCTCGCTCACGATATGTTTGGGTTGAAGATTCTGATGTCGAAAAAAGCCCGTTGTCCCCTCGTCCAAAAACCTCGAGCACTTACGTCCACTCTTGCTTCATTTGAAGTATTTGCAGTATTGCGGGCCAAGCGCTGTCCGTCCATAGGCAGAAGTTCCGGTTCGATTCTGACATCATGGCACACCTCGTCCAGCATTTGTGCAGTGATGT
This sequence comes from Paralithodes platypus, assembly GCA_032716605.1. Taxonomy (NCBI): domain Eukaryota; kingdom Metazoa; phylum Arthropoda; class Malacostraca; order Decapoda; family Lithodidae; genus Paralithodes; species Paralithodes platypus. The sequence continues at coordinate 33,394,178 of CM064481.1, forward strand.
CTCGTACTTCATCATGCCGGATACAGATGAATCCTCCTTTCTTACAGGTCATACAGTGGTCTGGGTTGTTTATTTCACCGCATGCACATTTCAGCGGCAGCTTCGAAACTGGCCACCCATACCTCAAGGCTACGGCATCATTGAATTCTTGTTTATTTAAGCTGAAGCCTTTCTCCTTTATTGGTAATGATGTGAGCCAATTTGAAGCCCCCGTGTCTTGTGCCATCTCAACTCTCATTTTCAGTTCTTCCCTACATCTGGTCTTAATTTGTTCTAGGCTATGTTTCTGTCTCTCTTCTCTGCTCTTTGTAATTTCCTGTCTTGCATTTCGTTGTTCCTCTTCGTCCACCTCATCATTTTCATTTTGCTCCCGTATTTTTTCTGTCAGAGACGTAGTAAGTTTAAGGGAGTTTTGGTACTCATGAGGTGCCGCCTCCGCTGGATTTATGATCCCCATACCTCCGAACCTTGGCGGAAGAGCTAATAGATCTCTTAGCTCTTGCGTGATGCCTTCCGTCTCTGTTAAAGCCGGTATGAATGCTCCTCTGATTGCTTTTTCCAGCGGTTGGAGCATCTGTCTAATGTCAGGCACTGTTCTCATAAGAAAGGTCCATCTGTGCTTAACACCATATGTGAAGGCAGTATATGCAGCATGTGGTTCAGATTTTGCAATGTCTGCCAGGGTTTTCACTTCCTTTACCCACTCCGCTACCTTTTTTCGCACATAGTCTCTCTTGCATTCTTCTGTGCCTATTACTGCTCCCAAATGGCATTGACCCTCCTTTGTAATCTTCACTCCTGTCCCATCAAAAGTCCGCAAGGGCTCGTGTGACTCCGGCTTAAGTCTTCTTGATACCAACCCTACCAGTGTGGTGTTGATATCTTTCCAACTCTACTGATGATGAGGTGGGCTGGGGTAGTCTGACCATTTCCGTCGTTTTCCTCGGTTGGGTATTTCGCGGCTAGAGGGGCGGCTGTGCTTGGAGGAGGGTCTGGGTCGGCTGCGGTAGCCTTTCTGGGAATCCGCTCCACGGCGGTGGTGCGTCTCAGGCCAAGAAGGGCGCATGGTGTGTTGAGAGGTATGCCCTATTCTTTCCCCATGATGTCTTGAGTAGCCATCTCTGGTTTGTGCATCATTGACTGTTGACGTCCTCACAGGTATGTACTTTCCTGGGGTCGGGGGAAGTGCCTGGGTGATACATGCGACCTGAACGAAGCGTGGTGAGGAGGTTCTTGCGCCCTCTTGTCTTGGTGGTGTGGTGGCAGTGGTTGTTGTTGTTTGCGGGGGCCTCATCTCCTTCGTTCCTTTAGGTCACGCTTTTCTTCCCTACCTCAGAAGTATTACATTACCTTCTGTCGTCACATATCAGTGGAACACACCTTATAACTTAAGTCGGTATCACACGAGCACTTTTTCCCTCAACATATATCCTCATCACTGGTCTGGCAGCCTATGAGATCAAAATTTAAAATCTTTCGGCTACCTATATTCATCTATCATGTCTAGTTTCCGATACCAAGGTAAAATATTTCAGAAATGTTACCAGAAAAATATTGATCATCGAATGTTGACTATAAAAGCTCTCGTCGATACCGGCTTTATGTAGATAATCACAACAACAACAACAAAAAACAAAAAACAAATCCACGTTTTTCGGTGAAGTATTGAGTTTGATTGTACAGGACTGTACATGATTAGATCGATATCCAAAATTCGAAAATGGATTTTAATGTGATCCTGTACTCAACCTTTAACTGTGTTGGTGGTGTAATGGTTTAGATGCTTATGTTCTGGGTGTGATGTCCCGAGTTTGAATCCCGGGAGGACCACATATGCTTTCATTAGTTTATTGTGTTGGTGGTGTAATGGTTTAGATGCTTATGTTCTGGGTGTGATGTCCCGAGTTGGAATCCCGGGAGGACCATATGCTTTCATTAGTTTATTGTGTTGGTGGTGTAATGGTTTAGATGCTTATGTTCTGGGTGTGATGTCCCGAGTTGGAATCCCGGGAGGACCACATATGCTTTCATTAGTTTATTGTGTTGGTGGTGTAATGGTTTAGATGCTTATGTTCTGGGTGTGATGTCCCGAGTTGGAATCCCGGGAGGACCATATGCTTTCATTAGTTTATTGTGTTGGTGGTGTAATGGTTTAGATGCTTATGTTCTGGGTGTGATGTCCCGAGTTGGAATCCCGGGAGGACCACATATGCTTTCATTAGTTTATTGTGTTGGTGGTGTAATGGTTTAGATGCTTATGTTCTGGGTGTGATGTCCCGAGTTTGAATCCCGGGAGGACCACATATGCTTTCATTAGTTTATTGTGTTGGTGGTGTAATGGTTTAGATGCTTATGTTCTGGGTGTGATGTCCCGAGTTGGAATCCCGGGAGGACCATATGCTTTCATTAGTTTATTGTGTTGGTGGTGTAATGGTTTAGATGCTTATGTTCTGGGTGTGATGTCTCGAGTTGGAATCCCGGGAGGACCACATATGCTTTCATTAGTTTATTGTGTTGGTGGTGTAATGGTTTAGATGCTTATGTTCTGGGTGTGATGTCCCGAGTTTGAATCCCGGGAGGACTACATATGCTTTCATTAGTTTATTGTGTTGGTGGTGTAATGGTTTAGATGCTTATGTTCTGGGTGTGATGTCCCGAGTTGGAATCCCGGGAGGACCATATGCTTTCATTAGTTTATTGTGTTGGTGGTGTAATGGTTTAGATGCTTATGTTCTGGGTGTGGTGTCCCGAGTTGGAATCCCGGGAGGACCATATGCTTTCATTAGTTTATTGTGTTGGTGGTGTAATGGTTTAGATGCTTATGTTCTGGGTGTGGTGTCTCGAGTTGGAATCCCGGGAGGACCATATGCTTTCATTAGTTTATTGTGTTGGTGGTGTAATGGTATAGATGCTTATGTTCTGGGTGTGGTGTCTCGAGTTGGAATCCCGGGAGGACCATAATGCTTTCATTAGTTTATTCAAGTGCATTGGGGTTTGTAATTGATGATTAATGTTAAGAACGAGATGTTATTTAATTATATCATTATATCATTCTATATGACAATTATTATGTTTTTTACACCAACCAACTTCACATCTAAACTCAATTAATGAAATCAACAAATATATGTGTCATAAGAGGGAGTTGAGTGATAATAATTACCAATACAGGAACAGTACAGGTGAATATTAACCCTTTCAAGCTTTTCGATACGCATTTCTGTTTTGTTTTCTGGTAATTATTAGACGATTTTATTCAGATTAGGAAGGGTATATGGAAGTCAGAGGGTTGATTGAGAGAATCTTCACCCTTTTAATACCCACAGATCCTTCCTAAGTTGCATACAATCGTAAAAGGATAGCCAAAATATACTGCTAAAACGCGTCAGAGCTTCAAGGCGTTAAGGCGATGGTTCACTTTTTGGGCTATTTTTGCATGTATTCATTATTTTTCTAGTTTCCTTCCTAGACCTCCATCAAATTAAAAAAATCATCCATTAGATCCCCCTTCTAGATTAATTTGTAAATTTTTCGGTAGAAAAATTTACCGGCCAAAGGCCGGTTCTTCCAACAATACAGGCTCACTATCGTTCGCCAGGGAAAAAATCGACACCTAAATAGCACGAAAGGTCTATAAATATTGACGAAGAAATGGGGCAAAAGGTCTTAAAATCGACTAACTAATGGGGCAAACCTCTTAACATCTGAAAACTAATGGAGCTAAACATGAGGGAGAAAGTGGTCCAGAAAACCGGCCCATCCCCCTTAATTGATTACGTTGTGGCGTGATAAGATATTATAACTGATAACAATATATCCCTTCCCTCCACCAGTCCTCCCTATTTTATCATTGGTACTAATGTCTCTAGAGCATCCCACAGTCTACTTGAGTCAACAGTAACTAGTGAAGCAGTGTTAGTAACTCTCCAAAACATCCCACAGTGTACTTCAGTTATAGTAAAGTAGTGTTAGTAACTCTCCAAAACATCCCACAGTGTACTTCAGTTATAGTAAAGTAGTGTTAGTAAGTCTCCAAAACATCCCACAGTGTACTTCAGTTATAGTGAAGCAGTGTTAGTAAGTCTCCAAAACATCCCACAGTGTATTTCAGTTATAGTAAAGTAGTGTTAGTAAGTCTCCAAAACATCCCACAGTGTACTTCAGTTATAGTAAAGTAGTGTTAGTAAGTCTCCAAAACATCCCACAGTGTACTTCAGTTATAGTAAAGTAGTGTTAGTAAGTCTCCAAAACATCCCACAGTGTACTTCAGTTATAGTAAAGTAGTGTTAGTAAGTCTCCAAAACATCCCACAGTGTATTTCAGTTATAGTAAAGTAGTGTTAGTAAGTCTCCAAAACATCCCACAGTGTACTTCAGTTATAGTAAAGTAGTGTTAGTAAGTCTCCAAAACATCCCACAGTGTATTTCAGTTATAGTAAAGTAGTGTTAGTAAGTCTCCAAAACATCCCACAGTGTACTTCAGTTATAGTAAAGTAGTGTTAGTAAGTCTCCAAAACATCCCACAGTGTACTTCAGTTATAGTAAAGTAGTGTTAGTAAGTCTCCAAAACATCCCACAGTGTACTTCAGTTATAGTAAAGTAGTGTTAGTAAGTCTCCAAAACATCCCACAGTGTATTTCAGTTATAGTAAAGTAGTGTTAGTAAGTCTCCAAAACATCCCACAGTGTACTTCAGTTATAGTAAAGTAGTGTTAGTAAGTCTCCAAAACATCCCACAGTGTACTTCAGTTATAGTAAAGTAGTGTTAGTAAGTCTCCAAAACATCCCACAGTGTACTTCAGTTATAGTAAAGTAGTGTTAGTAAGTCTCCAAAACATCCCACAGTGTACTTCAGTTATAGTAAAGTAGTGTTAGTAAGTCTCCAAAACATCCCACAGTGTACTTCAGTTATAGTAAAGTAGTGTTAGTAAGTCTCCAAAACATCTCACAGTGTACTTCAGTTATAGTAAAGTAGTGTTAGTAAGTCTCCAAAACATCCCACAGTGTACTTCAGTTATAGTAAAGTAGTGTTAGTAAGTCTCCAAAACATCCCACAGTGTACTTCAGTTATAGTAAAGTAGTGTTAGTAACTCTCCAAAACATCCCACAGTGTACTTCAGTTATAGTAAAGTAGTGTTAGTAAGTCTCCAAAACATCCCACAGTGTACTTCAGTTATAGTAAAGTAGTGTTAGTAAGTCTCCAAAACATCCCACAGTGTACTTCAGTTATAGTAAAGTAGTGTTAGTAAGTCTCCAAAACATCCCACAGTGTACTTCAGTTATAGTAAAGTAGTGTTAGTAAATCTCCAAAACATCCCACAGTATACTTCAGTTATAGTAAAGTAGTGTTAGTAAGTCTCCAAAACATCCCACAGTGTACTTCAGTTATAGTAAAGTAGTGTTAGTAAGTCTCCAAAACATCCCACAGTGTACTTCAGTTATAGTAAAGTAGTATTAGTAAGTCTCCAAAACATCCCACAGTCTACTTCAGTTATAGTAAAGTAGTGTTAGTAAGTCTCCAAAACATCCCACAGTGTACTTCAGTTATAGTAAAGTAGTGTTAGTAAGTCTCCAAAACATCCCACAGTGTACTTCAGTTATAGTAAAGTTAGTAAGTCTCCAAAACATCCCACAGTGTACTTCAGTTATAGTAAAGTAGTGTTAGTAAGTCTCCAAAACATCCCACAGTGTACTTCAGTTATAGTAAAGTAGTGTTAGTAACTCTCCAAAACATCCCACAGTGTACTTCAGTTATAGTAAAGTAGTGTTAGTAAGTCTCCAAAACATCCCACAGTGTACTTCAGTTATAGTAATGTAGTGTTAGTAAGTCTCCGAAACATCCCACAGTGTACTTCAGTTATAGTAAAGTAGTGTTAGTAAGTCTCCAAAACATCCCACAGTGTACTTCAGTTATAGTAAAGTAGTGTTAGTAAGTCTCCAAACATCCCACAGTGTACTTCAGTTATAGTAAAGTAGTGTTAGTAAGTCTCCAAAACATCCCACAGTGTACTTCAGTTATAGTAAAGTAGTGTTAGTAAGTCTCCAAAACATCCCACAGTGTACTTCAGTTATAGTAAAGTAGTGTTAGTAAGTCTCCAAAACATCTCACAGTGTACTTCAGTTATAGTAAAGTAGTGTTAGTAAGTCTCCAAAACATCCCACAGTGTACTTCAGTTATAGTAAAGTAGTGTTAGTAAGTCTCCAAAACATCCCACAGTGTACTTCAGTTATAGTAAAGTAGTGTTAGTAACTCTCCAAAACATCCCACAGTGTACTTCAGTTATAGTAAAGTAGTGTTAGTAAGTCTCCAAAACATCCCACAGTGTACTTCAGTTATAGTAAAGTAGTGTTAGTAAGTCTCCAAAACATCCCACAGTGTACTTCAGTTATAGTAAAGTAGTGTTAGTAACTCTCCAAAACATCCCAGTGTACTTCAGTTATAGTAAAGTAGTGTTAGTAAGTCTCCAAAACATCCCACAGTGTACTTCAGTTATAGTAAAGTAGTGTTAGTAAGTCTCCAAAACATCCCACAGTGTACTTCAGTTATAGTAAAGTAGTGTTAGTAAATCTCCAAAACATCCCACAGTATACTTCAGTTATAGTAAAGTAGTGTTAGTAAGTCTCCAAAACATCCCACAGTGTACTTCAGTTATAGTAAAGTAGTGTTAGTAAGTCTCCAAAACATCCCACAGTGTACTTCAGTTATAGTAAAGTAGTATTAGTAAGTCTCCAAAACATCCCACAGTCTACTTCAGTTATAGTAAAGTAGTGTTAGTAAGTCTCCAAAACATCCCACAGTGTACTTCAGTTATAGTAAAGTAGTGTTAGTAAGTCTCCAAAACATCCCACAGTGTACTTCAGTTATAGTAAAGTAGTATTAGTAAGTCTCCAAAACATCCCACAGTGTACTTCAGTTATAGTAAAGTAGTGTTAGTAAGTCTCCAAAACATCCCACAGTGTACTTCAGTTATAGTAAAGTAGTGTTAGTAACTCTCCAAAACATCCCACAGTGTACTTCAGTTATAGTAATGTAGTGTTAGTAAGTCTCCAAAACATCCCACAGTGTACTTCAGTTATAGTAATGTAGTGTTAGTAAGTCTCCGAAACATCCCACAGTGTACTTCAGTTATAGTAAAGTAGTGTTAGTAAGTCTCCAAAACATCCCACAGTGTACTTCAGTTATAGTAAAGTAGTGTTAGTAAGTCTCCAAAACATCCCACAGTGTACTTCAGTTATAGTAAAGTAGTGTTAGTAAGTGTCAGAATAATATTCTTAACTAATGTCGGGAGTCTGAATTTCAGTAATGGGAGCAATTGCTTTGTAAACATTTTAATGAATAGAGCTATAGTACAGTAGTGAAAGTTCATATAAAGGTTCATCATAAATTATATTGTATCGGATCAGACAAATGAATTAAATAGTTTCATTTCATTTGTCCATCATATTATGAACGATTCGTGAACCGTGTATTGCCTCAGTTAGAATACAATTTTATTTTTCATTAGAGTCTTTTGGTTCGGTGATCCTGCTTCATTCACTGTAATACTGGTTGGTTTGAATTACTAGAAGGTGAGGTTATGGCTGTGGGCTGGAGTGAGGGCAGTTAACCAGCAGCACTGGCATGGCGAGCATCTACTAGCAGCTGTTACCGTGGAGGGTGACCTCAACCGCCTCTCTCTTTCTCTTGGATACGCTCTGATCGGTTGCCACAGCAGGTGTAGCATAGAAACCCCTGCGGACATGCCCCTCTTCTTTTTTGCGTGGATGACTGCCCAAACCCACACAGCTCTCTTGGATTAATTGCAGGTGTATGCATAGAAACCCCTGCGGACATGAAACACCCCAACTCAGCCCACGCCGCCATCTTTGTACCCTAATACAAGTATATGAACCATAACAGTTGCCGACCACAGTGAGAACGGACATGAAGGTGTAGTTTGAAGTTATTAATTGTGTGAAGCAGTGATCAAAGTTTGCATTAAATCTAATCTAGTTTATATTTGTTAATTAGGGTTGTTCAATTCAGGGGTTGTTTAATTCAAGGTGAAGGGAAATTGTTTAATAGTTCAGTGTTATATCTATATTTTAATAAATAATTATTATTATTTCTACTTATTTTCCTTGTCCTGCCGTGTGCATTGGTTATTATGATGGGTCATTCACAGAACTTGGTCAGTAACTATTTACTTAATGAACTTTGGACTCATGCCTTGGGTCTTGTTTAATTAATTATCTAAAGCCGAATAAATTAATGAGACAGTTCTCTATTAAAGACTTGACATTCTGGATTCATGGCTTTTGTCTTGGTTAATTTTAAGGCTAACTCAAATTAATAAGACTATTTTCAATTCAAGACATGACAGTAAGTCTCCAAAAACATCTCACAGTGTACTTCAGTTATAGTAAAGTAGTGTTAGTAAGTCTCCAAAACATCCCACAGTGTACTTCAGTTATAGTAAAGTAGTGTTAGTAAGTCTCCAAAACATCCCACAGTGTACTTCAGTTATAGTAAAGTAGTGTTAGTAAGTCTCCAAAACATCCCACAGTGTACTTCAGTTATAGTAAAGTAGTGTTAGTAAGTCTCCAAAACATCCCACAGTGTACTTCAGTTATAGTAAAGTAGTGTTAGTAAGAACATAAGAACATAAGACAATGGGAGTCTGCAGAAAGCCGATTGGCCTAAGCAAGGCAGATCCCTGTCCCACACAACCCCAATTACAAAGCCCAATTATAGGCTCAACACTCTAATACCCTGAGGATCATCTTACCAAAACGGTTAGAGATTAACGCAGGATTACGGGGGTCTGCAGAGCGCTGATTGGCCCAACCCTGCTGATCCCCCTTCACACCCAACCCTTCTCGTCCATATGCTTATCCAATTTTATCTTAAAGCTCCCTATCGTTTTTAATCCCACTATAGCACTTGGTAGTCCATTCTACCCATCTACAACTCTGTTACCAAACCAATATTTGCCTATATCTTTTCTGAAACTAAATTTATCTAATTTGAAACCATTGGTACGAGTTCTTTCGCTATCACTGAGCTTTAGTACATTTGTCATGTCCCCTTTGTTAATCCCACTAACCCACTTGAACACCTCTATCATAACCCCTCTAACTCTGCGTCTCTCTAACGAATGTAAGCCTAATTTCTTCAACCTTTCTTTATACGGAAGATTTCTAATATTATGGATCATTTTTGTCATTCTACGTTGTACTCTCTCCAATGAATCTATGTCCATTCTGTAATAAGGACACCAAAACATCCCACAGTGTACTTCAGTTATAGTGAAGTAGTGTTAGTAAGTCTCCAAAACATCCCACAGTGTACTTCAGTTATAGTAAAGTAGTATTAGTAAGTCTCCAAAACATCCCACAGTGTACTTCAGTTATAGTGAAGTAGTGTTCATAAGTCTCCAAAACATCCCACAGTGTACTTCAGTTATAGTAAAGTAGTGTTAGTAAGTCTCCAAAACATTCCACAGTGTACTTCAGTTATAGTAAAGTAGTGTTAGTAAGTCTCGAAAACATCCCACAGTGTACTTCAGTTATAGTAAAGTAGTGTTAGTAAGTCTCCAAAACATCCCACTGTCTACTTCAGTTATAGTAAAGTAGTGTTAGTAAGTCTCCAAAACATCCCACAGTGTACTTCAGTTATAGTAAAGTAGTGTTAGTAAGTCTCAAACATCCCACAGTGTACTTCAGTCTCCAAAACATCTCACAGTGTACTTCAGTTATAGTAAAGTAGTGTTAGTAAGTCTCCAAAACATCCCACAGTGTACTTCAGTTATAGTAAAGTAGTGTTAGTAAGTCTCCAAAACATCCCACAGTGTACTTCAGTTATAGTAAAGTAGTGTTAGTAAGTCTCCAAAACATCCCACAGTGTACTTCAGTTATAGTAAAGTAGTGTTAGTAAGTCTCCAAAACATCCCACCGTGTACTTCAGTTATAGTAAAGTAGTGTTAGTAAGTCTCCAAAACATCCCACCGTGTACTTCAGTTATAGTAAAGTAGTGTTAGTAAGTCTCCAAAAATCCCACCGTGTAATTCAGTTCTAGTAAAGTAGTGTTAGTAAGTCTCCAAAAACATCCCACAGTGTACTTCAGTTATAGTAAAGTAGTGTTAGGAAGTCTCCAAAACATCCCACAGTGTACTTCAGTTATAGTAAAGTAGTGTTAGTAAGTCTCCAAAACATCCCACTGTCTACTTCAGTTATAGTAAAGTAGTGTTAGTAAGTCTCCAAAACATCCCACAGTGTACTTCAGTTATAGTAAAGTAGTGTTAGTAAGTCTCAAACATCCCACAGTGTACTTCAGTTATAGTAAAGTAGTGTTAGTAAGTCTCCAAAACATCTCAGTGTACTTCAGTTATAGTAAAGTAGTGTTAGTAAGTCTCCAAAACATCCCACAGTGTACTTCAGTTATAGTAAAGTAGTGTTAGTAAGTCTCCAAAACATCCCACAGTGTACTTCAGTTATAGTAAAGTAGTGTTAGTAAGTCTCCAAAACATCCCACAGTGTACTTCAGTTATAGTAAAGTAGTGTTAGTAAGTCTCCAAAACATCCCACAGTGTACTTCAGTTATAGTAAAGTAGTGTTAGTAAGTCTCCAAAACATCCCACAGTGTACTTCAGTTATAGTAAAGTAGTGTTAGTAAGTCTCCAAAACATCCCACAGTGTATTTCAGTTATAGTAAAGTAGTGTTAGTAAGTCTCCAAAACATCCCACAGTGTACTTCAGTTATAGTAAAGTAGTGTTAGTAAGTCTCCAAAACATCCCACAGTGTACTTCAGTTATAGTAAAGTAGTGTTAGTAAGTCTCCAAAACATCCCACAGTGTACTTCAGTTATAGTAAAGTAGTGTTAGTAAGTCTCCAAAACATCCCACAGTGTACTTCAGTTATAGTAAAGTAGTGTTAGTAAGTCTCCAAAACATCCCACAGTGTACTTCAGTTATAGTAAAGTAGTGTTAGTAAGTCTCCAAAACATCTCACAGTGTACTTCAGTTATAGTAAAGTAGTGTTAGTAAGTCTCCAAAACATCCCACAGTGTACTTCAGTTATAGTAAAGTAGTGTTAGTAAGTCTCCAAAACATCCCACAGTGTACTTCAGTTATAGTAAAGTAGTGTTAGTAACTCTCCAAAACATCCCACAGTGTACTTCAGTTATAGTAAAGTAGTGTTAGTAAGTCTCCAAAACATCCCACAGTGTACTTCAGTTATAGTAAAGTAGTGTTAGTAAGTCTCCAAAACATCCCACAGTGTACTTCAGTTATAGTAAAGTAGTGTTAGTAACTCTCCAAAACATCCCACAGTGTACTTCAGTTATAGTAAAGTAGTGTTAGTAAGTCTCCAAAACATCCCACAGTGTACTTCAGTTATAGTAAAGTAGTGTTAGTAAGTCTCCAAAACATCCCACAGTGTACTTCAGTTATAGTAAAGTAGTGTTAGTAAATCTCCAAAACATCCCACAGTATACTTCAGTTATAGTAAAGTAGTGTTAGTAAGTCTCCAAAACATCCCACAGTGTACTTCAGTTATAGTAAAGTAGTGTTAGTAAGTCTCCAAAACATCCCACAGTGTACTTCAGTTATAGTAAAGTAGTATTAGTAAGTCTCCAAAACATCCCACATCTACTTCAGTTATAGTAAAGTAGTTAGTAAGTCTCCAAAACATCCCACAGTGTACTTCAGTTATAGTAAAGTAGTGTTAGTAAGTCTCCAAAACATCCCACAGTGTACTTCAGTTATAGTAAAGTAGTATTAGTAAGTCTCCAAAACATCCCACAGTGTACTTCAGTTATAGTAAAGTAGTATTAGTAAGTCTCCAAAACATCCCACAGTGTACTTCAGTTATAGTAAAGTAGTGTTAGTAACTCTCCAAAACATCCCACAGTGTACTTCAGTTATAGTAAAGTAGTGTTAGTAACTCTCCAAAACATCCCACAGTGTACTTCAGTTATAGTAATGTAGTGTTAGTAAGTCTCCAAACATCCCACAGTGTACTTCAGTTATAGTAAAGTAGTGTTAGTAAGTCTCCAAAACATCCCACAGTGTACTTCAGTTATAGTAAAGTAGTGTTAGTAAGTCTCCAAAACATCCCACAGTGTACTTCAGTTATAGTAAAGTAGTGTTAGTAAGTGTCAGAATAATATTCTTAACTAATGTCGGGAGTCTGAATTTCAGTAATGGGAGCAATTGCTTTGTAAACATTTTAATAGAGCTATAGTACAGTAGTGAAAGTTCATATAAAGGTTCATCATAAATTATATTGTATCGGATCAGACAAATGAATTAAATAGTTTCATTTCATTTGTCCATCATATTATGAACGATTCGTGAACCGTGTATTGCCTCAGTTAGAATACAATTTTATTTTTCATTAGAGTCTTTTGGTTCGGTGATCCTGCTTCATTCACTGTAATACTGGTTGGTTTGAATTACTAGAAGGTGAGGTTATGGCTGTGGGCTGGAGTGAGGGCAGTTAACCAGCAGCACTGGCATGGCGAGCATCTACTAGCAGCTGTTACCGTGGAGGGTGACCTCAACCGCCTCTCTCTTTCTCTTGGATACGCTCTGATCGGTTGCCACAGCAGGTGTAGCATAGAAACCCCTGCGGACATGCCCCTCTTCTTTTTTGCGTGGATGACTGCCCAAACCCACACAGCTCTCTTGGATTAATTGCAGGTGTATGCATAGAAACACCTGCGGACATGAAACACCCCAACTCAGCCCACGCCGCCATCTTTGTACCCTAATACAAGTATATGAACCATAACAGTTGCCGACCACAGTGAGAACGGACATGAAGGTGTAGTTTGAAGTTATTAATTGTGTGAAGCAGTGATCAAAGTTTGCATTAAATCTAATCTAGTTTATATTTGTTAATTAGGGTTGTTCAATTCAGGGGTTGTTTAATTCAAGGTGAAGGGAAATTGTTTAATAGTTCAGTGTTATATCTATATTTTAATAAATAATTATTATTTCTACTTATTTTCCTTGTCCTGCCGTGTGCATTGGTTATTATGATGGGTCATTCACAGAACTTGGTCAGTAACTATTTACTTAATGAACTTTGGACTCATGCCTTGGGTCTTGTTTAATTAATTATCTAAAGCCGAATAAATTAATGAGACAGTTCTCTATTAAAGACTTGACATTCTGGATTCATGGCTTTTGTCTTGGTTAATTTTAAGGCTAACTCAAATTAATAAGACTATTTTCAATTCAAGACATGACAGTAAGTCTCCAAAAACATCTCAGTGTACTTCAGTTATAGTAAAGTAGTGTTAGTAAGTCTCCAAAACATCCCACAGTGTACTTCAGTTATAGTAAAGTAGTGTTAGTAAGTCTCCAAAACATCCCACAGTGTACTTCAGTTATAGTAAAGTAGTGTTAGTAAGTCTCCAAAACATCCCAGTGTACTTCAGTTATAGTAAAGTAGTGTTAGTAAGTCTCCAAAACATCCCACAGTGTACTTCAGTTATAGTAAAGTAGTGTTAGTAAGAACATAAGAACATAAGACAATGGGAGTCTGCAGAAAGCCGATTGGCCTAAGCAAGGCAGATCCCTGTCCCACACAACCCCAATTACAAAGCCCAATTATAGGCTCAACACTCTAATACCCTGAGGATCATCTTACCAAAACGGTTAGAGATTAACGCAGGATTACGGGGGTCTGCAGAGCGCTGATTGGCCCAACCCTGCTGATCCCCCTTCACACCCAACCCTTCTCGTCCATATGCTTATCCAATTTTATCTTAAAGCTCCCTATCGTTTTTAATCCCACTATAGCACTTGGTAGTCCATTCTACCCATCTACAACTCTGTTACCAAACCAATATTTGCCTATATCTTTTCTGAAACTAAATTTATCTAATTTGAAACCATTGGTACGAGTTCTTTCGCTATCACTGAGCTTTAGTACATTTGTCATGTCCCCTTTGTTAATCCCACTAACCCACTTGAACACCTCTATCATAACCCCTCTAACTCTGCGTCTCTAACGAATGTAAGCCTAATTTCTTCAACCTTTCTTTATACGGAAGATTTCTAATATGGATCATTTTTGTCATTCTACGTTGTACTCTCTCCAATGAATCTATGTCCATTCTGTAATAAGGACACCAAAACATCCCACAGTGTACTTCAGTTATAGTGAAGTAGTGTTAGTAAGTCTCCAAAACATCCCACAGTGTACTTCAGTTATAGTAAGTAGTAAGTCTCCAAAACATCCCACAGTGTACTTCAGTTATAGTGAAGTAGTGTTAGTAAGTCTCCAAAACATCCCACAGTGTACTTCAGTTATAGTAAAGTAGTGTTAGTAAGTCTCCAAAACATTCCACAGTGTACTTCAGTTATAGTAAAGTAGTGTTAGTAAGTCTCAAACATCCCACAGTGTACTTCAGTTATAGTAAAGTAGTGTTAGTAAGTCTCCAAAACATCCCACTGTCTACTTCAGTTATAGTAAAGTAGTGTTAGTAAGTCTCCAAAACATCCCACAGTGTACTTCAGTTATAGTAAAGTAGTGTTAGTAAGTCTCAAACATCCCACAGTGTACTTCAGTTATAGTAAAGTAGTGTTAGTAAGTCTCCAAAACATCTCAGTGTACTTCAGTTATAGTAAAGTAGTGTTAGTAAGTCTCCAAAACATCCCACAGTGTACTTCAGTTATAGTAAAGTAGTGTTAGTAAGTCTCCAAAACATCCCACAGTGTACTTCAGTTATAGTAAAGTAGTGTTAGTAAGTCTCCAAAACATCCCACTGTGTACTTCAGTTATAGTAAAGTAGTGTTAGTAAGTCTCCAAAACATCCCACCGTGTACTTCAGTTATAGTAAAGTAGTGTTAGTAAGTCTCCAAAACATCCCACCGTGTACTTCAGTTATAGTAAAGTAGTGTTAGTAAGTCTCCAAAAATCCCACCGTGTAATTCAGTTCTAGTAAAGTAGTGTTAGTAAGTCTCCAAAACATCCCACAGTGTACTTCAGTTATAGTAAAGTAGTGTTAGGAAGTCTCCAAAACATCCCACAGTGTACTTCAGTTATAGTAAAGTAGTGTTAGTAAGTCTCCAAAACATCCCACTGTCTACTTGTTATAGTAAAGTAGTGTTAGTAAGTCTCCAAAACATCCCACAGTGTACTTCAGTTATAGTAAAGTAGTGTTAGTAAGTCTCAAACATCCCACAGTGTACTTCAGTTATAGTAAAGTAGTGTTAGTAAGTCTCCAAAACATCTCACAGTGTACTTCAGTTATAGTAAAGTAGTGTTAGTAAGTCTCCAAAACATCCCACAGTGTACTTCAGTTATAGTAAAGTAGTGTTAGTAAGTCTCCAAAACATCCCACAGTGTACTTCAGTTATAGTAAAGTAGTGTTAGTAAGTCTCCAAAACATCCCACAGTCTACTTCAGTTATAGTAAAGTAGTGTTAGTAAGTCTCCAAAACATCCCACAGTGTACTTCAGTTATAGTAAAGTAGTGTTAGTAACTCTCCAAAACATCCCACAGTGTACTTCAGTTATAGTAAAGTAGTGTTAGTAACTCTCCAAAACATCCCACAGTGTACTTCAGTTATAGTAAAGTAGTGTTAGTAACTCTCCAAAACATCCCACAGTGTACGTCAGTTATAGTAAAGTAGTGTTAGTAACTCTCCAAAACATCCCACAGTGTACTTCAGTTATAGTAAAGTAGTGTTAGTAAGTCTCCAAAACATCCCACAGTGTACTTCAGTTATAGTAAAGTAGTGTTAGTAAGTCTCCAAAACATCCCACAAAACATCCCACAGTCTACTTCAGTTATAGTGAAGCAGTGTTAGTTAAAATGCTTGCAAGGCATAACTTAACACGATTTTGGTGGTTTACGTCTAATGTGAGGATAGAAATGATCTTATATACCCATTTTCATATCCTTTTCATAAGTTTGTTTATATATATATATATATTGAGAATATATCACAAATACACGTGAGCCACTAAATGTTTCTAATCTCTCAGTGGGGATCGAACCGTCGACCATTAGGACGATAGCTGACGCTTTAATCTGCCGTGGTGTAATTGATTAAAGCGTCGGCTATCGTCCTGATGGTCGATGGTTCGATCCCCACTGAGAGATTAGAAACATATATATATATATATATATATATATATTTTTTTTTTCCTTTTTTTTTTTTTTTTTACAGCGTACCGTACTAGGCGACTGTGGCGTTAACCACTCCGTTAGAACCGCATGGCTTGTCCTACAGTGACTCGCTAGGATCGCCAGGGCAGTGGATGTGGCTACAGTTGATGTATTATTGTGTGCTTTATTTCATATGAAAGCTCGTGTCATGGGCAGTCCAGAAAAGCTCTTTGTTTTCGCCCATGTCAAGGCTTTATATATTTAATTGCAAAGTATATGTTTTATCATTAAGTAGTAATGATAGGATTTGAGAGAGAGAGAGAGAGAGAGAGAGAGTAGAACAGAGTGAGAGGAGGCGCGCAGTGTTTTTTGCCATGCTTGATGACGTCACGGCTGGCTGGCCTGGGATTGGTTGGAGGAGTTTTTTACCATGCTTGGTGACGTCATGTTTGGCTGGCTTCTTTGTCATTGGCTGAAGGAATTGTTACCGCTTTGTCTACGCGGTGCGAGCTAGTGCTAGTATATATACAGCTCTCTTGTCACTCTCTCCCTCAGATCTGGTTTCTAGAACGCATCCCTCTTATCCCTTTGATACCTGTCTCCCTCACTTCACCTGAGAACCTTTTCCTCTGCCTATCTCTCTCATTTTCCATACCTTTCACCACCTTTTATTAATATTATACCCCCTCTGGTTAACTCTGCATAATCAGCTTAATGGTGGCCAGTTGTATTGTGCGTTAAGGTCTTATATAACCCATGTATGTTAGTTGTTATGATAAGTTGATCACGAAGCATTGGTTGGCATTCATATTGTTCAGTAGCGCTTCCTATAATTATTAGTGTTCTGCTGGATTAGATAATGCTAGACTAGGAGTCTGATACTATAAGGTATTGTTTCCGATGGGTGCTGGCTTTAGTTAAAAGCTGCACGACATACCTGAGAACTAGAGTTGATTGGGTAAATTCTAGTCTGTGTGCCATTGAGAGTAGAGCATGCACGAATGAGGGCTTTTTGCCTATACCATTCTGCACTGTTCTAAGCTCGTTGTTTGTCTTTGAGGTACGCCAGGAGAACGCTTAATACTTCGGTATTAAGGTTTCTCAAGAGAGCTACCCTTCATTATAACGTAATATTTGACGCAAAGACTTGAGATTTGCACTAGGCTATGCGGCATGCCATGCGCACCAGTATCTCGTATCATTGACTCTAGCTAGACTTTATCAGTCATAGTAGACATTAACCCTTAAAAAGCGGCTCACCACTTAAGTCGAGTTAAATAAAGCTGGACTATGTGGCGGCGCTCGACATAGATCGAGTGGCAATTTCAGCACGTAATGTGGCTGAGAGAGAGAGACAAGTGGTGGCAGGAGACTAGCGAGCGTATGACTGCTCCAGACCACCGCGGCGAACCTACTGACACAAATCTCAGCTCCCTCCTCCCTCTCTCACTCGCTACATACTCAATTATGTACCGAAAGTACCGAATTACCTGCTTTTTGCACTCGCGTTGCACGGTTATTGCAAGAAAACTATCCATCATACAAGGATCGTTATGGTGTCATTCGAAAGCTCTGTTTATGCCCTTTCAGGGATAGATACTTGTTTTACGTTCTGGGTCTTATTTAGGCATGAAAATGATCACGTAAACAGCCCTATTTTGGCTAAAAACACCCCGCTGGGCGGTACACATAAATAAACCGCATAGGCCGCTCGTAAGGTGTTAAGTATATTAAACCAATTACTCTTTTTTTATGCATACCCGTTTATGATTACACAAGCATTTCGCAGCCTAGTTTGATGTATTGAGACACAAACGACTTAGGCTCTTTTTGTTGATAGGATTACTGCATTGTCGTGGCGATTATTATTATTGTTGTGGCGTTTAGGATATTCTTGGCTCCGACTGCATTATATCTCCTGCCTTTTTGTGTGCATAGCCTGCAGGAGCATTGTTCCGCTGCCTGCCTTTTTAGGTTCCATTTCCGATTCGAGCATCTTGATAGCATCTAACATTTAAAGAAGATTCCTTGTTGGTGTTGGTGTTGCACTTTCTTTCATGCAGGAGTGCCTGACATTTATTGATTAAAGTAACGTAAGCTGTAACTTCTCTTACCACCTTACTTTGCATACCATAACCAAGCACCTTCGGTTATAGGTAGTAATAGGCTGTTTTCACATAACATTAAGCCTAGAGTAGACGCACATTTATTGAGAGTTTAATAACCTATTATTGCATATAGAACTCTGGAGAGTATTTGTGTTCTTTGTTCACTGGGAATATACATCAGAGGTTGGATCTAGCGCTTTCCGTTGTAGCATTTATGCCATTACTACTCCAATGAATAAGAACCCTGATATATTTAAACCTCAGTCGTAACAAATGGCGACCTTACCTAGGATTTGGTGAACCTACATTTATTAGCAGGGAACATTTGTTGTTTTGGGGAATATTTTGCGGGGATCAGCAAATTTTTTTTTTTTTTTGCAACACATAGTATAGCCCTTGAGTATTTCCGAGAATTTTTGTGTGTATATTGAGGTATAAGAGTTTGGGGTGCTTCTTTTCTGAATATTGAGGTGGGAAATTTTTGTGAGCATCATATCTTATACCGGATCAGAGGAGAATAGAGACAGTACGTAATGTCGAAACTAAGGAACAGCAGCATGATGAAAGGGTTAATCAGGTGAACTGTGAGGAGGATGCTAGGATATTTTTGCAATGGCCTGTTACTGCCGAGCGGTTGGAGGGTATGGATCGGTACGGTCTTCAATGCCTGGCCACAGCTATCGGTCATGCGGGTACTAGCAGCATGACCAGGGATAACTTGATAACGTGTGTACTGGGCAGGGTGACTGGTGAGCGAGATGGGTTGAGTGCTCAGAGCCCTTCGGCCATGCTTCCCCTACACTCGACTCCCAGCCATCCCAGTGGTTTGCCGACCCCGAGTACGCTTCCACAGTTGGGTGGTGACTGGCAGGGTGGGTTGCCCCTGGGGGGACCACCGGTAATTTCAAACATTGTAGCACCTTCACCTCCTCCAGGGTTAACTCCAGAATTATTGTATCAGCTCGAATTAGCTAAGATTCAACAGCAACAAAGGGCATGTGAGCTTCAGCATCAGCAGCAAATAGAATTAGCCAAGATAGAAGAGAGAAAAACTATCAGTCAGCAGCACATAGAGCTAGCAAAAATACAAGCTGATTTAGAGTCGACTAGGTACTGTGCCTACATGGACGTAGAGAAGTCGCGAGTAGAGACAACGGGACAGCGACTTGGGGCTGGTAACCGTGCTCATGATCAATCTCTCTCGCACTTATTGAAACTGGTTCCGGTGTTTGATGAGAGTGGTGTAACAGAATTTTTCGCACGCTTTGAGAAGAAGTGCCAGGAACACCAGTGGCCAGAGAATAAATGGGCAGCACTTGTATCCTCTAGATTAATAGGCAAGGGTCTTAAAGCCTACGATGCGTTACCTTTGGAGTCATGTATTGTGTATGAGGATCTCAAGGAGGCTGTCCTGAGGACTTACGAACTGCAACCAGAAACGTACCGTTTGAAGTTCCGGGGTGTAACCAAGGGAAGAGATAGCACCTTTTTGGAACACGCCCGGAACTTGTCCGATGCTATGGGGAACTGGCTCCGATCTGAGAAGGTAACAACATTTGATGGAATTAAGCAGTTAATGATGTTGGAGCAGTTCTTTAAGAGCACGGGCGGTGATCTAACTTTGAACTTAAAAGAGAAAAACCCAAGAACCCTAGTCGAAGCAGCAGAAATGGCTGATCGACGGCTGTCGTTGATTCGGGGTTGCGGGTCCTCACAGAAGTACGATGCAAGTGCTAGGGACCGTTATCCTCCCCCTCCCCATAGCAATGACACATTTAAACAAAAGAGCAATGAAACTAAAACTGAATCCAAACCTAACACCACGCCGTATGAGAAAAGTCAGGGGCTTTTTACATCACAGTATAAGCCGAAACCGAAATTTATGTTTTAAGTGCCACCAGGAGGGTCATAAGGCAAATGAGTGCCCTAGTCGACCTCCTCCGGCAGCCGTGTCTTTTGCTCACGGCATTGGAGTGTTCAAGAGGATATCGGAGTTTGTTAGAGGCAATTCTTCCGAGGTAAATACACTGCCAGTGCAGAAGGATCCGGAAGGCTTATTCCCTGTTCGTGATGCCTTTAGTGACCACAGGGGACTCGATTGTGTGGAGTGGGGGGGTAGAAGATATGAGGTGAGAATTTTGCGTGACACTGGGGCATCGCAAACATTGTTGAGGAATTTCACTGGTAAACCTGTAAATACGGCGCGGGTGGTTGTGGTTCAGGGAGTTAATGCAACAAGGTCATACCCGCTTGTAAGAATGAAGATGGAAGTTGATGGTGTGACTCGTGACCTGGATGTAGGAATTGTGGAGAAGTTGCCTGTTGGGGGCGTCGACCTCCTTCTCGGCAACGACTTTGCGGGGCCTACTTCTGAGGCCTTGGTCGTTGCCGAGAAGCCGGCCGACGTGAGTAGGGAGGAGCAGGCGTGGGTTGAGAAGTGTCCGGTGCAACCTATGGCGTGTGTTGTCACCAGATCTCTTGCATCCAGGGAGTCACATTCTGGTCAACAGTCTTTAGACAAGCGGAGGAAAGGTACCGAGAAGGGGTTGAAAGTTGATGCGGTTGAGAGTTTAGTATCAACGGACATTCTCGGGGACTCATTATTAGGACCGATTTTCGAGTCTGGAGAAGACCCATTAACTGTTACTGAGAAGGCAGAGGATGGGCTTAAAAAGATGAAGAGACAGCAACGATACACAGAGAGAGAGCAACGGGAGGCTAAATTCAATGTAGGAGGGGGGCATGAGTTGTTTCGCAAACACTTAGATAAGCTTGCTCCTTAGGACATTCGTAAATTGCAATTAGAAGACCCGGAGGTTCTTGAATGTGGTACCGGTGCTGTCGAGTTGGAGGAGGACAGTGATGCACAGTCGGGAGATGTAGCAACAAGGTATCCTGACGCGTACCCTATGAGAAATGGGTCAGCGAAGACGGTGGTCTGAAGCTTGCTAGTGTATTTTTCCCGGTATGGTTACCCGCAGGGGATTCAGTCAGACCAAGGATCCAACTTCACTTCTAGCCTCTTTGTTCAAGCAATGCCGCAGCATGGGATTGTTACGGTTGTGTCATCTGCGTATCATCCGGAGAGCCAGGGTGTGTTAGAGCGATGGCACTCAGCCTTAAAATCTGTGCTTCGTTGTTGTTGCTTTGAGAGTGGGAAAGGTTGGGATCTTGGCCTGCCATATGTTTTATTTGCTGCACGGGAGGTACCTGGGGAAAGTTTGGGATTCAGCCCTAATGAGCTCGTCTTTGGACACCGTGTCAGAGGGCCTCTCCATATGGTTGAAGAAATATGGGAGGGCGCAGAAAAACCTTGTTCTATGCTCAAGTATGTCCTCGACAGTCGAGAACGGATGTTGCGCAGTCTGGAGTTGGCTGGCCCTAATTTGACTAGCTCTCAGGCCCTCATGAAGGACAGGTACGACCTCAAGGTTAAACTCAGGGAGTTTCACGTGGGTCGGGAGGTGTTGATTCTACTGCCCCTTGTAGGTCATCCCTTATCCGCGAAGTACACTGGTCCTTATAGGGTGGTTGAGAGGCTATCGGACCTGGATTGCTTGGTGGCCGCTCCAGACAGACGTAAGCGCAATCAGTTATGTCACGTTAATCTCATGAAGGAGTATGTGAGGCACCCCCCTGAGCCTCTCACTGTGCCTGTGATGACGTTTAGCAGTCAAGGTGGAGAAGGAGAACGGGACAGTTAAGCTCAGGTGGAGGATAACTGGAAGGATAAGAAAGTCAAATGGGCGCCTGAGTGTGAGAAGGCGTTTAGAGTAGTAAAACACCTGTTGTGCACTCACCCGATCCTGACTTTAGCCTACCTTTCCAACTAGCAACGGATGCTAGTGGTGTGGGGGCTGGTGCCGTCCTTATGAAAATGGACGATGATGGTCTGGAACATCCTGTTAGTTTCTGCTCGGAGAAGTTCAATTCAGCCCAGGGAAGCTGCTCTGGTGTCGAGAGGGAGCTGCTGACAGTTGTGCTTGCACTGAGGCATTTCGAGGTCTATGTTCCAGCCTATGGTCCGGTCGTTGTAGTTTACACAGATCATCACCCTCTCAAGTTCTTGGACAAGTTTCACAATCGGAATATGAGGCTGACCGGGTGGTCGCTGGTGTTACGGGGGTATAGCCTGGACATACGCCATATTGCCGGTTGTGACAACGTGGTTGCAGATTGTCTTTCAAGGGTATATGATCCTGGGTAGATTGACACACGGGTAGCCTCCTGCTTTAGTTTGAATAGTATTTTGCGCTTGGTGCTTGTTGGCTCGTGGTTGTAGCCCAGCGTATTGGGTCGTAAAGCAGGAGTTGAGCGTTTGGTATAGAAGAAAAAACTAGGCTTGCCCCTATAGTGCAGCCGAAATAAAAAAATTAAAAACATAAAAAAAAAAAAAAAAATCTTTCTTTGATAGTTGAATTTTTTCAGTATGTTATAGCAGTAATTCTGAGTTGCACTCCTCTCAGAATGCTGGGCTAGAGAAGCTCGCTCTTGAGGAGCATAACTACATATGATTTAACCTATTGTGTTGGGGAAGGTTATACTTTTTTAAAATGTTTTGTTGAGAACTGTGCCAGATATTTTACTGCCGCTGGGTGATGGGAAGTAGAGATATAGCATGGGTTCTAACAATCAGATTTTTGTGAGCCTTGGGCCTCTGAGAAAAATCTTGGGGGGGGGTGTGACGTTAACCACTCCGTTAGAACCGCATGGCTTGTCCTACAGTGACTCGCTAGAATCGCCATGGCAGTGGATGTGGCTACAGTTGGTGTATTGTTGTGTGTTTTTGTTCATATGAAAGCTCGTGTCATGGGCAGTCCAGAAAGGCTCTTTGTTTTCACCCATGTCAAGGCTTTATATATTTAATTGCAAAGTATATGTTTTATCATTAAGTAGTAATGATAGGATTTGAGAGAGAGAGAGAGAGAGAGTAGAACAGAGTGTGGGGAGGCGCGCAGTGTTTTGCTATACTCGATGACATCATAGCTGGCTGGCCTCGTGGGGATTCGTTGGAGGAGTTTTTTACCATGCTTGGTGACGTCATGTTTAGCTAGCTTCTTTAGCATTGGCTAGAGTACTTGTTACCGCTTTTCCTACGCGGTTCGAACTAGTGCTAGTACATATACTGCTCTCTGGCCACTCTCTCCCTGAGATCTGGTTTCTAGAATGCATCCCTCTTATCCCTTTGATACCTGTCCTCCTCACTGCACCTGAGAACCTTTTCCTCTGCCTATCTCTCTCATTTTCCATACCTTTCACCACCTTTTATTAATATTATATCCCCTCTGGTTAACTCTGCATAATCAGCTTCATGCTGGTCTGATATAACCCATGTATGTTAGTTGTTAAGATAAGTTGATCACGAAGCATTGGTTGACATTCATATTGTTCAGTACCGCTTCCTATAATTATTAGTGTGCTGCTGGATTAGATAATGCTAGTCTAGGAGTCTGATACTATAAGGTATTGTTTCCGATGGGTGCTGGCTTTAGTTAAAAGCTGCACGACATACCTGAGAACTGGAGTTGATTGGGTAAATTCTAGTCTGTGTGCCATTGAGAATAGAGCATGCACGAATGAGGGCTTTTTGCCTATACCATTCTGCACTGTTCTAAGCTCGTTATTTGTCTTTGAGGTACGCCAGGAGAACGCTTAATACTTCGGTATTAAGGTTTCTCAAGAGAGCCAGCCTTCATTATAACGCAATATTTGACGCACAGACTTGAGATTTGCACTAGGCTATGCGGCATGCCATGCGCACCAGTATCTCGTATCATTGACTCTAGCTAGACTTTATCAGTCACAGTAGACATTAAGTATATTAAACCAATTACTCTTTTTATGCATACCCGTTTATGATTACACAAGCATTTCACAGCCTAGTTTGATGTATTGAGACACAAACGACTTAGGCTCTTTTTGTTGATAGGAATACTGCATTGTCGTGGCGATTATTATTATTGTTGTGGCGTTTAGGATATTCTTGGCTCCGACTGCATTATATCTCCTGCCTTTTTGTGTGCATAGCCTGCACGAGCATTGTTCCGCTGCCTGCCTTTTTGGGTTCCATTTCCGATTCGAGCATCTTGATAGCATCTAACATTTAAAGAAGATTCCTTGTTGGTGTTGAAGGACTTTAGTGCACTTTCTTTCATGCAGGAGTGCCTGACATTTATTGATTAAAGTAACGTAAGGTGTAACTTCTCTTACCACCTTACTTTGCATACCATAACCAAGCACCTTCGGTTATAGGTAGTAATAGGCTGTTTTCACATAACATTAAGCCTAGAGTAGACGCACATTTATTGAGAGTTTAATAACCTATTATTGCATATAGAATTCTGGAGAGTATTTGTGTTCTTTGTTCACTGGCAATATACATCAGAGGTTGGATCTAGCGCTTTCCGTTGTAGCATTTATGCCATTACTAGTCCAATGAATAAGAACCCTGATATATTTAAACCTGAGTCGTAACAATTAGTATACCCTTTATATTACTATAACCTTTATATTAGTATACCCTTTATATTAGTATACTCTTTATATTAGTACACCCTTTATATTAGTATACCCTTTATATTAGTATACCCTTTATATTAGTACACCCTGTATATTAGTATACCCTTTATATTAGTATACCCTTTATATTAGTATACCCTTTATATTAGTATGCCCTTATATTAGTATACCCTTTATATTAGTATACCCTTTATATTAGTATACCTTTATATTAGTATACCCTCTATATTAGTATACCCGTTATATTAGTATACCCTTTATATTAGTATGCCTTTATATTACTATACTCTTTATATCAGTATACCCTTTATATTAGTATACTCTTGATATTAGTATACCCTTTATATTAGTATGCCTTTACATTAGTATGCCGTTTATATTAGTATACTCTTTATATTAGTATACTCTTTATATTAGTATACTCTTTATATTAGTATACTCTTTATATTAGTATACCCTTTATATTAGTATACCCTATATATATTAGTATACCCTTTATATTAGTATTCCCTTTATATTAGTATACTCTTTATATTAGTGTACCCTTTATATTAGTATACTCTTTATATTAGTATACCCTTAATATTAGTATACCCTTTATATTAGTATACCCTTTATATTAGTATACTCTTTATATTAGTATACTCTTTATATTAGTATACCCTTTATATTAGTATACCCTTTATATTAGTATACCTTTATAATAGTATACCCTTATAATAGTATACCCTTATAATAGTATACCCTTATAATAGTATACCCTTATAATAGTATACCCTTATAATAGTATACCTTTATAATAGTATACCCTTATATTAGTATACTCTTTATATTAGTATACCCTTTATATTAGTATACTCCTTATATTAGTAACCC
>CM064481.1:33424783-33447283 GCA_032716605.1 Paralithodes platypus
ACAACACATTCTCTCTCTATAACGCAACACACAAGGGGGAGCAGTGTTGTATTAGCTGATTTGCAAGGCTTTTGGTGTATGCTGGTTCATTTGCAAGGCTTTTGGTGTATGCTGGTTCATTTGCAAGGCTTTTGGTGTATGCTGGTTCATTTGCAAGGCTTTTGGTGTATGTTGGTTCATTTGCAAGGCTTTTGGTGTATGTTGGTTCATTTGCAAGGCTTTTGGTGTATGCTGGTTCATTTTGGAGAGAGAGAGATATTATGTGAGTGTTAGGATGTGTGTGTGTGAGCGAGAGAGAGATGTGTACGTGTGGTCAGTATTAGAGAGAGAAAAAGAAACAGACAGAGAAAGAGTTATGATGTGAGTGTTTGGATATCTATCTGTGTATGTGTGAGAGAGAGTTACAAGGAGTTACAAGGAATATTTGCTATCTCGGAGACCTAGCGGTTCATTCAGAGGAGATACACGAAGTAGAAGGAGAGAGGCTGTTTAGTGCACTACACTCGTTACAAAGTGTGCAAAATACTATCTACTCTCTTCTTGAACTGCTCTACTGAACAACTGTTTACAACTTCGGAGGGAAGTTTGTTCCAGGTAGAACAGATCTTGTATGTGAAAAAGTGTTCACAAATACTAGTGCTGAATCTTTTCAATTCTTATTTCCAGCCGTGGTTGCGTGTTGTATTCATATTGAGGCTAAACATTTTGCTATAATCCACATTGTCAAACCCATTAAGTATTTTAAAAACTTCAATGAGCTGACCTCGTAGTCTGCGTGTCTCCAACGGCAACGGGAAGAGATCAAGAGCTGTCAACCGGTCCTCATAGTTCAGTCTTCTAAGCGATGGAATAAGCTTTGTAGCTCTAGTTTGTGCTCTTTCTAGTCGCTCTATATCTTGCCTGAGTGCTGGAGACCAGAATTGAACAGCATACTCCAGGAGAGGCCGTATCAGAGCGTTATAAAGTGTGAGGACTATTTCATTATTTCTATACTTAAATTGCCTCTTAATATAGCCTAATCCTTTCTGAGCTTTCTTCTCTAGTTCAATGCACTGCTTGGAAAACTTTAGGTCACTGCTAATCAGAACACCCAAATCCTTTTCCAAGTCAGTCACTTCCAGAGGCATTCCCAATAGTGAATATCCTGACTTGGGGTTTGCTTGGCCGATATGCATCACCTTGCATTTGTCCAAATTTAAAGGCATCTGCCATGTCTCCGACCATTCTCCCGGTCTGCTGAGGTCCATCCTGAGCTGTTCAACCCCTTTGAGGTGTTTCACATTCATTCCAAGCTTTATGTCATCTGCAAACTTGGAGATCACACTCAACAGACCAATATCGATGTCATTGACATAATATGATAAACAGAAGTGGGCCAAGAACAGATCCCTGTGGAACTCCAGAAGTGACTGGAATCCACTCGGAAGAAACACCATTGATTACCACTCATTATTGTCTACCTGTTGGCCAACTTTCTATCCAATTTGTGACCTCTGTATTGATACCTAGCACACTTACTTTTGACATTAGCCTGCAATGAAACACTTTGTTAAAAGCTTTTTGAAAATGTTAAAGGATGTCTATGACACTATGTTTTTCATACTCACTCAGCA
Source organism: Paralithodes platypus (assembly GCA_032716605.1). Classification (NCBI taxonomy): domain Eukaryota; kingdom Metazoa; phylum Arthropoda; class Malacostraca; order Decapoda; family Lithodidae; genus Paralithodes; species Paralithodes platypus. Next base: position 33,426,397 of record CM064481.1, read on the forward strand.
TTTCATGGAAAAATTCCAGTAAATTCCAGACATGATCGGTGTCGCCTGAATCCATGTTGGGAATCTGTAATTAAACTATTGATTTCTAGGTAGTCAACTATCTTGTCTACTAGTATCCCTTCTAAGAGTTTTACTATGATAGAAGTCAAGCTAATTGGCCGATAATTCTTGGGACACTCGTGGTACCCTTTCTTAAAGATCGGGGTCACATTGGCCAGTTTCCAGTCTTCAGGGACCTCTCCATTTTCCAGTGATTTATTAAAGATGTCTACCAAGAAAGGTAATAATAATAATAATAATAGTTCTTAAATCTAGCGCATGCTAAGCCAGCTAAGGATAGCCCAATAAGGCCGATTAGGCGTATTTCCATCGGGGTTCTGTACTACTACCCCATCCCCTTGCTCATGAGGGCTGGTAACGACTCAGTGCTTGTGAAAAATCTTTAATGCACCGAGCGTGGGCGCGATCCCGGGCCTTCTGGGTGGAAGTCCGGATGCTAGTCACTACACCAGCGCGGTCGCGATGCGGTGCGATTTCATCTCGCACTTCTCGTACAACTCGGGTAAGAAAGCTTTCTGGGCCGAATGACTTGAACCTATTTAACTTATATATTCTTCTTGCTACCTCCTCTGGGGTACATCTAATTCTGCTAAGAACTTCACCCTCATGCACTAGTCCTGGACTTGGCATGTCACTGGTAGTTTCCCTTGTGAATACTGAGGCAAAATAGTCGTTTAGGAATTGAAGCCGGTATCACACGAGAGATTTTATAGTCAACATTCGATGATCAAAAAATTTCTGGCAATATTTCTGGAATATTTTGCACTGGTATCGGAGACTAGACTGATGATAGATGAATTTAGGTAACAAACATATTAAATGTTGACCTCATAAGCTGCCAGACCAGTGTTGAGGGAAAATGTTGAGTGAAAAAGCGCTCGTGTGATACCGGCTTTAGCTATATCAGTGTCAGAGGTTTGAAGTTGGCCTGTTGGATGCTTTAGAGGTCCAATGCTACTTTTGAATGGCTTCCTGCTGTTCACATAGCTGAAGAACTATTTAGGAGAGAGAGAGAGAGAGATAGATGGGGGTGAATATATGACTGTTTCGATGTGTGTGTGTGAGAGAGAGAGAGAGATGTGTGTTTCATATGAGAGATGGTGATGGGGGGGGGGGGGGGTGAATATATGACTGTTTGGATGAGAGAGAGAGAGAGATGTGGCGGTGATTATGAGAGAGAGAGGTGTTTTAAATGAGAGAGAGAGAGAGAGACACACACACAGACAGACACACAGTTCACTAGGTTGCCTTCGGTCTTCCCCACACATTCTCTCTCTCGAACGCAATACTGATTTGACCCCAAAACGTCGGATGGGCTAGTGTTAACCCCTTCCGTACCGGCGACGTCTGTTTTAATGTTCTTTTAACTATATTTAGACGATTTTGTGCAGTTTAAGAAGGATCTGTGGTAGTAAAAAGGGTTAAGGGAGATAGTTCGAAGCCTGTTAATTGCTGGAGGCCTTTTTTAAACTGCATAAAATCGTCTAATAGTAGCCAGAATAAGTTAGACGATTTTTAACAGTTAAAGTAGGGTTTTTATTGAGATAGTATTTAATTATAACTTTTTATTCTGGCTAAGGCTATACGATGTTCTTCAGTTTAAGAAGGACCTGTGTTATTCTGAGGGCTTATTGAGATCGTATTTACCCTTTATTCTGGCTACATTTAGACGATTTTATACAGTTTAAGAAGGACCTGTGTTATTCTGAGGGTATATTGAGATGGTATTTACCCCTTTGAGTCCTGGAGGTGGATTATAAGCTAAAGTAAATCGTCTAATGGTAACCACAATAAGAAAAATAATGCAGTTTAAGAAGGACCTATGTTATTAACCCTCTCCGACATATGACGCGATTTTGAGCCTATTGGGAATACTTTAAAGCCTTTGTTACCATCAGGGGTATTTATAAACCTTTAGTTTAGTTACTTCAACCTCTGCAGTTGTCTTTGAGTTAGCTGTGTTGAGCCTATTGGGGATACTTTAAAGCCTTTGTTACCATCAGGGATATTTATAAACCTTTAGTTTAGTTACTTCAACCTCTGCAGTTGTCTTTGAGTTAGCTGTGTTGAGCCTATTGGGGATACTTTAAAGCCTTTGTTACCATCAGGGGTATTTATAAACCTTTAGTTTAGTTACTTCAACCTCTGCAGTTGTCTTTGAGTTAGCTGTGTTGAGCCTATTAGGGATACTTTAAAGCCTTTGTTACCATCGGGTATTTAGAAACCTTTAGTTTAGTTACTTTCAACCTCTGCAGTTGTGTTTGAGTTAGCTGTGTTGAGCCTATTAGGGATACTTTAAAGCCTTTGTTACCATCGGGTATTTAGAAACCTTTAGTTTAGTTACTTTCAACCTCTGCAGTTGTCTTTGAGTTAGCTGTGGGCAGAAAACTAATTTTGGAGAGGTAATTATAAGAGTGAGAGAACTCTATTTCTATTGCTAATCTGGCAACCTCTGCGTCATAAATGCGTGAAAGGGTTAAGAGGGTATATTGAGATGGTATTTACCCCTTTGAGTCCTAGAGGTAGATTATATGCAAGAAGGGTTGTTTTTCTGGCCCCCTTCTTCCTCATGCTTAGTCCCATTAGTTTCAGATTTCAATATGTTTGCCCCATTAGTTTGTTGATTTAAAGACCTTTCGCTCCATTTTTTTTTTGTCAATATTAGACCTTTCGTGCTATTTAGGTATCGATTATTTGTCCTGGCGAACGATAGTGAGCCTGTAATTTTGTCCAAGAGGTAAATTATAAGCTGAATAAAATCGTCTAATGGTAACCAGAATGATGACAATGACGTCATGGTGGTGAAGGGGTTAAGGGCACAAAGGAGGGGGGGGGGGGGGGAGGGGGTGGGGGGGGGGGGGGGGGGGGGGGGGGGGGGGGGGAGGTGTTTGCTAAGCTGATTTGCAAGGCTTTTCATTCTTGCTTGTTCATTTCGGGTGTGAGAGAGAGAGAGAGATTATGTGAGTTATTGTATGTCTACCTGTGTATGTGTGTGTGTGTGTTTCAGTCTGTGTGTATGTGTAGTGTGTGTGTGTGTGTGTGTGTGTGTGTGATATTATGTGAGTATTTGGATGTTTTTAATTCAATTCAATAACTTTATTTCGTAATATACATAAACTTATATACATTACATATACATTAGAAATAGATCAATCTTTAAAAGTGTGACCTGGTACATCCAATAATAGTTCGTCCTCTCATTATATAATTTGTAATACTAAATATAATTGTTTAACTCAATTCTGGTACTTCTCAATAAATTGATTTGCGTTAATATTAACTTAATACAGTATTTACGCGTTGTTACAGTAGCTTTCATTTAGTCGAAAGTAAAATATACATAATACAAAAAAAAAAAAAAAAAAAAAAAAAAAATATATATATATATATATATAACTAATATTGTATAGCTGTTACTGTATTACTGTACAGAAAATATATGTTTACTCCTTAAATTAAAGCAAGCTCCAACAATAAAAGTAATATATCACTTCAGCTTATTAGCTTATCAAGCTAAAAATATATCTGAATATTGTTAGAAATTTGAAAAACAGTGTATAAGTAAATTAATATAAATATGACATGAAATAAAACCTAAACAGCAGAACCTATGACAACTTGTAAGAACTAGTACCCATAATATATGCAAGGGCCTCGTCTGTCCTCATGCCTTTGAACCCACTCTATCCTGGCTTTCAGTACATCTACCTCTTCTCCCAGTATATTAACACTGTATACATTTCTAAAGAGATTTATTACATGCTGCATCATGAACCCTTCCTTAATAATAGATATATTGAACTTAATGATAGGGTTTTGTGACCTTAGTATTCTCCTACAATAGCGAGCTTGAACCAATGCTGTATGATGGTCAAGAAGCAACTGGTTGCATCGAGCTGCCGTGATATGACTGCTGGCATAGGCTGGCACCTGACATATGCGCTTAAGTGATTTATTAAAAGCTATTTTAAAAGTTTTAAAAATATTAGATTTAAAAGAAGAATTATGATTCCAGAGGGGAATACCATAGTCTGGTAGACAGTATGAGTTAAAAAGAAATATAAAAGTATCTGTATTCACCTGTTTACAATTTCTAAACATGCTGTTAAAGGAGGCATACAATTTGTTTATTCTAAAACTTATGTCATCCGTATCTTTGAAATTAAAAAGGATGTTATGCCCAAGGTACTTGAACGCCTTAACAGCCTCCAGTCTATCACCATTCAGCTCGATGCTTTGTACTTTCTGATCTGGTTTTGTAGAAAAAATCATACTTTTAGATTTAGCCTTATTAATTGTAAGTAAATGTGCGTCAATAGAAGAACATAATTTAGTATATAATACATCCATATTCGAAATAGAATCTGCAAGTAAAACCAAATCATCTGCGTAAGCTAAAATGTTGCTTCTTACGTCACCATATCTGCATCCAACATTGGTTCTTACCACATCAACTATAATTTCGTTAATGAAAAAAATAAATAAAAAGGGGGAGAGAACTCCCCCTTGTCTTACTCCCTTTTCAATATACTGATAGTTACTATAGAAGTCTTGCCATTTAATGTTAGCTTTTTTATTTCTTAAATAATGAAGGATAATAAGGGTAATATCTACTGGTACAGAAGATTTTAACGTGGAGACCTACGTGTGTGTGTGTATGTGTATGTGTGTGTGTTGTATGTTTATGTGTGTGTGTTTGTGTGTAGGTGTCCCTGTATGTGTGTGTGTGATATAATGTGAGTGTTTGGATATGTAGGACTACCTGTGTGTGGGTGTGTTTGTATGTGTATATGTGTGTGTATGTGTGTGTGAGATAATATGTGAGTATATGGATGTGTAGGACTACCTGTGTGTGTGTGTGTGTGTGTGTACCTGTCTGTATGTATGTGTGTATGGGAGAGAGAGAGAGAGTGTGTGTGAGTGAGAGCGAGAGCGAGTGAAATTGAATTTTATTTTTATGGTAGACTACATAATAAAAGTTCTCTCTCTCTCTCTCTCTCTCTCTCTCTCTCTCTCTCTCTCTCTCTCTCTCTCTCTCTCTCTGAAGTCTTTACAATATTAAATTAGTTTGACAGCGTGGATCTTGTTCTTGTTCTTGTTCTTGTGGGGTTTGAAGTGAGCTCGGGTGGCAGACACTATAGTCTATTCGCTGTAAGTAGGCGAGAAATCATGACCTCTATCCTCTGTAACTCAAAAAGGGCTAGAGCAAATGGGCTGTAAATCTTCACACCTATTCCCTGGCTGACTCTTCCCAAATGGTAGAAATATTAGCTGGATTACTCTAGTCGTTTGTGAGTTACAGAGGATAGAGGTCATGATTTTTCGCTTACTTACAGCGAATAGACTATAGTATCTGTGGAAACTTTTTCACATATAAGATCTGTTCTACCTGGAACAAACTTCCCTCCGAAGTTGTAAACAGTTGTTCAACAGAGCAGTTCAAGAAGAGAGTAGATAGTATTTTGCACACTCTGTAATGAGTGTAGTGCACTAAACAGTCTCTCTCCTTCCACTTCCAGTATCTCCCCGGAATGAACCGCAAGGTCTCTGAGATACTAACTATTCCTTGTAACACACACACACACACACACACATACACACTCACTATCTCTTTTTCTCACACACACACTCTCTTTCTCTCACACACATACACTCACACACACACACTATCTCACACACACACACACACTCTCTTTCTCTCTCACATACACAGACACTCTCTCTCTCTCTCATACACACACATTCTCTCTCACACACACATACACACACTCTCTCTCACACACACACACACACTCTCTCTCTCACACACACTCTCTCTCTCACACACACACACACACTCTCTCACACACACACACACACTCTCAGACACACACACACACACACTCTCTCTCTCTCTCCTACAACACAGAACGGAAGTGAAAGTTCTTAAGGGTTGAGTTGCCACGTAGACGTTTCGCCCCTCTTGCTCCAAACCAACCTCAGACGATTTTTGGCAGCTCAGGAAGGCCCGCTGGGAATTAAAATGTAAAACTTGCAAACAAAACAAACCAAAACTGGGACAAAGACAATGGTGACCGGTCAACTCAACCAGTAGCTCTCAACCAGTACCAAATCAACCAATACGGTTAGGTTAGGTTAGTACTATATTTTGGCACTGGTTTGGTTGGTCTGGGTTAATTTGGCACTGGTTGAGAGCTACTGGTTGAAATGGTCTACTGGTTGAGATGACATGGAACCAAAGACAATATAAAGTTATCGAAGGGCTTGAGGGGAGATTTCCACTTGAGGGATTTTTTTCTGGACCCCTTTCTCCCTCATGTTTAGCCCCATTGCTTTTGAGATTTTAAGACGTTCGCCCTAGTAGTTTTGACATTTTAAAACAGTTTGCCCCATTTCTGTCAATTTTATGAAGGTGTCGATTTTTTCCTGGCGAGCGATAGCAAGCCTGTAATATAAGAACAACCGGCCTCCGGCCGGGAATTTTTTCTACCGAAAAATGTACAAATTTATCTTGAAAGGGGATCTAGGGGGTGTAATTTTAAGCTTGATGAAAACGTAGGGAACAAACTAAATACCTCCCCTTAACACGACCTCCCCCGACCCTCCCAGGCGCCCAGATCCCCTTCCTAAGCTAGATAAAATCGCCTACTCTTAGACAGAAATGCGTCGTGGTTGGAGTGAACTAATGTGTCTTGTTATGATCTATATTGTCCGGTACCTTTATTTGTTATGATCTATATTGTCCGGTACCTTTATTTGTTATGATCTATATTGTCCGGTACCTTTATTTGTTATGATCTATATTGTCCGGTACCTTTATTTGTTATGATCTATATTGTCCGGTACCTTTATTTGTTATGATCTATATTGTCCGGTACCTTTATTTGTTATGATCTATATTGTCCGGTACCTTTATTTGTTATGATCTATATTGTCCGGTACCTTTATTTGTTATGATCTATATTGTCCGGTACCTTTATTTGTTATGATCTATATTGTCCGGTACCTTTATTTGTTATGATCTATATTGTCCGGTACCTTTATTTGTTATGATCTATATTGTCCGGTACCTTTATTTGTTATGATCTATATTGTCCGGTACCTTTATTTGTTATGATCTATATTGTCCGGTACCTTTATTTGTTATGATCTATATTGTCCGGTTATGATCTATATGGTACCTTTATTTGTTATGATCTATATTGTCCGGTACCTTATTTTGTTATGATCTATATTGTCCGGTACCTTTATTTGTTATGATCTATATTGTCCGGTACCTTTATTTGTTATGATCTATATTGTCCGGTACCTTTATTTGTTATGATCTATATTGTCCGGTACCTTTATTTGTTATGATCTATATTGTCCGGTACCTTTATTTGTTATGATCTATATTGTCCGGTACCTTTATTTGCTTTAATTATTTAGTGGTTTTCTTATTAATTTTGTTTATTTGACCTATTTATTGCCAATTTTGTTTATTTGACCTATTTATTGCCAATTTTGTTTATTTGACCTATTTATTGCCTATTTGTGTATTAATTGACCTATTTATTGCCAATTTTGTTTATTTGACCTATTTATTGCCAATTTTGTTTATTTGACCTATTTATTGCCAATTTTGTTTATTTGACCTATTTATTGCCAATTTTGTTTATTTGACCTATTTATTGCCAATTTTGTTTATTTGACCTATTTATTGCCTATTTGTGTATTAATTGTGTATATATGATATTTGTCTTGTACTCACATTGCTGATTATTTCTCTACATGTTATTTTTTGTATCTATTAATCTATTTATACAGCCAATATACTATATACTGTGTGTATATATATATATATATGGATAGATAGATAGATAGCTAGAGAGAGAGAGAGAGAGAGAGAGAGAGAGAGAGAGAGAGAGATATACTGTAGATAGATAGATAGATAGATAGAGAGAGAGAGAGAGAGATAGATACTGTAGATAGATAGATAGATACTGTAGATAGATAAATAGATAGCTAGAGAGAGAGAGAGATAGATACTGTAGATAGTCAGTCAGTCATAATTTTATTTCATAAAGACATATACATACACTTTTTACAGAGTTATTTACGTAATCTACATTAAGCTAAAAGTCCTTAGCGCATAGTTGGTTCTGTGTTCTGTACATAAACAATTCTTGATCTGATAGCATTGATATCATTTAGCAATAAGTTAGTAAATCCATACTCATGTAAGATTATTTTTTCAACATCCTTTACAAGAAAAGATCTATGTAACATGTAATACATGTTCTTCTCTATAAAACTACATGGCTTTATGAGATTTCTATATACAAATCTTATTTTCATCCAGTTAACCAAATGCCTAAACTAGCTATAGATAGATAGCTAGAGAGAGAGAGAGATACTGTAGATAGATAGATAGATAGCTAGAGAGAGAGAGAGAGAGATAGATACTGTAGATAGATAGATAGATACTGTAGATATATAGATAGATAGCTAGAGAGAGAGAGAGAGATAGATATATACTGTAGATAGATAGATAGATAGCTAGAGAGAGAGAGAGAGAAAGAGAAATAATTCTTTCACCCAACCCGATCTTATAAATTCAAAAATAAACACTGCAATTTCTCTGAACCAGGACCTTTCTAGAATTAATGGATGGGGACAAAAGAATCTAGTTTCCTTTAATGCACAGAAAACCAAATACATTCAATTTTCTAACCGACAGAATCTCACTGACTCCCATATATTTTTTAATGAAGTAAATATTCCCACTTCCCCTAGTATTGACATTCTCGGTGTAACATTAACTACTAACTTGAGCTGGACACATTATGTTAGAAGCATTGCTAAGAATGCCTCTAAAAAACTGGGACTCCTGTACAGAGTTCGAGAATTCTTCACTGACGAGCAGTTGGCCGTGATATATAAAAGTCATGTGCGTTCCCAGATGGATTACTGTTCACCTCTGTGGGGTGGAAGTGGAGTGGTTGCATTGAGGCAGTTGGACAAAATTCAAAATAAAGCTATTAGATTAATCAATAACCCTGCAATCACACAGGACCTTCCTACATTATCCATACGAAGAAACGTTGCATCCCTTGCATTATTCTACAGATATTTTCACAGCAATTGTTCCGAGGAACTTGCTTCAATTGTGCCGCCTCTCCACATCTTTCCGCGTAGAACTAGGGCAGCTGAGAGCGCCCATGAATTTACACTTTCTCCTCCACAATGCAGAACTTCTGCTTATCAGAATTCATTTATCCCCAGAGCTACTACTCTTTGGAATTCACTTCCCTCGAATTGCTTTCCACAAACTTACAATCTACAAATGTTTAAATCCAGTTGTTACAAACATTTTATGAATGGAGGATGCCTTTAGGCACATGGACCTTTTTGTTTTATCTGTGTTTTTCCTTCCTCCGTTCATTGTCTCTAAAAAAAAAAAAAAAAAAAAAAAAATAGATAGATACTGTAGATAGATAGATAGATAGAGAGAGAGATAGATACTGTAGATAGATAGATAGAGAGAGAGATTATACATTATATATACTGTATAGGCTATTTACTTGTCTTATATATTTGCTTGACTATCTGTATGTTATATTATCTATATATGTCTGCGCAAACTCATCTAAGCGACTGATCTACAATGCATGGAATTACAAGAACAAAGTAACCCCTTCTGTACCGGCAAAGTCTTTTAAAAATGTGTTTAGCCTTATTAAGACGCTTTTGAGCACGTTAAGGGGAGGTTTTTAGTTTGGTCTCTAGATATCCTTCAAGCTTAAGATTACACCCCCTTGAGCCCCTTTCAAGATAAATTTGTACATTTTTCGGTAGAAAAATATCCCGGCTGAAAGCCAGTGCCTCTTAAATTACAGGCTCGCTATCGCTCGCCAGGATAAAATCGACACCTAAATAGCACGAAAGGTCTTAAAATTGACAGAAATGGGTTGAAAGTTCTTAAAATCGTCAAAATAATGGGGCGAACGTCTTAACATTAGGAAAACAATGGGGCTAAACATGAGGGAGAAAGGAGTCGAGAAAAAAAATCCCTTAAGTGGAGATCTCCCCTTAAGAAGGATCTGTGGTAGTAAAATGGGTTAAGTGAGATAATTGGAAGCCTGTTCACTGCTGGAGGCTCTTACTAAACTCAATAAAATGGGTTAAGTGAGATAATTGGAAGCCTGTTCACTGCTGGAGGCTCTTACTAAACTCAATAAAATGGGTTAAGTGAGATAATTGGAAGCCTGTTCACTGCTGGAGGCTCTTACTAAACTCAATAAAATGGGTTAAGTGAGATAATTGGAAGCCTGTTCACTGCTGGAGGCTCTTACTAAACTCAATAAAATGGGTTAAGTGAGATAATTGGAAGCCTGTTCACTGCTGGAGGCTCTTACTAAACTCAATAAAATGGGTTTAAGTGAGATAATTGGAAGCCTGTTCACTGCTGGAGGCTCTTACTAAACTCAATAAATGGGTTAATTGAGATAATTGGAAGCCTGTTCACTGCTGGAGGCTCTTACTAAACTCAATAAAATGGGTTAAGTGAGATAATTGGAAGCCTGTTCACTGCTGGAGGCTCTTACTAAACTCAATAAAATGGGTTAAGTGAGATAATTGGAAGCCTGTTCACTGCTGGAGGCTCTTACTAAACTCAATAAAATGGGTTAAGTGAGATAATTGGAAGCCTGTTCACTGCTGGAGGCTCTTACTAAACTCAATAAAATGGGTTAAGTGAGATAATTGGAAGCCTGTTCACTGCTGGAGGCTCTTACTAAACTCAATAAAATGGGTTAAGTGAGATAATTGGAAGCCTGTTCACTGCTCGAGGCTCTTACTAAACTCAATAAAATCGTCTAATACTAGCCAACATGTAGTGCAAAATACATCACTGGGTGTGAGGGGGATCTGTCAGGTGTGGGCCAATCGGCGCTCTGCAGACCCCCGTTTTCTGACCTCTGACCGTGTCGGTGAGGTCAGTCCTGATGGTGTTAGTGAGCTGGGCTTATAATTAGGGTTAGGTGTGATAGGGATCTGCCTTGTTTGGGCCAATCGGCTTTCTGCAGACTCCCATTTTCTTATGTTCTTATGTTATAAAAAACCTTGCGGTCCATCCCGGGAGATACTGTAAGTGGAAAGTGAGAGATTGTGATAATGTCCCAAATTGACCACTGGCGAGTTTCAGGCTATAAGGAAGTTGGAGCCGTAGACATCGATGTTTAGCAGACTTACCAGCTAAAATACGGTTGCGCAGTGCGTTTATAACTACATCAAATACGGTTGCGCAGTGTGTTTATAACTACATAAAATACGGTTGCGCAGTGCGTTTATAACTACATCAAATACGGTTGCGCAGTGCGTTTATAACTACATCAAATACGGTTGCGCAGTGCGTTTATAACTACATCAAATACGGTTGCGCAGTGCGTTTATAACTACATCAAATACGGTTGCGCAGTGCGTTTATAACTACATCAAATCTATTTCAACTTATTTTCTCCAACTTCCTTATAGCCTGAAACTCGCACGATGACGTAATTTAACCCTTGAAGCTGGGTAGCATTAGACGATGTTATGCAGTTTAGGAAGGACCTATGGTATGCAGAGGATTTATGGAGATCGATTTTACCCCTTTGAGTCCTAGAGGTAGATTATATAGGGAAGAAAATCGTCTAATGGTAACCAGAATATGATGGAAATTAAGTCATGGTGCTGAAGGGGTTAAGCACATTGGAGAGAGAGAGAGAGAGAGAGGTGGGGAGAGAGGGAGAGGGAGGGAGGGAGGAAAAAGAAGGTTAATCAAGAGGGAGGAGGGTATGGTGTAGGATGGGGAGGGGGGGGGGGGGGTGTACCGGATCTAAAAGTGCCACCACCATCCAAGTCCAACAGTTCAAACTCCAAACCAAAACAAAACAACGAGCCTCTCTCAGTAACCACCCAGACACGGAGGGGTGTGGACGTGTTTTCTCTTTTCTCCCCATTGGTTTCCCACAGATTTCTACGTGTCCACCATAATATAAGGTTTCTTCTCATTCTCGCGTCCCACACACGTCATGGCGGGTGAGTAGAGAATATTATTAATTACTAGAGAACCGGTGCCGTCTTTTAAACTATATGGTGGCTGCTATTAGACGAATTTATTAAGGGCCTCCAGCAAGTAACAGACTCTGAACTATCTTACTGAACTTTTTACTACCACAGATCCTTCTTAACATAAAAAGATGGGAGTCTGCAGAAAGCCGATTGGCCCACACAAGGCAGATCCCTCTGGACCCTCTCACACCCAACCCTAATTATAGGCCCAACTCACTAACACCATGAGGACCGACCACCAAAACGGTCAGAGGTCGTCATAAGTCTGCAGAGAGCCTCCTATTAGCCCACATCAGGCAGATCCCTCTCACACCCAACCCATTTCGTCCATATGTCTATATAATTTTATCTTAAAGCTCTCTATCGTTCTTGATCCCACTATAGCATTCGGTAGCCTATCGATGTGAGTATCCTAGGTTCGAGTCCTTGGAGTGCCACATGTATTTGTGGATTTCATTAATTGAGTTTAGAGGTGAAGTGGGTTGGTGTAAAAAACACAATAATTGCACATAATTATCAACAACTCTGTTTCCAAACCAAGTTGTACAAAATTTTCTAAATATAGCTAGAAGATAATTAAATAACGTCGCCGGTACAGAAAGGGTTATTTAATATACTTTGTTTATTTTAAACTGACGATAAAGTTAATCCTTTAGCAGCTATTTCTCGATACTTAATGGAAACATGAAACCACCATGTCTCTACATTATATTAACACCAAGTTTATATAATAATTACCATATTTCACTACAAAATATGACATTACTATGTCTCTACATTATATTAACACCAAGTTTATATAATAATTACCATATTTCACTACAAAATATGACATTACTATGTCTCTACATTATATTAAGACCAAGTTTATATAATAATTACCATATTTCACTATAAAATATGACATTACTATGTCTCTACATTATATTAAGACCAAGTTTATATAATAATTACCATATTTCACTACAAAATATGACATTACTATGTCTCTACATTATATTAAGACCAAGTTTATATAATAATTACCATATTTCACTATAAAATATGACATTACTATGTCTCTACATCATATTAACACCAAGTTTATATAATAATTACCATATTTCACTACATTACTATGTCTCTACATTATATTAACACCAAGTTTATATAATAATTACCATATTTCACCACAAAATCTTCAAAATAACAGAAATCTTGATGGCAACTTTGCAATTTATCGTCAGTTGAAAAACAAAAAAAACAGGCTAGGCCTATAATGTAGCGGTACTCCTAGGCCTATTTACTTTTGACATATTTTGAGATTAGTTATATTTTGAGATTAGTTATATTTTGAGATTAGTTATATTTTGAGATTAGTTATATTTTGAGATTAGTTATATTTTGAGATTAGTTATATTTTGAGATTAGTTATATTTTGAGATTAGTTATATTTTGCCTAGTTTTAAGTTTTAAGTTTTAAGGGGGATGGTTGGTTTTTAGGTCTTTATTTAATTAATTTTAATTACTTAGTTTCCTCGCTAGACCTCCATCAAGCTTTAAGTACGGGGCACACACACACAGAACGCCATCAAAAAGGAGAACAACAAAACCTAGACCCCTTCTTCGAGATATAGGCTAGGCTATTTGTACATTTTCGGCAGAAAAAAATCCTAAAATTACAGGCTCGGTATCGCTCGCCAGGAAAACATCGAAACTTAAATGGTACGAAAGGTCTTAATATTGACAAAGGAAGGGGGTGAAAGGCCTTTTTAAAATCACCACACTAATGGAAAGTACGTCTTAAGGGGAGGTATTCAGTTTGTTCCCTAGACCTCCATCAAGCTTAAAATTACACCCCCTTGACCCCTTTCAAGATAAATTTGTACATTTTTCGGTAGAAATATGTCCAGGCCGAAGGCCGATTCCTCTTAAATTACAGATTCGCTATCGCTCGCCAGGAAAAGATTGACACCTATATGGCACGAAAGGACTTAACATTGACATAAATGGGGCGAAAGTTCTTAAAGTCGCCAAACTAATGGGGCGAACGTGTTAAAATCTCAAAAGCAATGGGGCTAAAATATGAAGGAAAAAGGGGTCCAGAAAAAAATCCCTCGAGTGGAAATCTCCCCTTAAAATCTCAAACCTACCGATGCTAAATATGAGGGAGAAGGGGGTCCAGAAAAATAGCTATCTCCCTTTAATTAATGCTTTGACTGATTTTCTTAGATCCTTGTGTTTTAATTGGTAATTTTTGGTTTAAGGGGGACATGGGTCGCTTTTCTGGTCCCCCCTTCTCCCTCATGTTTAGCCCCATTCGTGTTCAGATTTTCAGAGGTTTGCCCCCATTAGTTGGTCGATTCTAAGACCTCTCGCCCCATTTGTTGTCAATATTAAGACCTTTCGTGCTATTAACCCTCTCCGATATATGACGCGATTTTGAGCCTATTGGGGATACTTTAAAGCCTTTGTTACCATCAGGGGTATTTATAAACCTTTAGTTTAGTTACTTCAACCTCTGCAGTTGTCTTTGAGTTAGCTGTGTTGAGCCTATTGGGGATACTTTAAAGCCTTTGTTACCATCAGGGGTATTTAGAAACCTTTAGTTTAGTTACTTCAACCTCTGCAGTTGTCTTTGAGTTAGCTGTGTTGAGCCTATTGGGGATACTTTAAAGCCTTTGTTACCATCAGGGGTATTTAGAAACCTTTAGTTTAGTTACTTCAACCTCTGCAGTTGTCTTTGAGTTAGCTGTGTTGAGCCTATTGGGGATACTTTAAAGCCTTTGTTACCATCAGGGGTATTTATAAACCTTTAGTTTAGTTACTTCAACCTCTGCAGTTGTCTTTGAGTTAGCTGTGTTGAGCCTATTGGGGATACTTTAAAGCCTTTGTTACCATCAGGGGTATTTATAAACCTTTAGTTTAGTTACTTCAACCTCTGCAGTTGTCTTTGAGTTAGCTGTGTTGAGCCTATTGGGGATACTTTAAAGCCTTTGTTACCATCAGGGGTATTTAGAAACCTTTAGTTTAGTTACTTCAACCTCTGCAGTTGTCTTTAAGTTAGCTGTGGGCAGAAAACTAATTTTGGAGAGGTAATTATAAGAGTGAGAGAACTATTTCGTATTGCTAATCTGGCAACCTCTGCGTCATATGTGCGTGAAAGGGTTAAGGTGTCGATTTTTTTCTCCTGACGAACGATAGTGAGCCTGTAATTTTGGGAAGGGTCAGCTAGGTTATAGGTGTGGACATTTGCCAGCCCATTTGATCTAGCCCCTTTTTGAGTTACCGGTAGTAGTTGCAGAGGTTATAGGGTTTAGGGTTCCGGCCCACCTATTTGGAACAGGGCATAGTTTTATATATCTTGTAATCCTTTCAATCACACACACACACACACACACACACACACACACACACACACACACACACACTCACACAAATTGTATTTTCAGCTCATCAGGCTGCCATTCTTTAATAAACCGTTTATTATTATTATTATTATTATTATTATTATTATTACACATATATATATATATATATATATATATATATATATATATATATATATATATATATATATATATATATATATATATATATATATATATATATATATATATATATATATATATAATATATATATATACAGTATAATACAATATATAGGTCAAAAGATAGATAGATGCATATATATATATATATAGATAGATGGATAGATAGGATAGATTAAGAGAGAGAGAGAGAGAGAGAGTGAGACAAACAGAGAGAGCGTGAGAGAGAGAGAGAGTGAGTCAGACAAACAGACACAGTGAAATCATCCTCTTAAGGGGAAAAAAGAGAGGAAGCTTTCCCTTTGAATGGAGAAAAGGTGGCAAGGTGAACAATGGTGATATATGTATAACAATGGTGAGAGTTATGGTGTGTGTGTGTGTGTGTGTGTGTGTGTGAATGGGGGGGGGGGTTAAGAAGTACCGGTCGGGCGTTAGATTGTCCGGTGTTGGAATGATGAAAAAAAAATGAGAAACAAAAATGCCTCAATGAATGGCAGACAGGAGGCAGCTGGAAGGCAGGAGGCAGCTGCAAGGCATTATTATATCAAACTGCCAAAATGCCTCAATGAATGGCAGACAGGAGGCAGCTGGAAGGCATTATTATATCAAACTGCCAAAATGCCTCAATGAATGGCAGACAGGAGGCAGCTGGAAGGCATTATTATATCAAACTGCCAAAAGAGAGAGAGAGACATATTTTTCCACCAACCAACTTCACTTCTTAACTCAATTAATGAAATCAACAAATACATGTGGCACTCCAAGGACTCCAACCTAGGATACTCACACCGAAATGCCGCGCACTTATGCATTACGCTATCAAGACGCTATCAAGACACTATCAAGACACTATCAAGACGCTATCAAGACACTATCAAGACGCTATCAAGACGCTATCAAGACGCTATCAAGACGCTATCAAGACACTATCAAGACGCTATCAAGACACTATCAAGACGCTATCAAGACACTATCACGCTATCAAGACGCTATCAAGACACTATCAAGACGCTATCAAGACACTATCAAGACACTATCAAGACGCTATCAAGACACTATCAAGACACTATCAAGACGCTATCAAGATATACAAATAATACAAGGCAAATATAACTATATAGGACTTAACCCTTTCAAGCTCCTATACGCATTTCTGTTTTGTTTTCTGGTAATTATTAAACGATTTTTTGTCTTCAGATTATGAAGGGTATACAGTATATGGAAGTCAGAGGGTTGATTGAGATAGTCTATACCCTTTTAATACCCACATATCCTTCCTAAGCTGCATAGAATCCCTTAATGATAGCCAAAATAAACTTCTAAAACGCATCAGAGCTTCAAGGGCTTAAACTCGATGCCTATCACATTCCACACTTAGTAATCGTTGGTAATGTATACATTCCAAACATCTCTCTAATGTCTTCCCTCAGCATAAGTAACCAACCCTATTATCATTCCTAACACACACACACACACACTGTTCTCCCACAACATCTCTCTAATGTCTTCCCTCAGCATAAGTAACCAACCCTATTATCATTCCTAACACACACACACACACACTGTTCTCCCACAACATCTCTCTAATGTCTTCCCTCAGCATAAGTAACCAACCCTATTATCATTCCTAACACACACACACACACACACTGTTCTCCCACAACATCTCTCTAATGTCTTCCCTCAGCATAAGTAACCAACCCTATTATCATTCCTAACACACACACACTGTTCTCCCACAACATCTCTCTAATGTCTTCCCTCAGCATAAGTAACCAACCCTATTATCATTCCTAACACACACACACACACTGTTCTCCCACAACATCTCTCTAATGTCTTCCCTCAGCATAAACCAACCCTATTATCATTCCTAACACACACACACACTGTTCTCCCACAACATCTCTCTAATGTCTTCCCTCAGCATAAGTAACCAACCCTATTATCATTCCTAACACACACACACACACACTGTTCTCCCACAACATCTCTCTAATGTCTTCCCTCAGCATAAGTAACCAACCCTATTATCATTCCTAACACACACACACACACTGTTCTCCCACAACATCTCTCTAATGTCTTCCCTCAGCATAAGTAACCAACCCTATTATCATTCCTAACACACACACACACTGTTCTCCCACAACATCTCTCTAATGTCTTCCCTCAGCATAAGTAACCAACCCTATTCCCTAACACACACACACACACACTGTTCTCCCACAACATCTCTCTAATGTCTTCCCTCAGCATAAGTAACCAACCCTATTATCATTCTAACACACACACACACTGTTCTCCCACAACATCTCTCTAATGTCTTCCCTCAGCATAAGTAACCAACCCTATTATCATTCCTAACACACACACACTGTTCTCCCACAACATCTCTCTAATGTCTTCCCTCAGCATAAGTAACCAACCCTATTATCATTCCTAACACACACACACACACACTGTTCTCCCACAACATCTCTCTAATGTCTTCCCTCAGCATAAGTAACCCTATTATTTCCTAACACACACACACACACGTCTCCCACAACAACACACACACACTGTTCTCCCACCACTCTCTAATGTCTTCCCTCAGCATAAGTAACCAACCCTATTATCATTCCTAACACACACACACACACACACTGTTCTCCCACAACATCTCTCTAATGTCTTCCCTCAGCATAAGTAACCAACCCTATTATCATTCCTAACACACACACACTGTTCTCCCACAACATCTCTACTTTCATCTTGGAATTGTCTGTCTTACACTCTTGGTCTAATACTAATTGCTCCTTGAAGCTCTGATGCGTTTTAGAAGTCTATTTTGGCTATCATTAAACGATTTTATGCAGCTTAGGAAGGATCTGTGGGTATTAAAAGGGTAAAGACTATCTCAATCAACCCTCTGACTTCCATATACCCTTGATAATCTGAAAAAACTCGTTTAATAATTACCAGAAAACAAAACAGAAATGCGTATAGGAGCTTGAAAGGGTTAATATTCAGTATTAACCCCTTCCGTACCGGCGACGTAATTTGTATTGGGTTTCAGCTACATTTAGACGATTTTACGAAGCTTGGGAAGGATATATGGTAGCTAAAAGGATTAATTGAGATAGTCTGCAGCCTTTTAATGGGTAGACGTCCTTCCCAAGCTGAATATAATCGTCTAACAGGTGCCATGGTATAAAGAAAAGGACGCCACCGATACTGCATTGTGTTAAAGGGAGATATCCACTTGAGGGATTATTTTCTTTACTCCTTTCTCCCTCGTGTTTAGCCCCATTGCTTTTGAGATTTTAAGACGTTTGCCCCATTATTTTGGCGATTTTAAGAACGTTCGCCCGATTTATGTCAATTTTAAGACCTTTAGTACCATTTAGGTGTCGATTTTTTCCTGGCGAGCGATAGCGAGCCTGTAATCTAAGAGGAACCGGCCTTTGGCCGGGAAATTTTTCTACCGAAAAATGTACACATTTATCTTGAAAGGGGGTCAAAGGGGTTTAATTTTAAGCTTGATGGAGGTCTAGGGAATAAACTAAACACCTCCCCTTAAAGATGAAAGTAGAGATGTTGTGGAAGAACAGCGTGTGTGTTAGGAATGATAATAGGTTGGTTGGTTACTTATGCTGAGGGAAGACATTAACCCTTTGAGTACCAGCGACGTGTGTTATCTTTGAGTACCAGCGACGTGTGTTATCTTTGAGTACCAGCGACGTGTGTTATCTTTGAGTACCAGCGACGGGTGTTATCTTTGAGTACCAGCGACGTGTGTTATCTTTGAGTACCAGCGACGTGTGTTATCTTTGAGTACCAGCGACGTGTGTTATCTTTCATTCTAGCTATGGGTTGACGATATTAGGCAGCTTAGGAAGGATCTGTGTGGTAGTTAAAAGGGTTGGTTGAGATAGTTTGAAGTCTTATTATTGCTAGAGGTCCTTCCTAAGCTCAATTAAATCGTCTAATAGGTGCCATGATATAATGAAAAGGACGACACCGATACTGAATTGTGTTAAAGATGAAAGTAGAGATGTTGTGGAAGAACAGTGTGTGTGTGTGTGTGTTAGGAATGATAATGGGGTTGGTTACTTATGCTGAGGGAAGACAGGGGAGATGGGCTGGTTTTTCTGGGCCCCCCCCCCCCCCCCCCCCCCCCTTCTTACTCATGTTTAGCCCCATTGCTTTTTTTTTTTTTAATTTTAAGACGTTTGGCGATTTTAAGAACATTCGCTCCATTTCTTTGTCGATATAACACTTCGTGTCATTTGGGTGTCGATTTCTTCCTGGTGAGCGATAGCGAGCCAGTAATTTCAAAGGAACCGGCCTTCCACCTGAACATTTTTCTATCGAAAAATGCACAAATTTATCTTGAAGGAGGGTCTTGGGTGTGTTATTTTGTTAAAGCTTGATGGAGGTCTAGGGAGGAAACTAGGAAAAAAAAAAAAAAAAAAAAAAAATATATATATATATATATATATATATATATATATATATATATATATATATATATATACCGTATATATTTATATATATATATATATATATATATATATATATATATATATATATATATATATATATATATATATATATATATATATGAACAATAAATACGCCCACATCTCACCTTAAAGATGAAAGTATAGAATGATGTGGAAGAACAGCCAGTGTGTGTGTTAGGAATGATGTGGAAGAACAGCCAGTGTGTGTGTTAGGAATGATGTGGAAGAACAGCCAGTGTGTGTGTTAGGAATGATGTGGAAGAACAGCCAGTGTGTGTGTTAGGAATGATGTGGAAGAACAGCCAGTGTGTGTGTTAGGAATGATGTGGAAGAACAGCCAGTGTGTGTGTTAGGAATGATGTGGAAGAACAGCCAGTGTGTGTGTTAGGAATGATGTGGAAGAACAGCCAGTGTGTGTGTTAGGAATGATGTGGAAGAACAGCCAGTGTGTGTGTTAGGAATGATGTGGAAGAACAGCCAGTGTGTGTGTTAGGAATGATGTGGAAGAACAGCCAGTGTGTGTGTTAGGAATGATGTGGAAGAACAGCCAGTGTGTGTGTTAGGAATGATGTGGAAGAACAGCCAGTGTGTGTGTTAGGAATGATGTGGAAGAACAGCCAGTGTGTGTGTTAGGAATGATGTGGAAGAACAGCCAGTGTGTGTGTTAGGAATGATGTGGAAGAACAGCCAGTG
>CM064481.1:33452283-33469783 GCA_032716605.1 Paralithodes platypus
ACATAATTACACTCTTACATACATAATTACACACTCTTACATACATAATTACACTCTTACATACATAATTACACTCTTACATACATAATTACACTCTTACATACATAATTACACTCTTACATACATAATTACACTCTTACATACATAATTACACTCTTACATACATAATTACACTCTTACATACATAATTACACTCTTACATACATAATTGCACTCTTACATACATAATTACACTCTTACATACATAATTACACTCTTACATACATAATTACACTATTACATACATAATTACACTCTTACATACATAATTACACTCTTACATACATAATTGCACTCTTACATACATAATTGCACTCTTACATACATAATTACACTCTTACATACATAATTACACTCTTACATACATAATTACACTCTTACATACATAATTACACTCTTACATACATAATTACACTCTTACATACATAATTACACTCTTACATACATAATTGCACTCTTACATACATAATTACACTCTTACATACATAATTACACTCTTACATACATAATTACACTATTACATACATAATTACACTCTTACATACATAATTACACTCTTACATACATAATTACACTCTTACATACATAATTGCACTCTTACATACATAATTACACTCTTACATACATAATTACACTATTACATACATAATTACACTATTACATACATAATTACACTCTTACATACATAATTACACTCTTACATACATAATTACACTCTTACATACATAATTACACTCTTACATACATAATTACACTCTTACATACATAATTGCACTCTTACATACATAATTACACTCTTACATACATAATTACACTCTTACATACATAATTACACTATTACATACATAATTACACTCTTACATACATAATTACACTCTTACATACATAATTACACTCTTACATACATAATTGCACTCTTACATACATAATTACACTCTTACATACATAATTACACTCTTACATACATAATTACACTCTTACATACATAATTACACTCTTACATACATAATTACACTCTTACATACATAATTGCACTCTTACATACATAATTACACTCTTACATACATAATTACACTCTTACATACATAATTACACTATTACATACATAATTACACTCTTACATACATAATTACACTCTTACATACATAATTACACTCTTACATACATAATTACACTCTTACATACATAATTACACTCTTACATACATAATTACACTCTTACATACATAATTACAATCTTACATACATAATTACAGACTAAGTATTGTATTTATTACCACATATACAGTAGGTACTCGCTTTTTCTGGACCCCCTTCTCCCTCATGTTTAGCATATCAGTTTTGAGATTATCAGACGTTCGGCGCATTAGTTTGGCGATGTTAAGACCTTTCGCCCCATTGTTTTGTCAATTTTAAGACCTTTCGTGCTATTTAGGTGTCGATATTTTTCCTGACGAAAGAGAGTGAGCCTGTAATTTTGGAAGAACCGGCATTTTTCTACCAACAAATGTACAGATTTACCTTGAAGGAGGGTTTGGGCGGGTGTTTTTTAAGCTTGATGGACGTCTAGGGAGGAATAATTTAATAATAATATAAAACAAATAATAAAATAACAACAAATGATAAAAATAAACAACAACAAAATGAAATAATAATAAAGTAATTAAAAAAAAAAAAAAAAAAAAAAAAAAAAATATATATATATATATATATATATATATATATAATACACAAATAAACACATAAATACGGCCTCTTCCCCTTAAAATACATACAGCCTAGATACACCTTACTTTTGACCGAGCCGGTACAGTCGCGCAAATAAGTGATGTCTCGGCACCAAGTATGTTTTGATCAATAATTGGTATCAGCAATATCTACACATTTCTTCATATCGAGTGAAATATAGTAACATGTTCCTACACTTACCCACCCTATTCAACATCTGACAGACATTAATACAGCACAGAGAGAGTGAGGTATACAAACATGTTCCTACACTTACCCACCCTATTCAACATCTGACAGACATTAATACAACACAGAGAGAGTGAGATATACAAACATGTTCCTACACTTACTCACCCTATCAACATCTGACAGACATTAATACAGCACAGAGTGAGTGAGATATACAAACATGTTCCTAACCGTACTCACCCTATTCAACATCTAACAGACATTAATACAGCACATAGCGAGCCAAACGTGATGACAGCTGGGACATTACTTATTAGCGCTACACTTACCCACCCTAACCAACATGTAACAGACATTAATACAGCACAGAGCAAGTCAAACGTGATGACAGCTGGGACATGACTTATTTGACCAACCGTACAGTCGGCCTAATAAGTCATGCTCAGCTGTCATTACGTTTGGCTCGCTCTGTGCTGTATTATTGTCTGTCAGATGTTGAATAGGGTGAGTAAGTGTGGGAACATGTTTGTATATTTCACTGGATATGAAGGAATGAAGCTTAGATATTGCTGATACCAATTATTGTTGATCAAAATATACTTGGTGCCGACACATCACTTATTAGCGCGACTGTACAAAGGCAACTCTGGAAGATCTGGGCCAACAGGTGGTGGGAGAAGAAAGTGTCCAGTTGTCTCCAGAACAGACCCTTTTTTTTTTTTTTTTTATGTGAATGAGGGAGACAAAAGGCATAACTGCCTGCAGCGAGTGCCTCCCCCAGATTTCAAAGAGTGACAGGGCCGAAATCAAGGGACGTTCGAGCTAAAATGCCTGTTTCTTTTCAACTGATGGTAAATTGCCGACTTGCTAGTTTCGTTCTATGAGGAAGTTGGAGCTGTAGACATCGATATTTAACAGCATTTACAGCAACATAATACGATCCTAGTACAGTATAATAATAATAATCATACCGGTAACAGTAATTAACAGCATATTAACAGAAATTATGACCACCACCACCAACAACAACAACAACAAAAACACCAATAATAATAATAACAACAACAACAACAACAATATATAACAACAACAACAACAACAACAACAACAACAACAACAACAAAAACACCAATAATAATAATAACAACAACAACAACAACAACAAAAACACCAATAATAATAACAACAACAACAACAACAACAACAATAATAATAATAACAACAACAACAACAACAACAACAACAACAACAACACCAATAATAATAATAACAACAACAACAACAACAACAACAACAACAACAACAACAATACAATAATACATAATAATAACAACAACAACAACAACAACAACAACAACAACAACAACAAAAACACCAATAATAACAACAACAACAACAACAACAACAATAATAACAACAACAAAAACATCAATAATAATAATAATAACAACAACAACAACAACAACAACAACAACAACAATAATAATAATAACAACAACAACAACAAAAACATCAACAATAATAATAACAACAACAACAACAATAATAATAATAATAATAACAACAACAACAACAAAAACATCAATAACAACAACAACAACAACAACAACAACAATAATAATCATAATAACAACAACAACAACAACTATATTAACAACAACAACAACAACAACAAATAAAAGGAATGTTTTTTGTTTGCGAGGTTAGAAGGGTTCATCTGGGACTTTCTCAAGGTCAGTGAAAGGTGTGTGTGTGTGTGAGAGAGAGAGAGAGCTTATATATTAGATATTATATATTAGAGCTGGTGTGTGTGTGTTTGAGAGAGAGAGAGAGAGAGAGAGAGAGAGAGAGAGAGAGAGAGAGTGATAGTGAGTGAGAGAGAGAGGGGGGGGGGGGGTCTGGTGTGTGGAAAAGAAACAGTTAGTGTACAGTGGGTGGGTGTGAGAGAGAGAGAGAGAGAGAGAGAGAGAGAGAGTGAGAGTGAGAGAGAGAGAGAGAGAGAGAAGGATTAGTACACTTATGTTATCTTACAGTACATTAGTGTATACAGTACAGGCCTAGGTATGTTATCTTACAGTATATTAGTGTATACAGTACAGGCCTAGGTATGTTATCTTACAGTACATTAGTGTATACAGTTCAGGCCTAGGTATGTTATCTTACAGTACATTAGTGTATACAGTACAGGCCTAGGTATGTTATCTTACAGTATATTAGTGTATACAGTACAGGCCTAGGTATGTTATCTTACAGTATATTAGTGTATACAGTACAGGCCTAGGTATGTTATCTTACAGTATATTAGTGTATACAGTACAGGCCTAGGTATGTTATCTTACAGTATATTAGTGTATACAGTACAGGCCTAGGTATGTTATCTTACAGTATATTAGTGTATACAGTACAGGCCTAGGTATGTTATCTTACAGTACATTAGTGTATACAGTACAGGCCTAGGTATGTTATCTTACAGTATATTAGTGTATACAGTACAGGCCTAGGTATGTTATCTTACAGTACATTAGTGTATACAGTTCAGGCCTAGGTATGTTATCTTACAGTACATTAGTGTATACAGTACAGGCCTAGGTATGTTATCTTACAGTACATTAGTGTATACAGTACAGGCCTAGGTATGTTATCTTACAGTATATTAGTGTATACAGTACAGGCCTAGGTATGTTATCTTACAGTACATTAGTGTATACAGTACAGGCCTAGGTATGTTATCTTACAGTACATTAGTGTATACAGTACAGGCCTAGGTATGTTATCTTACAGTATATTAGTGTATACAGTACAGGCCTAGGTATGTTATCTTACAGTACATTAGTGTATACAGTTCAGGCCTAGGTATGTTATCTTACAGTACATTAGTGTATACAGTACAGGCCTAGGTATGTTATCTTACAGTACATTAGTGTATACAGTTCAGGCCTAGGTATGTTATCTTACAGTACATTAGTGTATACAGTACAGGCCTAGGTATGTTATCTTACAGTATATTAGTGTATACAGTACAGGCCTAGGTATGTTATCTTACAGTATATTAGTGTATACAGTACAGGCCTAGGTATGTTATCTTACAGTACATTAGTGTATACAGTACAGGCCTAGGTATGTTATCTTACAGTATATTAGTGTATACAGTACAGGCCTAGGTATGTTATCTTACAGTATATTAGTGTATACAGTACAGGCCTAGGTATGTTATCTTACAGTACATTAGTGTATACAGTACAGGCCTAGGTATGTTATCTTACAGTATATTAGTGTATACAGTACAGGCCTAGGTATGTTATCTTACAGTACATTAGTGTATACAGTACAGGCCTAGGTATGTTATCTTACAGTACATTAGTGTATACAGTTCAGGCCTAGGTATGTTATCTTACAGTACATTAGTGTATACAGTACAGGCCTAGGTATGTTATCTTACAGTACATTAGTGTATACAGTACAGGCCTAGGTATGTTATCTTACAGTATATTAGTGTATACAGTACAGGCCTAGGTATGTTATCTTACAGTACATTAGTGTATACAGTACAGGCCTAGGTATGTTATCTTACAGTATATTAGTGTATACAGTACAGGCCTAGGTATGTTATCTTACAGTATATTAGTGTATACAGTACAGGCCTAGGTATGTTATCTTACAGTATATTAGTGTATACAGTACAGGCCTAGGTATGTTATCTTACAGTACATTAGTGTATACAGTTCAGGCCTAGGTATTTTTTTGTCGCCCGTACATTGTCGACTATTCAACAAGTACCCTTCTCTTCACTGTGTATTTGTTTTTGGGGCCAGGCTGAAATTAAATCTGTCTCTGAGAGGGCAGCGGGGGAGGGGATCATCAGCCCACGGACTTGCACACCCGGGCCAATGACCCCACCGTCCACAGCCCCCCTTGCAGTGCCACCCAATTGACCACTTGCGAGTTTCAGGCTATAAGGAAGTTGGTGCCGTAAACATCGGTGTTAAACAGAAATACAATAATAAAGTTGATGGTGTTGTTGTTGTTGTTGTTAGTGAAGGTATTATTATTATTGTTATTATTATTATTATTATTGTTGTTAATAGCATTGTTGTTGTTATTGTTGTTGATAGTAATGGTTTTGTTGTTGTTGTTGTTGTTGTTGGTCCTGTAGTTATTGTTTGTTATTGTTGTTGTTAATAGTGTTGTTGTTGTTGGTTTTATTGACACCTGTATAATGTACCGTAGGCTACTCAGCTATCACCTTTCTCCTTTCACAATTTCCGTTGTTGTTATTATTTTTGTTTTATTGTGGGTTGTTGTTGTTGTTTGTTTTGTTGTTGGTATAGTTTTTTTATACTCTGTTCCAAGTGAGAAGGCCAACATTCTATCTATCTATTTATCTATCTATCTATCTATTATTTATTGAACTGTCTATATCTATCTATCTACATCTATCTATCTATCTATTATTTATTGAACTGTCTATATCTATCTATCTACATCTATCTATCTATCTATCTATCTATCTATCTATTATTTATTGAACTGTCTATATCTATCTATCTATCTATTATTTATTGAACTGTCTATATATATCTATCTATATCTATCTATCTATCTATTATTTATTGAACTGTCTATATCTATCTATCTATCTATCTATCTATCTATCTATTATTTATTGAACTGTCTATATCTATCCATCTATCTATCTATTATTTATTGAACTGTCTATATCTATCTATCTATCTATCTATCTATCTTTCTATTATTTATTGAAATGTCTATATCTATCTATCTACATCTATCTATCTATTTATCTATCTATCTATATATTTATCCATCTATCTATCTATTTATCTATCAATATATCTATCTATCTATCTATATATCTATCTTCCTAACTACCTATTTATCTATTTATCTATCTATCTATGTATATATGTATCTATCTATCCATCTGTTTACCTATCAATATATCTATATCTATCTATCTACTTATCTATGTATCTATCTATATATCTATACCTACCTACCTACCTACCTACCTATCTACCTACCTACCTATCTATCTATCTATCTATCTATCTATCTAATCTATGTATTTATGTATATTACTCATACTTCCTTCACTTTTACTTTCACTTTGTTATTAATCTGTATGTGGGGGTGTTTGTGTCTGTGTGTGTGGTTATGTGTGTGTGTGTGTGTGTGTGTGTGTGTGTTATGTGTGTGTGTGTAATGTGTTTGTGTGCGTGTGTGGGGGCGGGGGGTATATGTGTGTGTGTGTGTGTGTGGTTATGTGTGTGTGTGTGTGTTTGTGTGTTTATAAGTATCAAGTATATCTCACAAATACACTTGAGCTACTAAATGTCTCGTACTCTCAGCTGGACTCGAACCACCGACAGTCAGGACGAGTGTCCATGCTTTAATCCACTACACCACGGCGCCATGGTCTGTGTTTGTGTGCAGCTTCTAAACACACACACACACACTCTCTCTCTATCTGTCTGTGTTGACCTAAATATGTTTACTTTTACGGACTCCTACACTTCTATGCCTCCTTGAGAGAGAGAGAGAGAGAGAGAGAGAGAGAGAGAGAGAGAGAGAGAGAGAGAGAGAGAGAGAGAGAGAGAGAGAGAGCCTGTAACTTAGAATAAATCGGTCTTCTATCTATCTATCTATTGCCTGACGCCGTGATCCCCGAAGGGGTGGCAACGAACGAACCGCCCCCATGCACCTCTGTCCTCAGTCAGTCGACGCCCCTCCCCCCAACCAGCACCGCCCTCGTTCATGTACTTCCTCACTCCATCCTTCCACCTCATATTCGGTCTACCTCTCCCTCTCTGTCCCTCCACCTCGCTCTCGTACACCCTCTTAGTCATTCTCTCGCTTTCCATACGTTCCATATGGCCGAACCATCTCAAGTTGTTCCTTTTCACACTTTCCAGCACATCTACCTCCACACCACACCTCCTTCTTACTTCCTCATTAGTCTGTCTATCCCTCCATGTAACTCCGCACGCACTCCTTAAGTAATTCATTTCCACTGCTCTCACTCTTGGTCTGAGTCTCTCAACCAGCGTCCATGCTTCGCTTCCGTAAGTCAGTGTCGGGATTACCACACTGTCATGCAAGGACTTCTTCACTTCCATACTGACCACCCTATTTCTTGTTACTGCTTTTAGCGTTCCTGCAACCCTCTTCCCCTGTTGTACCCTCTCCCGCACTTCTTCATCCATAGTCCCATCTTTACTCAACACATTGCCCAGATACTTAAAAGAATTGACGATCTCCATAGCCTGACCGTTCAGCTTCACCTCACACTCTGTGACTTCACCCCTTTCGAAGACCATAACCTTGCTCTTCCCCGTATTTACCTTCAAATTCCGTTTTTCGCACACTGTTCAAAACTCATTTACCAGACCCTGCAACTCCCATTCATTATCACTCATCAGAACTGTATCATCCGCAAACAGCAGTATAGGTAGCTTCCACTCAATTCCCTCCCTTTTCAGCGATACACCAACATCCACTGCTCTTGATAGTATTTCTTTCATGACTCCATCCATATATACAGTAAACAACCACAGGGACATCACACACCCCTGTTTCAAACCAACATTCAGGTCAAAGAACTCGCTCTGCTCACTCTCCACACGTACTGCCGCCTTTGCACCCTCATACATGCTCTTCACTGCTTTCAGCAACTTGCCCTCTACTCCGTATATTCTTAGTACTTTCCACAAACCTTCTCTATCCACTCTGTCATAGGCCTTCTCCATGTCCATAAAGGCAACATACACCTTTTGTTTCTTCTCCAGATACAATCGGTCTTCGGTCCAGAAATTTATTTTTGATTGAAAAATGTACAAAACTCCAAATTTAGCTTGAAGGGGGTCTGGATGTAAATATTGTTTATTATTTGTATTATTATTATTATTATTATTATTATACATTTATATACGAAGGATCTGTGGTAGTGATAAGTGTTAAGGGGAGATTTCCACTTGAGGGACTTTTCTTCTGACTCCTTTCTCCCTCATGTTTAGCCTCATTGCTTTTGAGATTTTAAGACGTTCGCCCCATTATTTTGTCGATTTTAAGAACTTTCGCCCAATTTCTGTCAATTTTAAGAACTTTCGTGCCATTTAGGTGTCGATTTTTTCCAGGCGAGCGATAGCGAGCCTATAATTTAAGAGGAGGCGGCCTTCGGCCGGGAAATGTTTCTACCGAAAAATGTACAAATTTATCTTGAAAGGGGGTCAAGGGAGTGTGATTATAAACTTGATGGATGTCTAGGGAACAAACTAAAAACCTCCCCTTAAGTAAGATAGTTCGAAGCCTGGTAATTTCTGGAGACCCGTTTGAAACTGAATAACATTATCTAATAGTTGCCAGAATATAAAGTTAACCCCTTCAACATAATAGTTGCCAGAATATAAAGTTAACCCCTTCAACATAATAGTTGCCAGAATATAAAGTTAACCCCTTCAACATAATAGTTGCCAGAATATAAAGTTAACCCCTTCAACATAATAGTTGCCAGAATATAAAGTTAACCCCTTCAACATAATAGTTGCCAGAATATAAAGTTAACCCCTTCAACATAATAGTTGCCAGAATATAAAGTTAACCCCTTCAACATAATAGTTGCCAGAATATAAAGTTAACCCCTTCAACATAATAGTTGCCAGAATATAAAGTTAACCCCTTCAACACAATGACACCTTTTTACCTTTGATTCTGGCTACAGTTAGATGAGTTTATACAGGTTAAGAAGGACCTATGTTAGTAAGAGGGTTTATGGAGATCGTATTTACCCATTGGCGTCGTAGAGGTAGATTATAAACTAAAGAAAATCGTCTAATGGTAACCAGAATCTGGTGGACATTGCGTCATGGTGGTGAGGGGGTTAAGAGGCAAACCGGAAATAGCCCGAGCTTGAACCGGAAGTAAGAACCGGAAGTAAGAACATTGTAAAAATAAAGGACATACAAAAGGTATATAAGATCATTGGGTATATTGATGGTGATTTACCTTTCTATCCTTGTATAAGATGGGTTTATTACCACCAATATACCTTTGCATGGCTAGATTATTATGGACACTATATCTAACCTTTTGTTGAGTGTGTACTTAATTTTGCTTCACTAAGATTAATATCCACGAAACATATGGCAAACAAAAACAATTATAGCCAGATTCGATAATTATTATTTGAGGAGATTGCAGATAACAT
Organism: Paralithodes platypus; assembly: GCA_032716605.1. Lineage (NCBI taxonomy): Eukaryota > Metazoa > Arthropoda > Malacostraca > Decapoda > Lithodidae > Paralithodes > Paralithodes platypus. Next base: position 33,462,466 of record CM064481.1, read on the forward strand.
ATTAACCCCTTCAACACAATGACGTAATGTCCATCATAGTCTGGTTATCATTAGACGATTTTCTTTAGTTTATGATCTACCTCTAGGACTCAAAGGGGTAACATCGATCTACCTCTAGGACTCAAAGGGGTAACATCGATCTACCTCTAGGACTCAAAGGGGTAACATCGATCTACCTCTAGGGGCTCAAAGGGGTAACATCGATCTACCTCTAGGGGCTCAAAGGGGTAACATCGATCTACCTCTAGGGGCTCAAAGGGGTAACATCGATCTACCTCTAGGGGCTCAAAGGGGTAACATCGATCTACCTCTAGGGGCTCAAAGGGGTAACATCGATCTACCTCTAGGGGCTCAAAGGGGTAACATCGATCTACCTCTAGGGGCTCAAAGGGGTAACATCGATCTACCTCTAGGGGCTCAAAGGGGTAACATCGATCTACCTCTAGGGGCTCAAAGGGGTAACATCGATCTACCTCTAGGGGCTCAAAGGGGTAACATCGATCTACCTCTAGGACTCAAAGGGGTAACATCGATCTACCTCTAGGACTCAAAGGGGTAACATCGATCTACCTCTAGGACTCAAAGGGGTAACATCGATCTCCAATAACCCTCCGAATAACATAGGTTCTTCTTAAACTGCATAAAATGGTGTATTGGTAGCCAGATTTAAGGTACAAATGACGTCATGGTGCTGAAGGGGTTAACAGGGCAGTATTCAGGGGTGGCATATATATACAGTATATATATTTTTTCTACGTGCATGAAGCAGACAAAAGGCAAAGCTACCTGCAACAAGTGCCCCCCCCCCTCCACCAAGGTTGAAAGTGCGACAGAGAGCCAAAATCAAGGTACGTTAGAGGTAATTTAGGTGTGTTGGAAAGATGTGTGGTGTTCTTGTTAAATGTAGTGTAATGAATAGTAGGAGGTGTTTGTGAGAGTTAGCTGGATTACTCTCTGTGTATGTGAGGCACTAAGAAAAACAGTGAGGGAAGCCAGACAAATGAAACAGGAGTTCCAGCAACTCCTTATCATATGCCTATGTGGCCTCCCCTGGGTACTGTCCTGCTCGATTGGAGCCTAAAATCTCCCCACTGGATAAGGAGTTGCTGGAACTCCTGTTTCATTTGCCTGGCTTCTCCCACTGTTTTTATTTGTCTCTCACCTACACAGAGAGTAATCCAGCTAACTCTCACAAACACCTCCTATTAATTTCACTATACTTAACAAGCACACCACACATCTTTCCAACACACCTAAATTACCTCTAACGTACCTTGATTTTGGTTCTCTATCACTTAACCTTGGGTGGGGGGGGGGGGGAGTCACTGGCTGCAGGCACCTTTGCCTTTAGTCTCCTTCTTGCACATATACTAAAACAAAACAAAAATGCGAAGCTTTTAATCACACACACACACACACACACCAAGCCTTGCTCCAGAAACCTTGCCAATTGCACTACCTACGCGGCACACACACACACACACACACACACACACACACACCAAGCCTTGCTCCAGAAACCTTGCCAATTGCACTACCTACGCGGCACTAAAATTGGCCTACAATCTCTATATGAAATGAAGAATTATAAGAACTGGATAGGCTAGTGGTATTTGAAGCCTACATGCCCTATCTCTACTCTACTCTCGCTCTCTCTCTCTCTCTCTCTCTCTCAAGATTTATCATTCTTGTTATTTAAGTATCGGCATATGGCATTATATATATATATATATATATATATATATATATATATATATATATATATATATATATATATATATATATATACTGTATATGCAGTATATATATATATATATATATATATATATATATATTATATATATATATATATATATATATATATATATATATATATATATATATATATATATATATATATATATATATATATATATATATATATATATTATTAATATATATATATATATATTATATATATATATATATATATATATAATATGTATGTTTATGCATATAAAAACACACTTTTTTCTACCTTCCTCTCAATCAATCAAAATACCTATCTATCTATCTATCCATCTATCTATGTATCTATGCATCTATCTATCTATTTATTTACCCACCAGCGTGACATAGACAATATCTCACAAAAATAATAATAATAATAATAATAATAATAATAATAATAATAATGATACAAGGACTATAATACCGCCAAGGACAATACTATTTGCCAGTAATAATAGTTTACCGTGATGTGTACACCTGACCTGACATGTGTACACCTGACATGTTTTATACGAGACCCATGCCAAGAAGGTAAATACAGTATATATACTATTATGTGTTTAACCTTCACCTACATCATCAGGTTAAAGAGAGACTATATACACCCTCATGGCTTGACCTCTGGGTAGCCCACACTGAGAGAGAGAGAGAGAGAGAGAGAGAGAGGGGGGCACAGGTAACAACAGATTAGACAAACGTGTAGATAGACCATTACGTAAATATATATACAGTATATATATATATATATATATATATATATATATATATATATATATATATATATATATATATATATATATCCATTACAAACCCTTTTGAGACGTGCGGTATGGGTGGAACCACCTCACACATACAAACAATACTCGAGTCATGGGCGCATTGTGCCCCTATACAGGGCAATATGCTATGCCGGGGTGAAGAACCCATGGACACGGTTGAGCACATCTAACTTTTGGGAAGCTGTTTTAGCAAGAGTAGTAATTTGATCTTTCCAAGAAAGATCAGAAGAAAAAGAGACGCCAAGAATATTGAGAGAAGACGAAGGGTTGATTTGTGTATTGTTGTTGAATAGTAAAGGATGTGGAAGATTGTAATGGGTAAATAAATGGAGATATTGGGTTTTGGAAGCATTGAAAGTAACAAGATTTTCTGTGCCCCAATCGCAGATAGTTGATCGATCAGAGGATAGGAGTGTTATGGCCTCATCATGTGATTTTTGGAGTAATTGCATGCTGGGTCGTTGTGGAAAACTAGTTGGATTGTGTAAAGTAGAATCATCAGCATATGAGTGGATAGGACTAGAGGTACAGTTGAGGAGATCATTAATGAATATTTGAAAGAGAACTGGAGATAGGACAGAACCCTGAGGAACACCGGAGTTGATAGGTAGAGGAAGTGAACGGTGACTGTCCACAACTGCAGCTATGGAACGACTAGAAAGGAAATTAGAGTTACAGGCACAGATAGAGGGGTAGAAACCAAAGGAGGGTAGTTTGGAAATTAGAGATTTGTGCCAGACTCTATCGAAGGCTTTCGATATGTCTAGCGCATTAGAAAAAGTCTCACCGAAGTCGTGAATGGAGGATGACCTAGAGTTAGTATGATAGGAAAGAAGATTACCAGTAGAGCGACCCTTAACCTGACAAGCGCGATATAGACCTAGGTGCTAGGGTAGTTATTTGTGCATTTCTAGCCCTGGATTCTGACAGAATTCGTTATATTTACAATATAAAGCATTATTTGTTTTCGGTATGCTTTTATTTTACATATATGATGTATATATGAACCTTCAAGAGTGCTAAAATAAGTGGGAAAAGCATTTGGGTGGTGAAAAACGAAGATATTGGCCACCCGGTCATAATCTCAGGCGAGAGAGAGCCACAGGCAGCCCTCCCCTCTCGCTGTCTGGGAGTCAACTGAGACGAGCGGGGCGGTGTGTGCCGGTGTCTGGGTGTTGCATAACGATCTTTTATGCAACCCACTTGTGCTACATTATCGCGGGAGAGAAAAATAACCGATAAATGATGATAATAAGAGGAAAAATAGGTGATAATTGAGGAGGGGGGGGAGGGGAGAATAAGGTGGGGAAGGAGGGGAGGGGGAGGGGTGAGAAACACATGGATGAGTACTGGAGGGGAATTATCTCACCTAGAGACAAAATCCTTTGTTTTGATAGGCCCTTTTTTTTTTTGGAAGGATTTTTTTATGGTCTTGCTTCCGTGAGGCCTATCGCGTTCCCTATAGGAAGCCTTCCGTGAGGCCTATCGCGCTTGCCGGGTTAAGGGGAGATTTCCACTTGAGGGATTTTTTTCTGGACCCCTTTCTCTCTCATGTTTAGCCCCATTGCTTTTGAGATTTTAAGACATTCGCCCCATTAGTTTGACGATTTTAAGAACTGTCACACCATTTATGTCACTTTTAAGAGCTTTCGTCCCATTTAGGTGTCAATTTTTTCCTGGCGAGCGATAGCGAGCCTGTAATTTAAGAGGAACCGGCCTTTGGCCGGGAAATTTTCTACCGAAAAATGTACAAATTTATCTTGAAAGGGGGTCATAAGGGTGTAATTTCAAGCTTGATGGAAGTCTAGGAAACACTAAAAACCTCCCCTTAAGGAAACCATATTGGCGATCTGAAAGAAGATTATGCGAAGATAAATGCTTGAGAAATGTTGAATTAAGAATAGACTCAAAAACATTTAGAGATCCAAAAAATAAATGCAATTGGACGATAGTTGGAGGGTTGAGAGCAGTCTCTCTTCTTTGGGACAGGTTGAATGTGAGCCAACTTCCAGCAAGAAGGGAAGACGTTAGAGGATAGACAGACGAATGAGTTTGCCTAGGCAGGGAGTCAGCACGGAAGCACAGTTTTTGAGTACAACAGGAGGAACACCGTCCGGACCGTACGCCTTCTTAGTATTAAGCCCAGAGATGGTAGAAAGTACATCCTTAGAAGAGATTAGGATATTAGGCATAGGCCTAAGTAGGAGAGAGGGGGGGTGGAGAGGGAGGAATAGCACCGGAATCGTCAAAGGTGGAGTTTTGAGCGAAAGTTTGAACGAAGAGTTCAGCTTTGTAAGAGGAAGACATGATGGTGGTGCCATCAGAGTGGAAAAGAGGAGGGAAAGACGAGGAAGTATAATTGTCAGAGAGGGTTTTGGCTAGATACCAGAAAACTTGTAAAGAGCTAGAGATGGAAAGTTCAGAGCATTTGTTATTGATGAAAGCGTTATTGGCGAGTCGAAGGACAGATTTGGCTTGATTCCAGGCAGAGACAGAAAGCTTGGGAAGATCTAGAATTGTTAATAGTTATCCCCAAATGAGCCAAGTCAACATAACAATAAGGAAAACGGTTTAGCCTTCACAAATTATTATGCTGTTGTTAATAAGTGGTGTTGGTGGTTGTTGTAACAGTCTCTTCACACCTACACCTGAGAGAGAGAGAGAGTGTGTGTGTGTGTGTGTGTGTGTGAGAGAGAGAAGAGTGTGTAAGTGAAAGAGAGAGAGAGAGAGAGAGAGAGAGAGAGAGAAAAAAAAACCAGTGTGTGAGAGAGTGTGAGTGAAAGAAAGAGAGAAAGTGAGAGAGAGAGAGAAGCAGTTGACAATGATCTAAGTGAGCATGTCAATAATGATTACGGTTTGTCCTTCACACACACACACACACACACACACACACACATTATGTATAGCCTACGTACGTACATGCACCTACACACACATAATACACACATATATACCCACACACATAGATACTAGATAGATAGATACTTTATCGACCACAGAATACATCGTAACATTTATACATAGTGCAATTATAGTTTCCCAACAAACAATGCATATCTCACTGTCTAATCTTGCAACATAAGTGCAAACCCTTACCAAATAATTATATATGACACAATATATGCAATATATGTAAACACTGAATATCCTCCTCGTTGATCATCCGAATAACTATCAATTAACAGCCAAAATACCATGAATTATTTCACACCAGATATCTGGTGTAAACTGATCTGAAATCACATATACAAACCTACTGTACATACACACACATTAAAATAAAAGACTGCATACATACCTACTCACACACACACACATATATATACCCCCCCCCCCCCCCCCCTACACACACATACCTACACACACACATACCTACACCTACACACACACACAGGGTATATAATGGGTATCTACACAGGTATGGCCTTGACCCTTTACAATATTCAAATAAGGTATACTGCCCACACAGACCCGCCCAGACAGTGAAAGTTGCCCACGTGTATGTGTGTGTACGTTTGTGTGTGAGTCTATACTGGTATAGATTCATGACTAAACTATATATATACATACATACATACATACATACATACAGCACATTCAGAACTAATAATTATACTCTGACAAATCTATATACTTTATTATTATTACGTTATATCCTGTATAATATATATATATATATATATATATATATATATATATATATATATATATATATATATAGTATATTGTATGTACTGTATATACTCAGTCACAAACCTCATTGCTAGGGGTGGCCGACACGAGACAGAGCCAGAACAGAAGTTCCTATTCTCAGGGTCTGGGACCACTTTCGCGTTCCCTCGCCCCTTTCTCTGCCTCGTCGAGTAGGTGAATTATACAAGGGTAGGAGGATTCCTAGCCTCCTGTTGTATACTGTATATAATATAATATGCAGCATACATGAATTTGGCCGTTCGAATAAACTCTCTGTCTCTCTGGGACTTGGACCTTTGAGATGTTCCCTGTTGTGCTTATTAATCCTAGCATTGTCTCTTGCTCTCACTCTCTCAAACACACTCTCGTTCTCTGCTCTCTCTCTCTCTCTCTGTCTCTGTCTCTCTTTCTCTATCTATCTAAGAGAGAGCGAGAGAGAGTGTATATAATCAATGACTAAGGTACCTTATGTGTGTGTGAGAGAAAGTGTCTACTACCGAGTACCACACTTCACTTGTGTTATAGAAGGAACCTCACAGATTAACTTATTAAGGTTATGTTCAACTCTCTCTCTCTCTCTCTGGTAGTGAGTATGGTGTGTGTGTGTGTGTGTGGGTGTGGGTGTGTGTATGTATGTGTGTGTGTGTGTGTTTATAGCATACGGTTGCAAGTTTCTATGAAAGTATTTATGTCTCCACTTAAAGTATTGTTCTATATATATCTATCTATCTATCTAACTATCTGTCTCTCTATCTATCAATCTATTTATCCATATATCTATCCATTTATGTATCTATCAGTCTATGCATCTATCCACTTGTGTATCTATTTATCTATCTTTATTTATCTACCTATCAATCACTCAATCTACCTATCTATCTATCTACCTACCTACTTATCTATCTATCTATCTATCTATCTATCTATGTATGTATCTATCTGTCTATATATCCATCAATCAATCAATCAATCTATCTATCTACCTACCTTCCTACCTACCTATCTACCTATCTATCTATCTACATACCTATCTATCTATCTATAGATTTGAAAACTAATGATATAAATGCTATCAA
>CM064481.1:33474783-33514783 GCA_032716605.1 Paralithodes platypus
ATGTGAGTATATAATATCATATGGGTTATCTATTTTAATTTCATAATATATTGTGGAGTCTATTTATATGTTAACCCGTACTGTACCAGAGGGTATTACTATAAATGAAACCTCCAGTACCACCCATTGTGGCAAAATGGCTTCAGAGTCGAGAGAGAGCATCCTCTCACCCCTAAACTTGAACGAGTACTGAGCCAGCTCGCCTGTGGGACCATATATACACTCTGAGAAGTGTTGCCAAGGTCTCAAAGCAGTGATTACAAGTCATGGTGCCAGGTACCGCTCGGTACAAGGACCGAATATTACGGACGTACGCAGTACGTTGCTGGTACAGTACTGGTGAGATACTTTTTTTTACTGTCGGCCAACGTACGTCGCTGGTATAGTAAGGGTTAATCAAGTACAGTATATATATATATATATATATATATATATATATATATATATATATATATGTATATATATATACCGGTATACAGTATATATATATATATATATATATATAATTAACTTCAAACTGCTAATACAATAGCATTCTATCTATCTATCTATAATCAAGTATATTATAATAATGATAGAAACTTTTCTATCTATCTATAATAAAATAAATAATAATAATTATTGTAACAACCTTTCTATATATTTATAATCAAATTTAAAATACGAATAATCGTAGCAAATTTTCTATGTATCTACAATTTAATACAAAATAATAATTGTAGGAATTTATCTATGTATATAATTATAATCAAATTTAACATGATAATGATAGGAACTGACGCTAATCTTGACTTACAGTGTGATGGCTTAATAATCCAGACCTCTGAAGTCCCATTTTACTTAACTAACTAATCTTAACATCTCAGCAACTGCCTAAACTAATTCCAAGCAAGCTATTGTAATTCCAAGCAAGCTATTGTAATTCCAAGCAAGCTATTGTAATTCCAAGCAAGCTATTGTAATTCCAAGCAAGCTATTGTAATTCCAAGCAAGCTATTGTAATTCCAAGCAAGCTATTGTAATTCCAAGCAAGCTATTGTAAATAATGTAAATATTATAACTCATGTATCCCCTTCAGTACCGGTGACGTCATTTTCATTTGTTTTGGCGATTATAGTCGGCTTAAGGGGAGGTTTCTGGTTTGTTTCCTACTCCTCCAGCAGTCTTAAAATTTCACCCCCTTTCTAGATAAATTTGTACATTTTTCGGTAGAAAAATGTCCCGGCCGAAGGCCGATTTCTCTTAAATTACAGGCTCGCTATCGCTCGCCAGGATAAAATCGTCACCTAAATGGCACGAAAGGTCTTAAAATTGAGAGAATGGGGCGGAAATTCTTAAAAATCACCAAACTAATGGGGAAAACGTCTTAAAATCTCAAAAGCAATGGGGCTAGAGATGAGGGAGAAAGGGGTCAAGAAAAAAGTCCCTCAAGTGGAAACCTCCCCTTAATTAAGACAGACCTCCAGCAATGAAGATACTACAAACTATCTCAAATATCCCTTTAACTGCCACAGATCCTTTTTATTTGTATATATGTACTACCAATAGACGAACTCATCTCATTTAAGCCGGAATAAAAGGTACATAGGCGTCATCATGCTGAAGGGGTTAAGAAGACCCCTTTTTCACTCTGGCCCACTGACTAATACCGAAAGTGTTAACATATGACTGTAAAATGACAATACTCGGCGGCGACTCTGAGAAACAATCGGCCCACCTCTACTGTATGTCAAAGTCCAGGGGATTGGCACATGCGACAGTGTCCAGTGTCTCCGATGTCTCGTCTTGTAGTTATGTACAGGTCTCCCTCGATTTACGATTGGGTTACTTTCCTGAAAATCCAATCTTAAATAGAAAAATCGTACAGTATAGCGAACCCTAATATGTATGGGGTAAATGGGGATGCGTTCTCGGACCAGCCAAAACCCAAACGCAAACACCTAAAACCCTAAAATTATATCGTAAATTGGGGCATCGGATAGTGAGGAAGACCTGTATTGCCTTGTAAGGGGGCCGTAAATTTCTCAGAGTCGCTGACACGGAGTATAACACATGACTAACGAAAGACTAACCGCACTACCCCCATCCTCCTCTCAGTGCGGCCACAAGGGTTACAAACCGGCCATGCAGCATTATGGTAAGCCGGCGGATCCCCACGAGATCACCTACGTCCAGCCCGTCGAGATCCGTCCGGTCGGCAAGCCCATTCCCGCACTCCCTTACGGACATGGGGACGATGGTGGGGGATATGGAGGGGGAGGGGGACATGGAGGTAGTGGGGGGCATGGGGGTGGAGGTGGATATGGGGGTGGGGGACAGGGTGGGGGGGGGGGGTATGGGGGAGACGGACATGGAGGGGTAGGCGGACATGGAGGGGGAGGCGGACATGGGGGTGGAAGTGGACATGGGGGAGTAGGTGGATATACGGGGGTGGAGGTGGATATACGGGGGTGGAGGTGGATATGGGGGAGGGGGGCATGGGGGTGGGGGACATGGTGGAGGTGGGGGGTATGGGGGAGACGCACATGGAGGGGGAGGCGGACATGGGGGTGGAAGTGGACATGGGGGAGGAGGTGGATATGGGGGTGGAGGTGGAGGTGGACACGGGGGGTGGAGGTGGACACGGGGGTGGAGGTGGAGGTGGACACGGGGGTGGAGGTGGATTCGGGAGTGGAGATGGATATGGGGGTGGAGGGGGCCATGGGGGTGGTGGGGGCCATGGTGGGGGAGGTGGAGGCAGCCATGGGGGGGGTGGGGGCCATGGTGGGGGACATGGGGGTGGAGGTGGATATGGAGGTGGAGGGGGATACGGGGGAGGTGGACACGGGGGTGGAGGTGGAGGGGGCCATGGGGAGGTGGAGATGGAGGTGGTGGTGGATACGGGGGCGGAGGTGGACATATTCATCGCGACTCGTCCTATTCCTCAGTGGCGGACTTCACTCACGGCGGCGGCGGCGGTGGTGGTGGAGGAGGTGGTTATGCCCCAAGTCCCTACGGAGACCCCAAGCCCTCGTCCATAATCTTCTCTGGGTATGGAGCCCCTTCTTCAGAGTATAGCGCACTATCGGGAGGTTTTGGTGGTTCGTCATCAGGGTACGGTGGTGGCTCTTCAGGAGAATTCGGTGGTCCATCTTCAGGTTACAGCGCCCCTTCAGGAGGATTTGGTGGTGATTCTGGTTATAGTGCACCTTCAGGAGGATTTGGTGGCCCATCGTCTGGCTACAGTGCACCTTCGGGAGGATTAAGCGCCCCTTCCTTAGGTTATAGTGCCCCTCCTGCCCCTGCGTTGTATGATCTCCCCTCACCGGGACTTAGCTCACCGTCTGCCGGCTACAGTGCACCCCAAGGACCAGGAGGCGGCAGTACACAGACGATCCGACACGTCCACATTCACCAACATAACTACAACCTGGACGGTGATGGTGGTGGTGGAGGCTACGGTATTGGAGGTATTGGCTCGAGAGGATATGAAACCAATGTTCTCTCGGGTTCGGATAAGTCGTTTGCCTCGGCCTCCCCTGCAGCACTGAAAGAAAATGTACAGCAGATACCGGGTGCAGTGGATGTAGGCAAGGGCACCCCAACATCGCTCAACGGAATAGCAGATGCACCTTCAAAATCCAATTTCGGTTCTAACGGAGATCTGATACGAGGTGTGCGGGAACCTGTGAGAGAAGGACGACCACTGGATTTTGGCTGTGTTTGTGTTCCCATCAACCAGTGTCCCCCGGAATTAATAGTTTCCTCACCACTTGCCAGAGAGGACCTTGGCGGATTACAAGATCCACGAAACTCCCCATCAATAAACCAGATATATTCGAACGCCACAAGGAGATATTTCCGCCAGAGACGAGAGGCTGAATCACCAGTGGATAAGCTAGGTGTGCCATCGCAGAGTAACGAGCGAAATATTGATGCCAAGCAGAGCAAAGAGCTTTTCCCAGGTTCACGTCTTGATACTTACCCTTACACATATGATCGAGACCTCATCGCTCTGCCTTCCTCATCCCAACTCAATCCCGGAAATGTTCAAGTGGTCAAGTTTCTACAAACACCTTATCCAAACATCAGGATCGTCCAAACTGGCGTGACAGTACAGGAATCAACCTTCGGCGAAAAAATTAATACAGCCGCAAGCCCTCCCGTCGTCGAGACTGAAGCTGGGGTCAGATTGGTCGGTACGCCAGTTGAAGATTACCTCCTGATTGGTTCTGAAGATGATCGGCAACAGGTCCAGTTATCTGCCATTGGTTCGCAAGGAGCCGGTCCACTTCTGACGCAGTTTGCCCCCAGCGCCCCAGTATCCAACTCACAGCCGGTCAGATCCCCATCACCTATCCAGCTGCAGCCAATCACGCAGCCTGTTCTGAGGAGCGAGAGAGGGGGCTCGGTGCAGGACGTCACATCGCAGTACCAAAAGACTATCCTTAGTAACGTAAGATGAAGCATTGAGTTTGTACTTGAAGTTACGTGCTAGTCTGGTGAAGTTCAAGACATTGGATTTTAAACCCCTTTATGTACGATGGCGTCTATTTCAAATACATTCTGGCTAACACTAAACAAATATCAGCTTTGGAAGGACCTCTCAGTTCATTTCTGGACTCCCTCAGGTCTTTCCTAGGGCTTGTGGGGGGACTGTAATAAGTACGTCTAATGATCACCAGAATGATAGGAAAAGAGGCGCCATCGTATTGAGAGGTAACACAGCGGCAAGACTATTGAAGTCGGAGTCCGCCGCGGTTCTCCCGAGTACGTAAGACTGCTTCGAGACTCAAGATGCCAGACAGTAAGACCACAGTTCAGTCGCCCATCAGGAATTCAAGGTACACTTTCCGCCGAACTATTCAGACACGGAGATGATGTGTTTTTAGATTATCCGATGGAGTGCTTCATTAGTTAACGCTCACTGGCCCATGGCTAATACAGTACTCGGCAGTGTACCATGAATACCTGACAGCGACTGTACATTAACCCTCTCATGTTTTTGACGCAATTTTGAGCCTATTGGGGATACTTTAAAGCCTTTGTTACCATCAGGGGTATTTAGAAACCTTTAGTTTAGTTACTTCAACCTCTGCAGTTCTCTTTGAGTTAGCTGTGGGCAGAAAACTAATTTTGGAGAGGTAATTATAAGAGTGAGAGAACTCTATTTATTATTGCTAATCTGGCAACCTCTGCGTCATAATAACGTGAAAGGGTTAATAAGACCGGACTCGACAGCAGTTCCTTAGGTAAAGTATCGTACCGCTACTGCAAGACTATGGTTCTCGGACTTTAAAGCCTTTCCTTCTGACTCCTCAAGCACGACTCTACATTTCGGACTAAGAAGAGACTCCTTTGGGTAACTCTAAAACGGAGCTTGGACATTATTTCTATATTGTGCATGTATATTCGTCTATTTGAGGTTTATTCTTGGTACGTTGTGTTTTATTCTCCATGCTAGCTTGTTTTCTTGGTATTTTGTTTTTTATCTACATGCTAATTTGTTATTTTTGTGTCTTATTTTCTCTCTCGCTCACTCTCACTCACTCTCACACACTCTCTCTCTCTCTCATCAACCTACACCACCATTTCAGAAGGAGGTGATCTTAAAAGAGTGCAAAACTCTGGCCAAGGTTCGCACCCGCCGCGCTCCGCAAGGCAGTAGCTCCTCGCAGCCGGTCTCCACATCCACGGTACCGGTAAGTTAAAATCACGCGTACACTCAAGGAAACAAATCCTGGCATAAACGAATAAACGATTCTCCGAAATGTAAATGTTTGGTAAAGATTTAATCCTTTCATTGCGGGATCCGGTCTGGAACGCCATGGCAATTTACTGCAATTTAAAGCCCATTAAAGCCTATCGAGACGAGTGCGAGTGAGCGGGAGCGCGACAATCCCCCGTCCGCTCTCCAGCACATCGGCCGGGGCACAGGCTCTCGCCCCATATCTCGTGAGACATATGCAGTGCTGCCAAAGGCAAATGTAGCGTGACATTGCTAATTATTAGCGAATATTGCCGATGTCTGAGGTAGCGCTGCTGGTGAACCCCGCACGCTACAAAGCTCGTTCTGGTGTAATTTTGAAGTTATTTCCTTATAGTTGTTTGCTACATACATTAAACAACCAGGAGTGCCTAAATGGACCCTAATATAGCGGAAATAAGTCCGAACGGATCGGGTTAATAAGATTTGATTCATTTTGGGTTAGATTTGAAACTTTAAAGCCACGTTTTATGTCCTAGAGTGTACGAGGCAATGCTCCGGGGTACTTTTAAGCATATCGGCATCCAAATACTTGTTCTATTATTTTATTGTTGATATTATTAACTCTATCAGTAACTAAAGACGCGTTCTATTATATTTGTTGTGGGTATTATTAAAGACTTGTTTTATTATATTGTGGATATTATTAACTATCAGTAACTAAAGACGCGTTCTATTATTATATTGTTGATGGTGGTGTAATGGTTAACGTGGCAAAAATCTGGGTGTGATAACCCGGGTTCGAATCCCGGCGGATCATATGTACTTGAATTAATTTCATTGGGGGTGTTCGGTGTTGTGGTGAAATGAATAAAATATAGACTATTAATAGAATGTTACATAATTATTAAAAAATTAAGTAAACAAATATTATTAAGATGGAAGACAGTATTCAAGTAGCCTAGTTATGCTTTATTATGCTTTTATTATGGGTTTATATGGGTTTGGGGTTTTATTAGGGGTTTGGGGTTTTATTGTGGGTTTTATTATGGTTTGGGGTTTTATTGTTTTATTGTGGGTTTGGGGTTTTATTATGGGTTTGGGGTTTTATTATGGGTTTGGGGTTTTATTATGGGTTTGGGGTTTTATTATGGGTTTGGGGTTTTATTATGGGTTTGGGGTTTTATTATGGGTTTGGGGTTTTATTATGGGTTTGGGGTTTTATTATGGGTTTGGGGTTTTATTATGGGTTTGGGGTTTTATTATGGGTTTGGGGTTTTATTATGGGTTTGGGGTTTTATTATGGGTTTGGGGTTTTATTGTGGGTTTGGGGTTTTATTGTGGGTTTGGGGTTTTATTGTGGGTTTGGGGTTTTATTATGGGTTTGGGGTTTTATTATGGGTTTGGGGTTTTATTATGGGTTTGGGGTTTTATTATGGGTTTGGGGTTTTCATTCTCTTGGTTTATGGATTTTACTTATGGGTTTTTATATATATTTTTCTGACTGTAAATTATCTGTCAAACAATGATATATATATATATATGGACTAACCCCTTCAGTACCGATGACGTCTTTTTTGGCTATATTCTGGCAACTATTAGACGATTTCTTCAGCTTAGGAAAAAACTTCTACACATTAAGGGGAGGTTTTTAGTTTGGTCCCTAGATATCCATCAAGCTTAAGATTACACCCCCTTGAGCCCCTTTCAAGATAAATTTGTAAATTTTTCGGTAGAAAAATGTCCCGGCTGAAAGCCGGTTCCTCTTAAATTACAGGCTCGCTATCGCTCGCCAGGATAAAATCGACACCTAAATGGCACGACAGGTTTTAAAATTGACAGAAATGGGTCAAAAGTTCTTAAAATCGTCAAAATAATGGGGCAAACATCTTAAAATTAGAAAACCAATGGGGCTAAGCATTTGGGAGAAAGGAGTCAAGAAAAAAATCCCTCAAGTGGAAATCTCCCCTTAAAAGGCTGCAGATTATCTCAGTTATTCATATAAGCTGCCATATATCCTGCCTAAGCTTCATAAAATCGTCTAAATGTAGCTGAACTCAAATATAAAAGACATCACCGGTACTGAAGAGGTTAATATAGTTAGAGGTTTGGGTTATTTCTGTTCTGTAAATTATTTGTAAGTTAATGCACGTTTTGATTTTTCGTTTTGCACATTCTCTCTCTTTCGCTCTGTCTATTATATATATATATATATTATTATTCACTATTATATTTCCAATCTATTTTATTATTCACTCTTTAATTATATGCTATGTTATTATTCACTATATAATTATTCACTATTTTATTATACACTTTATATATTATACACTTTATATATTGTATCCCCTTCTGTAGTTCTCCTATGCTTCTTTTTAAACCTTACATTATCTTTTATCACATAGTTCTTCCACGCACATTCTCACGTCTCACCCCATTTTTCCAGCGCTTTTTCGATCTCGGTAGCGGCTTGGATGGCGTTCAAGGCCCTTCGGTGGTCCCTTCCTTCGGCTTCCAGTTTGGCAGCCTCCCGAACTCCGGCCTGGCCTACGGGCCACACGGCGGCTACGGTAATACCAACCCACTGGGACTCGACATAGGACCTCTCTCGATAAACCCTTTTGTGGGACTCAAAGTATCGAGCGTTGGCGGTAGACCGGTACTGAACCCCTCGCTTGACTTACTCGTGACACCAAACGCCCAAGGGACCCATGCGCTAAAGAGCTTGAAGGATCGGATCTTTGGGGGCGGCCCTGGCGGGCAGTACCCCCCGGGGCCTTACGGTCAGCACCATGGCCAGTATCCCAACCGCCAGTATGGAACCCCCTACCCACCCCCGCACCCCTATCCCGCCCCTCACCCCTATCCCGCCCCTCACCCGCATCCGCCCTACCTACCCCCGAAGCCGATTTACCCTCCTCCAAAACCCATCTACCCTCCCCCGAAGCCTTACTACCCTCCACCCCCACCTATCCACCCTCCACCTCAGCCTATCTACCCTCCACCTCGGCCTATCCACCCTCCACCTCGGCCTATCTACCCTCCACCTCGGCCTATCTACCCTCCACCTCGGCCTATCCACCCTCCACCTCGGCCTATCCACCCTCCACCTCAGCCTATCTACCCTCCACCTCGGCCTATCCTCCCTCCACCTCAGCCTATCTACCCTCCACCTCGACCTATTCACCCTCCACCCCCACCTATCCTTCCTCCCCCTCGGCCCATCCTTCCTCCACCTCGGCCTGTTTATGTTCCTCCTGTTCAGCCCGTGTACCCCCCTCCGAGGCCCGTGTACCACCCCAAGCCCAACACCTACACCCCCTCGCACTCCAAGCCCGTCGAGCTTCACCACCACGAACACACACACTTACACGACCACAATCACCACCACGACCATCATCACGACCACCACCACAGCGACAACAAGTACTCGGGCGGGTTCCAACCCTCATATGGCTCGTTTGGCCGTACAGACGATGACGTTTTCGACGACGACTTCAGCTTCGAATCTTTCTCCTCTTCCGCCTCTTCCCGTTTCCCCTCTTCCAGACTCCCTTCCTCCTCCCGTCTGCCGGCTTCGCGTCTCACCTTCTCCTCCTCCTCCTCCCCCTCCTCCTCTTCTTCTTCTTCTTCCCCAATCGCCGGGTCTTCCTCTTCTTCGCGTTTGACTTTGTCGCCGTTGCCCGGTGCCTTCGCGCGCTCGAAAACACAAACTGCGCAGCGTCGATCCGATGCTGGAAGCTCGGACTTCAAATTCCCGGAAAAATAAACTTTCATAGATTCGAGTAAAGTGCTGAGTAGTTTTCACGTAGATATATTTATCATTTAAGTTATTTAATTATTTATCGGTCTATGGATTTGAGTAAAGCGCTAGGTAGTTTTCATGTAGATATTTATTGTTTAACTTATTTAATTATTTACTAGTTTATTTATATGCAGTACTAATAAGTATTTATTGTTGCCGTAATTTATTATTACTAATCATATGTGTATTTATTAATCAATTGTTCAATGGGAATTTTATTAATTTATTTGTATTCATATACTAATTATTTATTGCCGATGCAATATATTTATTTAATTTATTATTTATTAGTCTGTAAATTGTGTCAATAATGTATTTTTATATACAGTATATATATTACATCGTTCAAACAGTAGCTTGTCAAAATAGTGTAAGATATTAGTAAATACAGTTCCAATACACTTCCAAGCAAAAAACACTCTCAAGCTTAACCCCTACTGTACCATAGGGTACTAGCATATATGTACCCCCCAGTCCCAAACTATGTGGCCAAAATGGCTTCAGAGGCAAGCTATAACAACGTCCCACCTCAAAAGATGGAGGAATACTGCCTCTCTTAGCCTGTGGGAGCTTGGATATAAGCTGAGAAGTGTTGCCAAGGTCTTAGAGCAATGCTCAAACGTTGTGGTACCAGGTACTGCCTGATACTGGCAGTTACAAGGATGTATAATACTGATGGCTGGCAGCCATCTGGGACTGGGGAGTGATTTATCTACTGATGGCTCTCTGCCGTCGCTGGGATTGTACGGGTTAATAATATTCGCTTCTGTAGATTGCACATTTAATATTTTATAAGTGGCACCATCAGCAGTTCATAGTAGATACATTCACTTTATCGTTTATCAATTTTGTATAGCATTGTGAAGTTTAGTTATTCTGTAGTTCGCACTATAGGGACACCCACACGCACGCACATATTGGCAATTTTGTTCCTGATTGATGTGGGCCGTTGCGGACATTTAGAAATCAATGTCATTTAAAATCATTACTATTTCTATCTGTTGATCTTAGATGGTGCTGTTGAGTAATTGTATATATGTGGGTGGCCGACACGAGACAGAGCCCGAACAGAATCAACAGTCAAAGTTCCTATTCTCAGGGTCCGGGACCACTTTCGTGTTCCCTCGCCCCTTTCTCTGTCTCGTCGAGTAGGCGAATTATACCAGGGGAAGAGGATTCCTAGCCCCCTGCCCTTTGGAAAATTTGCTCGATAAACACCTGTGCCTAATTACAAGTTATTAATCACATGACTCGGACGCACTATCGGCATATGTAAATGCACCTATTGTTGAGTTGTGTCCTATAGCAACCGTAGTGAAGCCTGTAGATGTAACAACTAAATCACCACCTCAAAAATCACTGCACCGCTTATACTGTTACTGTAGTGTACTAGCAATTAATAATATAGCCATATTTTAATGTTTTTATGTTGCCAATCTACTACTTTAACTGATACATTAGATTTATATCGGGAAATATTTGAGTTTACCAATTAATTAGTTTGATATCAGTTGATGAATAGATGCCAAAGGTAATTATTTATGTCAGATAATAATAATTGATGCCAAAGTTAATTAATGATCTTAATCTGTGCCATCATTCGGAGTTTGTTCTAATTTGTTTCTTTATTTATAGTGTTATTTACTTTCCTCCTTAGACCTCCATCAGTCTTCTTAAACAAAGGAATACCCCAAGACCTCCCTTCGAGATAAATTTGTAAATTTTTCAGTAGAAAAATACTAAATTACAGGCTCGCTATCCCTCGGCAGAATTTTTTTTTTACACCTAAATGGCACGGAAGGTTTAAATATTGATAAAACTTGTGTTCCGGCTATAAGTATATGATAACATTCAGCTTACAAAGAACCAGTGGGAGTCAGAGGGTTAATGGAGATAGTCTGCACCCCTTTGATTCCCACAGCTCCTTCCTAAGCTGATTAATATCGTCTAATGGTAGCCAGGGTAAAGAGAAAAATGCCGTCAGGGTACTGGATAGGGTAATCTTCTGTTGCGCTAAGGCGAGATCGAATCGGTATTTTCAGTTCGCGGAATATTCACCGTGGCCTAAAGAAGACCAAGAAGGAGAAGAATACGAAGGAAATATGGAAGGGGACACCGAGCTAGAATCCCTCGAGCCCCGTTTTCTGGGCGTCGGGAACCTGTTGAGTAAGATTCCCTTCGGCGTCACCTTGCACCTCTCGAACGTTCCGAATCCCCCACTGTCGCACCCTCACAAGCCGTTTTCTGTTCATGCTCATCCTTCCAAGCCATATTTGAATCATCCGCATCCTCCCAAGCCGATTTCACTTCATCCGCATCTTGGCAATCCATTTTCACCCAATTCGCATCTTGGTAATCCATTTTCACCCCATTCGCATCCTTCTAAACCCATTTCTATTCATCCGCACACTGTCAATCCATTTTTACCACATCCGTCTCCTTCCAAGCCTGTCCATCATCTCTCCGGCCACTACTCTAACCGTCTGGGAGGGGCTTCGATCCATTCCGCCCCTCACAACTCTCTCTCCGGACCCTTGACGAGCGGACTGCCCTTTTTCTCCACAGCAGTCCCGTCCGCCCAGACACGATTCCTTTCCGCTGCCCTTCCTTCCGATACCTCCAAATTCTCTCCAGTCATCTCAGTTCTCCTCTCCTTCCCTATCTCATTTATCGTCTCTTCGTCCTCTGTCTCCTCTAGGGTCATCTCCTATCTCTCCATCTCATTCATCTCCTCTTTCTCCTTCTCCTCTCTCCCCGTTTTCGCCTCTTCCTCACCACCACCACAATCGACCTTTTCTGACCCGACCTTCTGTGACCTCGGGACCTTTGGACGCGCCGTTACTAGGCCACCACTCGCATGACCTCCTACACCCTCTATCGCCGCTGCCCAATGCCCCGCCCACGCCCCATCATCATCTAGGTCAGCCCATCTACAGTCTAAGGCCCTCTCACCCCGAACACTTTCACAGCCTATGTGGGTATGTGGATTGCAGGCTACTTCATCAATATTGCCAGGTAAGGTTAAGGTAATGTGATTCCAGTGCTAGTGATATGGACTGTTGTTGATTATATTCATTTTATTAGTATTGTATATCTTTTATTATTATCATTATTATAATAATTAATTTATTATTACTTATATACTGAATATTATTATTGATATTATTATTATCATTACTATTACTATTATTATTATTACTTTACTATTACTTTCATATATTATTACTATTATTATTGCAGTATTATTATTATTATTATAACTAACATAAATATTATGTAACAGCATTTATAACTTGGACTCTACATTAATGGCTCACCGACTTACAATTTAATTCCTTACTTTGTTTCATAAATTGATTTAATATGATGAACACTTTAAGGGGGGATGGGCTTATTTATTTGCTTATTGTTTTATCTTTCCATAGTTTTTTTTTAGTTTCCTCCCTAGACCTACATCGAGCTGTAAACCCCCCCCCCCCCTAGTTACCGGTTACTCTTAAAACACCTCATCTCCCCTTAATGTATGTATGTACCGTGTGTATATTATTATTACAGTGTACAGTCGGCCTAATAAGTCATGTCTCCGCACCAATTATGTTTTGATCAATAATTGGTATCAGCAATATTTACACATGATTTCTTCTTTTTGAGTGAGATATACAACCATGTTCCTACACTTACCCACCCTATTCAACATCTGACAGACATTAATACAGCACCGAGCGAGCCAAACGTAATGACAGCTGGGACATGACTTATTAGCGCTACACTTACCCACCCTATCCAACATCTAACAGACATTAATGCATCACAGAGCTAGCCAAACGTAATGACAGCTGGGACATGACTTATTAGTGCTAAACTTACCCACCCTATCCAACATCTAACAGACATTAATACAGCACAGAGCTAGCCAAACGTAATGACAGCTGGGACATGACTTATTAGCGCTACACTTACCCACCCTATCCAACATCTAACAGACATTAATACAGCACAGAGCTAGCCAAACGTAATGACAGCTGGGACATGACTTATTAGCGCCACCGTACATACAACTTTCTAACACATATATTCACCCCCCAAGCGTCAGTTATCTGGGTTCGAATCCTGGTCAGGCTACCTCTCTCCTTACTTACAAACTTCTAACACATATATATTTTCACCCCCCCAGCATTAGTTATCTGGGTTCGAATCCTGGTCAGGCTATCTCTCTCCTTACGTACAACCTTCTAACACATATATATTCACCCCCAAGCGTCAGTTATCTGGGTTTGGCGGAGCGTCAGCCTCGGGAGACTGCGGTCTTCATAGCGTGTGCTGCGGCAGGGATCAGTACCAGGGGGCCTTCTCCTCCCCCTTCAACACCTTCAGTAGTCCACAAGGGGCCTGCGGGAGGAAGGGCAATGAGGGCGTTAACGGAAGAATAAGTCACCCCATACAACAACCCGGAGATGCTGAGTTTGGTGAGTTATATGATGGAGATTTATAGTAGTATAGATACGGTTATAGATAGATATAATTATAGATGGTTCCATGTCAACTCAACCAGTAGACCATTTCAACCAGTAGCTCTCAACCAGTGCCAAATTAACCCAGACCAACCAAACCAGTGCCAAAATATAGTACTAACCTAACCTAACCTAACTGTATTGGTTGATTTGGTACTGGTTGAGAGCTACTGGTTGAAATGGTCTACTGGTTGAGTTGACCGGTCACCGTTATAGATACTGTAGATAGCTATTCAGATAGAGGGCGTTAACGGAAGAATAAACCAGTAACGTGTAAGTAATAGTGAACCAAATATTTATTCAACCAAGAATGTATATCCATCTATCCATATACTCAGGCACATACCCCATAGCTGGGGGTAGCCGACTCCAGACAGAGCCTGAACAGAAACAACATTTAAAGTTTCAATTCTTAGGGTCCGGGACCACTTTCTGCGTTCCGTCGCCCCCTACTCTGTCTCGTCTAGTAGTTGAAGTTTACAAGGGGTGGATGTTTCCTAGCCCCCTGCCCCCACAATGTACATATATAAGTAACACCCCATTCTTAACATTAATCATCAATTACAAACCCCAATGCACTTGAATAAACTAATGAAAGCATATGGTCCTCCCGGGATTCCAACTCGGGACACCACACCCAGAACATAAGCACCTAAACCATTACACCACCAACACAGTTAACTTAAAAGGGGTCTAGGTGAGGGAGCACTTTGTATTTTAAACGGGTTCGGAGGATTAATGATGTTTTTTGTGGTTGCAGGAGAGTATCCATGGCAGGCGGCTGTACTGAAGAAGGAGGGGGTTGATAATGTGTACGTGTGTGCCGGAACGCTCATAGACAACGCGCACATCATCACCGCCGCACACTGCGTCAAAGGGTTAGTTCAATACATCCATTTAATATTAGATTCTCAACAACATAATTAATATTCATGGCCACCCCTTCTCGGGAAAAAAATATATAAATTAATAAATATATTATTATTATTATTATTAATATTCTTCTTCTTATTATTATTAATGTTATTATTATTATTGCCTACTTATGATGTGACAGAGAAAAGGGCGAGGGAACGCGAAAGTGGTCCCGGACCCTAAGAATTGAAACTACATTTTGTTTCTGTTCGGTCTCTGTCTCGAGTCGGCCACATACATACTTACAGGTACTTATACCCCAAACAGGTACGAAGCGTCTGAACTGCGAGTGCGTCTGGGAGAGTGGGACGTGAACCGCGACACCGAGTTCTACCCCCACTACGAGACGGACGTCAACGGGGTCTTCATCAATCCTGACTTCTACTCCGGCAACCTCATCAACGACATAGCTGTTATCAGAATACTGGAGCCCATCGATTTGGTTCGCAAGTGAGTTGTAGATCGTAAACTGTTAAAAATTATGTTTTTTTTAGGTGTACTCCCTAGACTTCCATCAAGCTTAGCCCCTTCTGTAATGGCAAGGTCTTCTGTATTATATTCTAGCTATAATTAGACGATTTTGTGCAGTTATAGAAGGATCTGTGGTAGTAAAAAGGGTTAGTTAAGATAGTTCTAAGCCTGTAAATTGCTGGAGGCCCTTCATAAGCTGAACAAAATTGTCTAATAGTGTCTGGAATATGATGATAAGGACGTCAGCAGTGCATAATATTTGTTCTTTGTATATTATCATTATTATTATTATTATTATTATTATTTTTATTTAGTGTGCTTGCTCCCTCAACTTCCTTCAAGCTTAAACAACAGCCCCAAGAGCCCCCCTTTGAGATAAATTTGTAAATTTTTTGGTAGGGAAATGTTGGTTCCTCCTAAATTACAGGCTCGCCGTCGCTCGTCAGGAAAACAATCGACACCTAAATGGCCCGAAAGGTCTGTGTATGTGTGTGTATAAATGAAGCTATTGATCTATCTCGAACTCTATTCCATTTCTACAGTCCACACATATCTCACATATGTCTTTTATCGCGTTCGGACTACACGGGACAGAGGTGCTGGGTGTCGGGTTCGCGTAAGGAGAACTTCCGATCAGTATAGGAAGAATGTATGTGTGTGTGTGTGTAAATGAATATATTGATTTATCTCTAACTCTAATCCATATCTACAGCCCACACATAGGTCCCATCTGTTTCCCGTCACGTTCGGACTATTACCGGACAGAGGTGCAGAGTGTCGAGTTATGATATGGTCAACTTCGGATCAAGATAGGAAGAATGTGTGTCTGTGAGTGTGTGTGAGTAAATCTATTCATCAATCTCTGACTATTTCACTTTACAGCTTCCCGTCACGATCGGACTACACGAGACAGAGATGCTGGGTGTCGAGTTATGATACGGACAACTTTGGATCAATATAGGAAAAATATATGTCTGTGTATGTTGTTGTTGTTGTTGTTGTTGTTGTTTGTGTATGTTGTTTGGCTTTAAAATTATCTATCTCTTTCTAACTCTATTCCATTTCCACAGTCCGCACATAGGTCCCATCTGCCTCCCGTCACGATCGGACTACACGGGACAGAGGTGCTGGATATCGGGTTGGGGCAAGGACGACTTCGGATCGGCCGGCCAGTACCAGAGCATCCTTAAGGTTAGTGTGTACAGTTGGCCACATAAATTTGTATCCACTTCGTAATTGTATGTATAATCTAATTTATTAACCCCTTCTGTACCGGTGGCATCTTCTTAATTATATTTTAACCCCTTGAAGCTCTGATGCGTTTTAGCATTCTATTTTGGCTATCATTAGACGATTTTGTGCAGCTTAGGAAGGATCTGTGGGTATTTAACGGGTAAAGACTATCTCAATCAACCCGCTGACTTCCATATGCCCTTCCTAATCTGAATAAAATCGTCTAATAATTACCAGAAAACAGAAAAGAAATGTGTGTTGGATCTTGAAAGGGATAACTATATTTCGACGATTTCATTCAGATTTAAAAGGGCCTTAAGCAAGTAACAGGCTCTCCAACCCAAGAGTGAAACGCTATTCTCAGACTTTCTTCTATTCAACTGCTGAGCTCTGGAACTCTCTCCCAGAATCAGTCTTTCCCTCTTCCTATGACTTAAATTGCTTCAAACTCTGTGTGTCCAGGCATGTTAGCAAGAAAAAAAAAAAAAAAAAAAAAAAAATCTTACTTAACCCTTTATGCTACCATAGATCCTTCTCAAGCTGCATAAAATCATCTAAATATAGCTACATTAAAGTATAACAGATGTCTCCGGTACAGAAGGGGTTAATTTCACTCCCAACACCAAACACCTCCCAATGAAATTAATAAAGCATGTGATCTTCCCAGGATTCGAACCTGGGATACCACATACAGATCTTAAACTCTCTAACCATTACACCACCAAGACAAGGAAGGAAATATAGGGGGTGGGGGGGTAGGGGGTGCAGAATTTGGTTACCTACTGTAGTTGATATTTTTTTTTTTTCCTTTTTTGCTTCTAATAAACGCTTCCTTCGAGATAAATGTGTACACAACGGCCCGGCTATAGTCTATTCGCGGTAAGTAGGCGAAAATTCATTACCCCTAACCTATGAAACTTCAAAATGACTAGAGTAATCGAGCTAATATGTGTACCATTTGGGAAGAGTCACTCAAGGAATAGATGTGGAAATTTACAGCCGATTTGCTCTAGCCCTTTTTGAGTTACAGAGGATAGAGGTCATGATTTCTCGCCTACTTACAACGAATAGACTACATAGTCATGGGGGCACGTGTGAGTCCTCCACGAGACTATCACCTGGTTCTTCCAATAGACTACATAGTCATGGGGGCACGTGTGAGTCCTCCTGGTGCCCTTATTACCAAAAAGATATAAACAAGCTAGAACGAGTTCAACGTAGAGTTACCAAAATGATACCTAGCCTAAAGAACAAACCATACGAAGAGCGTCTTAGAGAATTAAATCTATTTCCTTTAACCCAGCGCAGATTAAGAGGTGACTTAATTCAAGTGTTCAAAATCATCAAAGGCATCAACAATATGAACTGTAGTAAGTACAGTACTTCACTATCGACCAATCTAATTACACGCGGGGAAACGGTTGCAAAATTATTGGTAAATCTTTTAACTCGCACGAATCTAAGAATTTCTTCTTCAATCGAGTTGTCAACTTGTGGAATGGGCTTCCCCGAAACGTTATAGACTGCATCACCGTTGATTAATTTAAACTCCGCCTAGACAAATATCTCTCATCAAACCCGCGACTGACTGCGTTTGTAAATGAATAACTTTATTTTATCCCCCCCTCAGTTACTAACCCATCTGTCCTCTACTAACTTCCTAATCCTGCCACGGACATTAGTTCCAGGGAAGTAATTCCCTTTCCAATGTTCTCTTACCCACTCTAAACCACTGTTTGGACACTTGATCCTCAGTGTTTTGGAGGACAAGCAACCTAGAAGGGTCACTAGATCTGTTGTTGCTTGATTTCCTTTGTACTCCTTTGTACTCCACGAGACTATCACCTGGTTCTTCCAATAGAACTAAGGTTGCTGTCCTATTGTACGGTCGCGCTAGTAAGTCATGTCCCAGCTGTCATTACGTTTGGCTTGCTCTGTGCTGTATTAATGTCTGTCAGATGTTGAATAGGGTGGGTAAGTGTAGGAACATGTTTGTATATTTCACTCGATATAAAGAAATGAAGCTTAGATATTGCTGATACCAATTATTGATCAAAACATACTTGGTGCCGAGACATCACTTAGTAGCGCGACTGTACGTCTGTGGTAGTATAGTGGTTGGCGCGGGAGTCTGGTATACCTGTTGACCCGAGTTCGAAACCGCGGCAGGCCAAGCCTAACTTCCCTTAAATGTAAGGAAAATTCCCTTAACCCCTTGTGTACCGGTGATGTACTTTTCATTATATTCAAGCAACTATTAGACGATTTTGTACAGCTTAGGAAGGACGTGTACTCAATAAAAAGCTACAGACTATCTCCATTAACCCTTTTAGCTACCATATATTCTTCCTAAGTTTCATAAAATTGTCTAAATGTAGCTGAAATCGACTAAAAAGACGTCGCCGGTACAGAAGGGGTTAAGATCGAGGATTTAAATAAATGTGCTGTCCGAAGACTGTTTCCTCCTCAATTACAGGCTCACTATCGCTCGACAGGAAAAAAATCTACACCTATATGGCACAGTTGGTCTTAAATTTGACAGAATTCCGCCACATTAATGTGGCCGTCTTAAAATCTCAAAACTAATGGGGCTAAACGTGAGGGAGAAGGGAGTCCAAAATAATGATTCAATTTTTGGCAGATGTTTTTAATTTATTCATTGTTTTTCTAGTTTCCTCCCAATATCTCCATCAAACTTTTAAAAACATCCATTAGATACCCCTTGTAGATTAATTTGTACATTTTTCGTTGGAAAAATGTTCCGGCCGAATGCCTGTTCTTCCAAAATTACAGGCTCGCTATGGTTCGCCTGGAAAAAAATTGACACCTAAATTGCAGGAAATTAAGGTCTTATTATTGACAAAGAAATGGGATGAAAGGTCTTAAAATCGACAAACTAATGTGGGGCAATCATTCTTAAATCTGAAAAGTAATGGGGCTAAACATGAGGGAAAAGGGGGACCAGAAAAACGGCCCATCTTAAGTGTGAAGAGAGAAAAATTATCACCAGTGTCACCAAGATGGCGGAGGTTGGCCGATCTATGTTACTATAGGGTCTCTAGGGGGGTACGTGCGCCCCCCCCCCCCCCCCCCTGTAGACAGATCATTGGAGTAATAACAGCATCGTATAAAAATATAATATCCGTTGATCGTCATATATATTTTAGTTAGCGGTAAAAACTCCATTTTCTTATACGCATATTTAAGAAAACGAATATTAATAAATGGGTAACTAAATTATATTAATTATATGTCCTCGATATTATACAGTATATTACAAGTAAATGCAAGTTAAAAAAGCTAATACTTTGTGTTATAGGTATCATAATGAATTTACATACAATAAACAACGTTAAGTATAACTTAATGTGGACCAAAATAGCAACGAGCTGTTATGTAGATATTTTAGGCTGTTGAATGTATCAGATCGCTCGAGAGAGAAGTTCATACAACACTTGTTTTCAAATTGTCTATCGTGTAAGTCGTACAATCAGGCCAAGGTTGCAAATCTTGTAGTAACTCTTATAAGTATAAGAGTTGATATTGGTTTTGTTGTCACATTTAAGTTACACACATATATTATTAGTGTGTAATGTACAACACTAACCTAAACACGATGAAAAGTTACGATATCTGGGCGAAGGTGTCGAAGGTCGGTGCGGTATTGGGCAGTGGGTCCTATGGCAGGGTCACTGAGGTTGAGTTTGATGGCAACCCAGCCTGCCTAAAGGAGGGGACGGACATGGGTGACCTCTCTCTTTTCCTACGAGAAGCCCGCATGCTAAGCCGATTGGATGGTATTGGTGGGGCACCTGTTGTGTTGGCTGTAGCGTCGGACAAACCAATCATTGTCATGTCCCTGTGCAAGGGGAAAACAGTCCGGGATCTGTTAAATGAAGGTGATACACCGTTTTGTACATGGCTTAATATTCTAAAGGAAATTGTCCATAAGGTTTGTCTAATCCACTCTCTAAAAATAGTGCATAATGATCTAAAACGGAATAATGTGATTGTTGATAGAGAAGAACTAAAGGTGTCTGTGATAGACTTTGGTCTGGCTAGTTTCTCGGGGCCAAACCCATGTTTTCCCACTGGAACAAAAGAATCATATAAAAGGTATAAGCACTATTCACCGGAGCTGTACCTGGATGGCCTCAGTTCCATTCAGAGTGACACTTGGTCACTCGGAGTTATAATAGACAAAATCTTAAAGGGTGTGGACATAGGTAGTAACCTTAATGGAGTGACTGATTCCCTAAAGACTCTTGTACGGGATATGAAGTGCAAGAAGGTCCTTCGCCGCCCCGACCTACGAGTAGTGTACCGCAAACTAAATGACAGTTTGGATAGTTGTCTTGATATCTTGAGTGAGGCAAGTTCATCTTCGAGCGAATCTCATTTAAACGATGAGGGTGAATCCACTTGCAGTGAACCGGAGAGAGAGGCTGGTGTGTTGTTGGCAGATAAGAATGTTTCAGTTAGTGAGATCCCGCTCGTGGTCACAGAAAAGAGAAAGCGGGAGTTGGATGACACAGAGGAGGTAGGGAATGCTAAGAAGTTCAGGGTTGATGATTCCGTCTGCGTTATTAATGCTGAGGTTTGATATATGGATAAAAGTATTTTGGAAGCTGATACCCGAAATGTTGATTGGTTTAGTTTATACTATTAGGAAGCTGATTAGAAATATAGTTTTGTTTATTTTGATGATTTTTTTAAAGGTAGCTTAGTTATTGGTTAAGGATTTACGGTATATGTGGAGGAATTATACCCACATGACGGATAAATGTTTTATTGTAATGGTACGCCAAGTTTGGACTCACCTGAAGAGAACTCCAGGGACAGTCCAAACTTGTTGTGTCATCAAAATAAATCAGTTTTCCGTCATGTTGGTATAATTTCACCATTCAAGTATTCACGGCACTGAATTTCTCTTCCCTATGTACTGTACATGTGGTATATTTATATACTTAACATGTATTTCATAACAAAAAAAATATTTTCTTGAAATTTATTAGAGGAACCATAGAGAGTATCTAATACGGATATTATACTGTACATTATAGGTAGCGCCAACGAACTTGACAATACTCTTGACCTCTTAACTTCTTATAACTCAAAAGTAAATGAAAGCAATTGGGCTGATATTTCTATCATTTGGGAAGAGTCCACCAGGAAATAGGTGTGGATATTTACAGCCAGTTTGCTCCAGGTCCTTTTGAGTCACTAAGAGGTCAGGGATCGAGATTTTTGTCAAGTTCGTTGGCGCTACCTATAGTTTCATTTAAAAAAACATTGTAATTGCTTTAATTGACTTTATTTTCTGTATATTTATGTAAGGAACTAACCTAGAGTGAATTTCTTAGATCAGGCCGAAGCCCGATTTCTCCTTAATGTTAGGTTTGCTATCGTTCGCCTGGAAATACACGTAGTCGACACCTGAATGAGGTGAAGTGCCTTATACAGCAACAGCGAAACTATTGGGGTGAATCATCTGAAAATCTGCAAACTAATGGAATGAAACAGGGAGGCTCCAAAAAGTTCCATCTTGCACCAAATAGTGTTAAGGCTAAGAGGGTGGCTTATTATGTGGAGTCTACCGTCCCTTAGTTAACAGACCCCTTATGTACCGGCGACATCTTTTATATTTTATCCTACCTATATTTAGACAATTTTGTGCAGCTTAGGAAAGATCTGTGGTAGGAGGTGGACGTACTAGTGGTGTCTCCCAAAGTGTATCAATATGTCCTATGAACCTCTTTTCCTGTACCTTCTATATAACTTTGCCAGCTTCTAGAGACTGGTAGAAGTATTCAACACTATCCAACTATCCTTCTATCCCCCCCAGGAGGTGGACGTACTAGTGGTGTCCCCCGGCGTGTGTGAAGCGTCCCTAAGAACGACTCGACTGGGCCCCACCTACACCCTCCACCCCGGCATGATCTGTGCCGGGGGACAAGCGGGGAAGGACGCTTGCAAGGTATTGGGCAGTTTAGGAGTTGGTGTTTTGTTTATCATTGACATCATTGTTATTATTAGCAGGCTTAAGCCGGTATCACACGAGCGCTTTTTCCATCAACATTTATCCTCAACACTGGTCTGGCAGCTTATGAGGACAACATTTAAAATATTTTGGTCACCTAAATTTATCTACGAACAGTCTAGTTTCCGATACCAGTGCAAAATAGTCCAGAAATGTTGCCAGAAAAATGTTGATCATCGAATGTTGACTATAAAAGCTCTCGTGTGATACCGGCTTTAGAAGGTATGGACATGTGGAAAGAATGGATGAGAATAATTGGGTTAAGAAAAGCAAGTCTATGAACGTGGAGGGAGTCGCAAGGAGAGGTAGACCAAGAAAGACGTGGGATCAGGTGGTACGCAGCCAAAGGACTGACCAAAAGGGACGCCTGGAATGCACCCTTAGGTAAACAAAGAGACTGACCTACTCACGTGCAGATCATAGTCTTTAAGAAGCATAAGCATAAGCATAAGCAAAATGGAAATCTGCAGAAGGCTTATTAACCCATATGAGGCAGACCCCTTCTTCCCTACATCCCTATTTGTTCTAAGATAATGTATGTATATACGTATGTAAACCATGATGATAATGCGTGAAAGTTAGAGAGTGACTTTAACTCAAAATTTATAAGAAGTGAAACTTATAGTACTTGACACGGGCTATTAGAATCACGTCAGGACTGTTAAGGGAAAATGATAACAACGTAAACTTACAGTTTATGAGCAAGATTTTCAGCGAATTATTGATTTTGATTTTACCATCACACATAATCTCACACCCTTGTGGATATCATTATGATTTTTTTTTGTTTTTTTTTTTCCCCCCGAGAAGGGAAACATTAGGCATTTGTCACGAATCGCTAGGTCAAGTTGCCCGGGCTTTACATCAACCAAAATTTTTTGACAGTGCGGGCTTGATCCACTGACCCTTTGATCACCAGCCGAAGCTCTACTGACTATACCACGACTGTGATCCCCTTTAAACATTTTCTTCCTCTCTTGTACAGGGTGATGGCGGGGGCCCCCTGGCGTGTGAGGGTACCCCCGGGGGAGCGTGGGAGCTGGCCGGGGTGGTGTCCTGGGGTATCGGGTGCGGCTCCCCGGGGGTTCCTGGGGTCTACGTCAACATAGCCTACTACACCCAGTGGATCCAAGACATTATACGATTTTAACACCCTCAGTAATAATAGGGCTAAGCATGAGGGAGAAGGGGGTCTACGTCAACATGGCCTACTACTCCCCGTGGATCCAAGACATTCTACGATTTTAACACCTAAACATGAGGGAGAAGGGGGTACCTGGGGTCTACGTCAACATGGCCTACTACTCCCAGTGGATCCAAGACATTATATGGTTTGAACACCTAAACATGAGGGAGAAGGGGGTACCAAGGGTCTACGTCAACATGGCCTACTACTCCCAGTGGATCCAAGACATTCTACGATTTTAACACCTAAACATGAGGGAGAAAGGGGTACCTGGGGTCTATATCAACATGGCCTACTACTCCCAGTGGATCCAAGACATTATATGGTTTGAACACCTAAACATGAGGGACAAGGGGATACCAAGGGTCTACGTCAACATGGCCTACTACTCCCAGTGGATCCAAGACATTCTACGATTTTAACACCTAAACATGAGGGAGAAGGGGGTACCTGGGGTCTACGTCAACATAGACTATTACACCCAGTGGATCCAGGACATTACACGATTTTAACACTCCCACCATTAGGATCCTATTCTTCATTTTATTCTGGGTATTGTTAGACGATTTTACTTAATTTTGGAAGGCCCTCTATGAATCGTGTGTACAGGTCTCCCTCGATTTATGATTGGGTTACGTTCCTGAAAACCTGATCTTAAATAGAAAAATCATATAGCAAACCCTGACATTAATGGGGTAAGTGGGGATGCTTTCTGGGACCAGACAAAAACCCAAACACAAACACCTAAAAACTTATAGTGATATCGTAAATCAGGGCATCGTATAGTGAGTATAGGAAAACCCTCCACCTTCCTAATATCCTTGCTAAACTTAATTCTGCCAAAATGGCTTAAAGCAAGCTCTGTTGTTGTTGTTGTTGTTCCCCAGGCTGTCTGACCGAAAAGCCCAATGGTCCCGAGCAAGGCCATAACCGAGCAACCCCACAGAACCCTCCCAGCTTTACCACTAAAAATGCCCAGGCGAGGAGCTGAGGAGGGTGCGGAAATACCCGGGACACCGAAGCCCCACCCAACGCCCTGTGCCCCTTAACAATTATGAAGGGAAAGTTGAGGGGCAAAGAATCTGTTGGCCTCTCTATCAGTTACTCGGTGTATCTGTATTCTCTCTCTCTCTTTATCTATATATCTATCTGTCCATCCACCCATTTATCTTCTATCTATTTATCTATTTCCCTCTATCTATCTATTTATATGTATTTATCTTTCTATATATCTATCTATCTACCTATCCATCAATCTCTCTCTCTATATAT
The DNA here is from genome assembly GCA_032716605.1 of Paralithodes platypus. Taxonomy (NCBI): domain Eukaryota; kingdom Metazoa; phylum Arthropoda; class Malacostraca; order Decapoda; family Lithodidae; genus Paralithodes; species Paralithodes platypus. Next base: position 33,499,903 of record CM064481.1, read on the forward strand.
CCTTCCATCTATCTATCTATCTATCTATCTATCTATCTAACTATCAATATTTATCCATCAATTTAGCTGCAGGCAGTTTGGAAGTAGATGTTCATTTGTTTGTTTGTTTGTATATACATGTTGTTGCTAATACAAAAAAAAATACAGGAATTATTGTTATATTAGAGTATTTTATCAACCCCTCTTGATGTAATGAAGACTTTTGGTATTATTTAGCATGTTAGATAGAGTACCTAGATGTTAGTCAATGTTTTGTTTTGATTTGTTTTGTTTTGTTCTGTTGTTTCTATTCGGGCTCTGTCTCGAGTTGGCCACCCTCAGCTATGAGGTATGTGCCTGAGTATATACATATATATATATATATATATATATATATATATATATATATATATAAGGGATGAGTCTGAGTGTGAGCCCCTGAACGGGTAGCAGCACTGTGGCTCCATGGTCCTGTGCATTGATGACCGTTTGTGCTCTGTCTAGGGTCCAGAGGGGGCATGCATATAGGCTCAGTGGTTAGAAAATATATATATATACTGTATATACTGTATGTCAGTAGCAGAGTAAAGACCCAAGTTTACTCAACATTTCGCCAAGAAAGGCTTCTTCTCAGCGATATGTTGAATACTGTTGAAGCCTATGCTGATTCTTCACCAATATAGTAGTAGTAGTAGTAGCAGCAGCAGCAGTAGTAGTAGTAGTAGTAGTAGTAGTAGTAGTAGCAATTCACAACATCAAGGTAAAATGCCCCAGCTTAGCCACCTATGTAGAGAATACCTATAAACAGCCTGCAGACCTCTTCATAGTAAACAACCAAAACTCACGACGTGGAAAGGCACTGAAATGAATGGAAGGAACCACACAAGGGGACCCAGTAGCAATGGCGATGTACGCATTAGGTCTCTCGGTGTTGCTATCATTAACAAGACATGAGACGACACATGTTAAGCAGGCGGCCTATGCAGATGATCTCACTGGAGCAGGGAAAGTCAATGATCTCAAGAGCTGGTGGGAGCAAGTATCACAAGTGGGACCAGAAATAGGATACTTTCCAAATGCTAGTAAGTCTATACTGATAGTAAAAGCAGAACATTACGAAAATGCCTTAGAAGCTTTCAACGGTAGTGAAGTGGTCGTAACAAAGGACGGACAGCGTCATCTAGGGGCAGTGATTGGCACAGAAGAGTTCAAGAAGCAATACATGGAAGAGAAGGTCAGAGAGTGGGTAAACGAAATAGAAATATTAGCCAAAATTGCAAAGACGGAACCACAGGCTGCATATTCGGCATTCACATATGGGGTCAAACACCGCTGGACCTACTTGATGCGTACCATTCCAAACGTGGGTCCACAACTTCAACCGCTAGAAGATGCCATCAGAGACAAACTCATCCCAGCTTGGATGAAGTCCCACACCCCAAATGCTACAGAGAGGGAGTTGCTCGCACTTCCTCCTAGGTTAGGAGGGCTTGGAATCATCAATCCGGTGAGGAGGGCGACAACGGAACACGAGAACTCAGTAAAGATAACAGAATCTCTCACTGAACGCATCGTAGCGCAAGATCCTGACGGCGAAGTGGACCAGGCGGACATCTACAACATCAGAAAGACCATCACGTCAGAGAGGCAAAACTCACAGAAAAATGACCTGGCACAATTGATGCGACAACTTTCCCCGAGACTAACAAGAAAAGTACAAATAGCACAAGAAACGGGTGCTTCAAATTGGCTGACAACACTACCAATCAAGGCAAAAGGCTTCAATCTAAACAAACAAGAATTTAATGATGCTATTGCACTGAGGTATGTTTGGCCGATTGAAGGACTGCCCGATCGATGCGTTTGTGGAATCAACAACGATGCAGACCACAGCATGATATGTAAGAAGGGAGGATTCATCAGCATCAGGCACGATGAAGTAAGAGATGTAACGGCGAACATGCTCAGGGAGGTGTGTCGAGATGTGGTGCGCGAACCATCACTCATTCCCTTGGAGGGAGAGATCTTGCAGCACAGGACGGCCAACACATCCAACGAAGCACAAGTGGACGTCAGTGCAAGAAGTTTTTGGACAAGAGCACAGCGAGCATTCTTTGACGTAAGAATATTCGACCCAATGGCCCATAGCTACAGCGGGCTGTCTCTGGAGGCTGCACACAAGAGGAATGAACAAGAGAAGGTCAGGGCATATGGGGAAAGGATCTTAAATATCGAACATGGCAGCTTTACCCCACTAGTCTTCACCACATCTGGAGGGATGGGACCTAGGGCCCAGTGCTTCTATTCAAGGCTTGCAGAGATCATCGCAGAGAAGAAGAAACAGCCCAGGAGCCACGTTGTAGCCTGGATGAGGTGCCGTCTATCTTTCTCGTTGCTCAGATCAGCACTACTATGCCTGCGGGGAACAAGACTGTCTGCACCACAACCAGCGACGGTGGCAGAAGTGGACTACGAGGCAGCAGTGGCAGAGGGTCGCATAGGAAGGAGACTGGATTGAAGTTGCATGGTGTTGAATAGTAATATCTGATGCTTGTAAAATAAAATGTATGAACAATATTAAATAAAAACCAATGTAGTAGTAGTAATCCACGATGATGAGTCTGAGTGCTGACCCCGGAATAGTAAGTAGCTGAATGACTACCAAGTCGGACGCTTTGATGAGTGTTCTGACCTGGTTTAGGGTCCAAAGAGGGGATGCACAGGCTGAGTGGTTTATAAAAAAAAAAAAAAAAAAAAAAGTAGTAGTAGTAGTAGTAGTAGTAGTAGTAGTAGTAGTAGTAGCAGCAGCAGCAGTAGTAGTAGTAGTAGTAGTAGTAATAATAATAATAATAATAATAATATTTATTCAGTTAGCAATTTACAGAGTTGGTACCACATAGTATGTTACAAATATGACATGTACCAGCCTTGCATAATTCCAACTAAGGATAGCCCAATAAGGCCGTTATGCGTATTTCCATTGGGGTCCTTGTGGGATTAGGTTAGCTGGAGAAAATGGGGAGGATAACGAAATAGATACTTTAGAGAAAGTATTTCTAGTTTTTTTTTAAAGATACCTTACATCCTATAGTAAATATCAGTAATCCGTAATCAGTAATCATTTCAGTTTGGTTTGTCTATCTCTTATGTCGCATTTAGTAGTAGACATAAGCTTGGTGCTCCCTTCTCGCAGCTGTCCGGTTCAGGTGTTCCTTCAGGCTACGTCTGAAGGAATACAGTGTTCTCTTTTCACGGACTGACTGGGGTAGGTCGTTCCAGTCTTTGATGGCGGTGAAGAAGAATGTTTGCTTACCCTGTCCTTGGATTCTCGGGACCTTAAAATTAAACATACTGTTTCTTGTATTATGTCCACTCCTCTCATTTGCTTTAACAAAATAATTCTTTAGATACTCTGGAGCTCTGTCATAGAAAATTTTGAAGGCATTAGTGAGCCTGATTTGTTTGGCCCTGTCAGAGACATTGAGCATACCTAGTGACTGAAGTTGTTCCTGGCCAACATGTGATCTGGGTCCTAGGTTCAGCATGAACCTAACCATTTTATTTTGAGTGACCTGAAGTTTGTGCTGTGCTGATTTAGATGATGCAGAGTACCAGGATGACACAGAATAGTCAAAATGACATTGAACAAGCGCTTGGCAGAGGGTCTTTTTGGTCGCCGCGGGCAAGCATCCCACCTGTCTATACAGGTATTTTATACGTGCTCTACACTTACTCAGGATAGATTCCAAAATTGTTTCACCTGACAAACTCGCGTCCAGTTTTAGTCCGAGATATTTAACTTGTGACACTGTTGTTATAGGAATATCATTACAGTTGACCGAGAATCCCACAATGTCTTTCAGTTTGCGTTTTGTTCCACATAAGATGGCTTCTGTCTTGCCCAGGTGAAGAGATAGTCTATTGTCCACCAGCCATTCACTACATGATTCTAGTTCTTTGGAAAGTGAAGCGGCAATACTTATTGGGTCTTTTCCTGAAACCAGAAGCACGCTGTTGTCTGCATACAGTAATAATTTACATGAGACGCTCAGTTCCATGTCGTTCACATAACAGAGAAAGAGTAAGGGACCAAGGATGCTTCCCTGCGGGATCCCACAGTTAATTGGCATAGGATCAGATATATTATCATCAATTTTGACTCTTTGGGTTCTACCACTAAGATAAGATTTAAACCAGTTCACAGACCCTATGCCCATTGCTTGTAGTTTATTACATAGGATATCATGGTCTACTGTGTCAAACGCTTTTTGTAGATCAAGAAGAACCATACCGGTGTAGTTACCTTTAGACATTTCTTTACGAATGTGATCCGTTAAGTGGATGAGACAGGAGTCTGTCGAGTACATGCATCTGAAACCTGATTGAAACTTATAGAATAGATAATTTTGTTTGAGGTAGTGTTCAATTTGGGTGTATACCGCTCTTTCAAGGATTTTAGATACAATACATAATATGCTAACTGGTCTGAGGTTACCAACTTCTAGTTTATTTCCTTTCTTGAATAGAGGGGTTACAATAGCTTCCTTCAGTTCAGCAGGTACAGTGTTGGTGTTAATTGACAAGTTGATCATGTGGGTTAGGGGGCCTGCTATACCAATGGCTCCATCTCGTAGAAATTTGGCAGGAATTTTGTCTGGTCCTGTGCTTTTATGTACATTTAGGTTAGACAGCTCATCAAAAGTGTATTTTGGTGTAACATTTTGCAATCCAAATGTGTTCGGGTGTATGTCTTTATCTCTGTAGAAATTTCGAAAGGTGGCCGTTGTTGTCGTGTATTTATTGAGAGGTTGAGGTAGGTTCTGTGCAAATGTGTTTGCTATGGAGGTGAAGAAGGAGTTGAAGTAGGTTGAAATTTGTCGTTTATCATGGCAAACCTGATCATTAATGGTGAGAGCAATATTAGTGTTAGACGAATCCTTTGTCTTGTTGCTGTAGCCTGTTGTTTTTAGGTGCCTCCATAGTTAGTAGTAGTAGTAGTATTAGTAGTAGTAGTATTAGTAGCAGCAGCAGCAGTAGTAGTAGTAATACTGGCTTAATGTACCCGGAGCGTCTCACTCGAAGCCGCACAAAGATGGAATGAAATCGTTAAAGTGTTTTGGTGCATGTTTGAATATCGTGACTCAATCGAGTCCAGTCGCATTCGATCAATAAAACCACCTGCATTTTTGAGGTTCAGGTTGTGGTGGCAGAGGGTCGTATAAGAGAGCGGTTATTGTAAAAACATTCACAAAGTAATTTATTTTTATTTTTCTATGCCTCAACCTTGGTACTGTAGGCTGTTTAGTTGTTGTTGTTGTTGTTGTTGTTCCCCAGACTGTCTGGCCGAGCAGCACCAAGGTCCCGAGCAAGGCCAAGGCTATAACCGAGCACCCCCACAGAACCCTCCCTGCTTACCACTAAAGCCCAGTTGACCGAAGCCACTCTGAGGCGAGGAGCTGAGGAGGGTGCGGAAACGCCCGGGAAACCAAAGCCCCACCCAAGGCCCTGTGCCCCTCAGCAATTTTGAAGGGAATATTGAGAGGCAAAGAAAAAATGTGACGCTTTGGCTCCCAATCTGCCAACCTCTAGGTTGGCAGTAGGGAAGTCAATCCATGGAATGGACGCCGTCACTTGAGATCTAGAAAATATAAATGTAAAAGGAACAGTCAGAGTAAGCTATGGGTATGGCAGAGATCGCTCAGCCCCCACTCTGATATACCAGCCCATCACCAAAGGCTGTTTGAAAGCCTGTAACTCTTTCAAAGCCCTGAGATTATCGATTGAAGCTTTGAGCTGTTGGGTGCTTCAAATGTGTCGCACTAGATGGTCACAGTGGAGCTTCAAGGTGTTGGTTGCTTCCTTTCTGCCGCACTAGATGACAACACCTTATTTATACACGTCACTTGAATCGGAGAGAGCAGCTATACGGTCGTTCAAAGCACCTTCGAATATGCGACGAATAGAAAACAAACACCCACAAAAAACAACAACTTTATTAAAATAATGTAAGCTTAAAATACGCCATACGCAAACTGAAGAAACATTATGGTATTACAGTGGAGATGGCGGGTGCCCAACCCCGAAACATTATGGTATTACAGTGGAGATGGCGGGTGCCCAACCCCGAAACATTATGGTATTACAGTGGAGATGGGTCAAATTGGCCGCACTCCTAAATGGCTACAACAACAAAAAAAAAAAAAAAAAATGTTCTTAGCTTGCGGAAAACAAATATTGTCTCTAACCAAATCCATTGAGGATTATGCAGCTTGTTCTAGTTATCATAAGACGATTTTATACAGCTTAGGAAGGATCTGTAGGAATTGAAAAGGTGAAGACTATTTCAATTAAGCCTTTGACTTCCACATACCCTTCCTAATCTGAGTAAAATTGTCTAATAGTAGTCTGAAAACAGAAAAGAAATGCGTCATCGTAACTTGAAAGGGTATGGGACGAACTATCTTGAAAACGTCCGGTAAAGGGATGAATTACTTTTAAACTATCCCAATCTCTCGTCTAACTTTAAAAAAGAAAGAAAAATAACTAGTATTATTTCACTAAATTAATACTATCAAATACTTGACAATAATAAGATGTTTCGCCCCATTAGTCTGACAATTTTTTGTCTGGCGAGCGATAGCGAGCCTGCAATGTTAAAGAAAAATGTACAAATTCAAATTCCTGACAAATATAAAGCGAAACACCTTAAAATCGCCAGCTACTGGAGCGAATCATCTTGAAAATGTCTGCTGAAGAGATGAATTACTTTTAAACTATCCCATTCGCTCGCTATCGCTCGCCTAAATTTTCAAAATAACTAATATTACTCCACTAAATTAATACTATTCTACTGATACTATCAAACTTTATCGTGGTCGTCTATTTTTGTGTTGAATGGTACAGCTTCGTCAGGGTTCTTCTTCTCAACGTCTTCTTCATCTTCTTCCTCTCTTAACCCGTAGAAGTCCAGCCCTTCGGAGTTGCGGTACACCACCATGTCCCCAATGAGGGATACGAAGATTAAAACTGAGGGCAGAAAGGAAGCATATTGAAATGTTGTATTAAAGCAAACCTGGCAGAAAATGGTAACTTTGCCTCTTTATATATATTCCAAATCTTTAAGACCTCCCTTTGGCTAAATTTGTGAAAGGGTTAATAAAATAACATTATAGTTGTCGTAACACAGGATCCTTACTTGCGGGAACGAGGTGCAGGATCTTGCGGAACTTGTCGGAGTCGTAGAGCCAACAGTTGCCCGTCTTACCGCAAGTTGTGTCCCATACAATGCACGCCGAATCTGCAGGGTGACATGATGGGTTTATGAGGCATTCTTTCCTTCAGAAGTAGGGTTTATAGGGCTTTAATGGAAGGGAAATAACAACCTAACCAATAGATTTCTCTCTCTCCAACATCACTTCTCACCTCTCAACACTCTTCGGAAAGTAGATACGAGGTGCCGTTGTAAAGGCTTATCTCTCAATACCTTCACCATCACCATATACAGACTAATAACACACACAACAAAGCCACTCCAACAGCTTCCTCTCTCTCCAACACCTCCTTTCCCCTCTCAACACTTCGAAAAGTAGATACGAGGTGCCGTTGTAAAATCTTATCCCTAAATTACATTCACCATATCACAGTAAAGCAAGATAGATAGACTTACCTATAATCGCTCCCATGATGATCGGCGCAGGTATGAATCCAAAGAGACTAATGAATACAGTGATGGTTCCCAGTGATATACCTTTATCTTCCTGTGACACAGCCCTGTAAAGGTCAAGTAGTATTATTAATAGTATACCCTTTGAATATTAACCTCTATTCTGTATTCTATTCTATATACTCAGGCCCAATCCCCACTTTTCCTTTTTTTTCTGGGGGTGGCCGACTTAAGACAGAGCCCGAATAGGGACAACACAACAGTAAACAATGAACACACAAAATCAAAATATAAATTCACACACATCTAAGTAGCATTATATTATAAATTGAATCCCTTGGCATCTTATTTCTCTATTCTTATTGGAAAAACATGATACTGCTATATCGCTGCATCATATTATTGCCAAGTTTTCGTATTTAGCAACCTATTTCTGTTTCTATCCGGCTGATAGGTAATTGAATCCCTTGGCTTCATATTTCTTGATTCTTAATGAAAAAATATGATACTTAATATTATTACCAAGTCTTTGTAATTAATAACATATTTCACTACAAAATCTGGTAGTAAATCTTGGTAATGGTAGTAGTAGTAGTAGTAGTAGAAGCAGTAGTATAATTATTATTATAATTAGTAGTAGTAGTAGTAGTAGTAGTAGTAGTAGTAGTAGTAGTTGTACTAGTAGTTGAAGTTAATTGAAGTTTATTAGTACCATTACACTGAGGTATGGCGTGCGAACCATCAATCATCCCCTCCGGCGGCGAGATCTTGCAGCACAGGACAGCCAACACATCAAATGAAGCACGGGTGTACGTTAGTGCAAGAGGTTTTTGGACAAGAGGACAGCGAGCGTTCTTCGATATAAGAATATTCGACCCAATGGCCCCTAGCTACAGCGAGCTGTCTCTAGAGGCTGCACACAAGAGGAACGAACAAGAGACGGTCAGGGCATATGGGGAAAGGATCCTACATATTCAACAAGGCAGCTTTACCCCACTAGTCTTCACCACATCTGGAGGGATGGGACCTAGGGCCCAGTGCTTCTATTCAAGGCTTGCAGTAATCATCGCAGAGAGAAGAAGCAACAACCCAGGAGCCAAGTCGTAGCCTGGATGAGGTGCCGCCTGTCTTTCTCTCTACTCAGATCAGCACTACTATGTCTGCGGGCAACAAGACTGTCTGCACCACAACTAGCAACAGTATCAGACATGGACAATGAGGCAGCAGTGGCAGAGAGTTGCATCAGGGTGTGACTGGATTAAGGTTGCATGGTATAGAGTAGCAGCATAGTAGAGGTAGTAGTAATAGAGTAGTATCCGATGTTTGTATTAGCTATAGTGTAAAATGTAATGGATGAATAATATTATAAGTATAATGATAAAATATTATAAAATCCACGATGATGAGTCTGAGTGCAAACCCCGGAATAGGAAGCAGCACTTTGACTCTATAGTCCTGTGCATTGATGACTGTTCCGACCTTGTCTAGGGTCCAGAGGGGGCACGCACAGGCTGAGTGGTAAAAAATATATAATAAATATATTCTATCTATCTATTGCCTGACGCCGTGATCCCCGAAGGGGTGGCCACGAACGAACCGCCCCCATGCACCTCTGTCCCCAGTCAGTCGACGCCCCTCCCCCCAACCAGCACCACCTTCGTTCATGTACTTCCTCACTCCATCCTTCCACCTCATATTCGGTCTACCTCTCCCCCTCTGTCCCTCCACCTCGCTCTCATACACCCTCTTAGTCATTCTCTCGCTTTCCATACGTTCCATATGGCCGAACCATCTCAAGTTGTTCCTTTTCACACTTTCCAGCACATCTACCTCCACACCACACCTCCTTCTTACTTCCTCATTAGTCTGTCTATCCCTCCATGTAACTCCGCACGCACTCCTTAAGTAATTCATTTCCACTGCTCTCACTCTTGGTCTGAGTCTCTCAACCAACGTCCATGCTTCGCTTCCGTAAGTCAGTGTCGGGATTACCACACTGTCATGCAAGGACTTCTTCACTTCCATACTGACCACCCTATTTCTTGTTACTGCTTTTAGCGTTCCTACAACCCTCTTCCCCTGTTGTACCCTCTCCCGCACCTCTTCATCCATAGTCCCATCTTTACTCAACACACTGCCCAGATACTTAAAAGAGTTGACGATCTCCATAGCCTGACCGTTCAGCTTCACCTCACACTCTGTGACTTCACCCCTTTCGAAGACCATAACCTTGCTCTTCCCCGTATTTACCTTCAAATTCCGTTTTTCGCACACTGTTCCAAACTCATTTACCAGACCCTGCAACTCCCATTCATTATCACTCATCAGAACTGTATCATCCGCAAACAGCAGTATAGGTAGCTTCCACTCAATTCCCTCCCTTTTCAGCGATACACCAACATCCACTGCTCTTGATAGTATTTCTTTCATAACTCCATCCATATATACAGTAAACAACCACGGGGACATCACACACCCCTGTTTCAAACCAACATTCAGGTCAAAGAACTCGCTCTGCTCACTCTCCACACGTACTGCCGCCTTTGCACCCTCATACATGCTCTTCACTGCTTTCAGCAACTTGCCCTCTACTCCGTATATTCTAAGTACTTTCCACAAACCTTCTCTATCCACTCTGTCATAGGCCTTCTCCAAGTCCATAAAGGCAACATACACCTTTTGTTTCTTCTCCAGATACTTCTCCACAACACAATTCAGGGTAAAAATCTGATCTACACATCCTCTTCCCTTCCTAAAACCTCCCTGCTCGTCGCCTATCCATTTCTCCGTTCTCACTCTCACTCTCTCAATCACTACCCTACTGTATACCTTCCCTACTACGCTTAGAAGACATATTCCTCGGTGGTTACCACACACTCCTCTTTCCCCTTTGCCCTTATATAGGGGGACTATTATGCCAGTCTTCCACTCATCGGGTGCACTCCCCTTCTCCCATGCTAGTTTGCACATTTTCCATACCCATTCTATCACTATCTCACCACCATACCTCAACATTTCCCCACACACTCCATCTGTTCCTGGTGCTTTCCCCAACTTCACCCTTTCATGGCTTCCCACACTTCTGACCTCCTGATCCCCACCTCCTCCCTCACTACTTCTCTCTTCTTCTCCCTCCCATACCATATCCAGCTATGTTTGCTGGCTCTTCATTCCTTTCATTTAGCAACTCACTGAAGTACTCCCTCCACCTTTCGACTCTCTCTTGCTTCTCGGCTAGCATTCTCCCATTCTTATCTTTCACACCCTTACTGTTTCCCTTGCTACCTTCCCTAACTTTCTTGACTTCTTTCCAGAACAGTTTCTTACTCTCCCTCCATTTTACACTCAGATTCCTTCCAAATTCCTCATCTACTCTTCTCTTACTTTCCTTCACTATTCTCTTCACCACCCTCTTACTCTCCACGTACCTCGCTCGTTTCTGTCTCTCGGAATCTTCATTCCCTCTGCTACCCAACCACTCTCTATATGCTTTCTTCTTTTCTTCCACAGCTATTCGTACCTCTTCTGTCCACCATGCTGTACCTTTCACTCCCCTCCCTCTTCTCCTCACTCCACACACCTCCTCACATGCTGCACAGATCTCATCCTTAAACACCTTGCTCATCTCCTCCACTTCCTCCATAACTTCCAGGTCGAACCCACCTAGTCGTCTTTCCACTGCTCTCCTGTACTCCTCCCTGATTTCCTCCTCCTGCAACCTCTCCACCCTCCTCACCATTCCACCCTCCTCTCGCCTCCCTCCCGCTCTCCTCACCCACTTCTTTTGTATCCTAACCTTAGCTACCACTACATAATGATCAGACAGACCCCCTCCAATACCCCTATACACCCTAGCATCCATCACAGATTTCTTCATTCGTTCATCCACACATACATAATCAATCAATGACTTTCGTTCCACCACTGTCTTATCCTTCATCGTCAACATCCGTTTCCACGTGTACCTGTGGATCATTCTGTGTCGGAAGAAGGTGTTGGCTATCCACAGCCTCCTCCCCACACATACGTCCACAAGTGCACTACCATTCCCATTCACCTCTGATGGTACCCCCCACCCTCCCACCACTCCCTCAACTTTCCTATCACCCACCTTACCATTCATATCCCCAATCAGAAATATTCTTTCGTTCTTGTCAAACTTCTCCAGGCACGCCTCCACATTCATCCAGAACTCCTCTTTCTTTCTTTCAAGTATATCCTCTGTCGGGGCATACACGCATACAATCACCCACGTTTGTATTCCTACTTTCATTCTCACCCACACAATCCTTGAACCCACAGACCCATACTCTCTTACACATTCCTTCCATTTGCTACTTACAAACAAACATGCACCTTCTCTCGCTGTTCCTTCACTCACTCCAGCACACACACCCATTCCACACTCCCACTCTCTCACATCTGAACCTTTCCATTTGGTCTCTGTCATTCCACATACATCCAGCCTGGCATTCACTAACACTTCCAGAATAAATATATTAACCCATGCAATACAGGCAACGTCTTGTATATTTGAATTTCAAGTACATTTAGACGATTTTATAAAGCTTAGGAAGGATATATGGTAGGGAAAAGGATTGATTGACATAGCTTGTACCCTTTTTCATTTGGTAGACGTCCTTTCTAAGCTGAATAAAATCATCTAATAGTGGCCAGAACATAATGAAAAGGACGTCACTGGTACTGCACAAAATAATCATAATATAAAAATAGTAGTAGTAGTAGTAGTAGTAGGCTAGTAGTAGTAGTAGTAGTAGTAGTAGTAGTAGTTTTTTTTCTTAACCACTCAGTCTGTGCATCCCCTCTTTGGACCCTAGACTAGGTCAGAATAGTCATCAAAGCGCCTGACTTCGTTGTCATTCAGCTACTTCCTATTCCGGGGTAAGCACTCAGACTCATCATCGTGGATTACTACTACTACATTGATTTTTATTTAATATTTTTCATACATTTCATGTTACTACTACTACCATCACCACCTCCACCATCACCACCACCACTACCTTATATATAATATTGTACACTGTCACGGGATCGTGCCTGAGATATATATAGCTAGACATATTAGAGAGTCGAGGGGGGTGCGGGGAGAGTATAGAGAGAGAGAGAAGAGGGGGTGGGGACGTGCGGTCAGTAACTTGGTCAAGAAGGTTCTCGGACCTTCGAGAAGGTTCGAGAAGGTCCAAGATGTTCTTTCCTTTTCCCGCCAATTCCCCAAGCATACGCTTGTTCCAAACCGAGGGTATAAATAAAGCAGGAGAGGGGAACGCAGTTCTCAGTCCCCCAGTTGGTGCCAGCGAGTGAAGTGCTTGTGAGTGTGGAGTGGCGACCAGGGTGACGCGGCACCCTCCTTCGACCTATTACATACACATACTAAATTTCACAAGCATCAGATACTACTATTCTACACCATGCAACTTCAATCCAGTCTCCTTCCTATGCGACCCTCTGCCACTGCTGCCTCGTAGTCTACTTCTGCCACCGTCACTGGTTGTGGTGCAGACCTTCTTGTTCCCCGCAGGCATAGTAGTGCTGATCTGAGCAATGAGAAAGATAGACGGCATCTCATCCAGGCTACGACGTGGCTCCTAGGCTGTTGCTTCTTCTCTGCGATGATCTCTGCTAGCCTTGAATAGAAGCACTGGGCCCTGGGTCCCATCCCTCCTGATGTGGTGAAGACTAGTGGGGTAAAGCTGCCATGTTCGACTTGTAAGATCCTTTCTCCATATGTAAGAGGAAGACATGATGGTGGTGCCATCAGAGTGGAAAAGAGGAGGGAAAGACGAGGAAGTATAATTGTCAGAGAGGGTTTTGGCTAGATACCAGAAAACTTGTAAAGAGCTAGAGATGGAAAGTTCAGAGCATTTGTTATTGATGAAAGTGTTATTGGCGAGTCGAAGGACAGATTTGGCTTGATTCCAGGCAGAGACAGAAAGCTTGGGAAGATCTAGAATTGTTAATAGTTATCCCCAAATGAGCCAAGTCAACATAACAATAAGGAAAACGGTTTAGCCTTCACAAATTATTATGCTGTTGTTAATAAGTGGTGTTGGTGGTTGTTGTAACAGTCTCTTCACACCTACACCTGAGAGAGAGAGAGAGTGTGTGTGTGTGTGTGTGTGTGTGAGAGAGAAGAGTGTGTAAGTGAAAGAGAGAGAGAGAGAGAGAGAGAGAGAGAAAAAAAAACAGTGTGTGAGAGAGTGTGAGTGAAAGAAAGAGAGAAAGTGAGAGAGAGAGAGAAGCAGTTGACAATGATCTAAGTGAGCATGTCAATAATGATTACGGTTTGTCCTTCACACACACACACACACACACATTATGTATAGCCTACGTACGTACATGCACCTACACACACATAATACACACATATATACCCACACACATAGATACTAGATAGATAGATACTTTATCGACCACAGAATACATCGTAACATTTATACACAGTGCAATTATAGTTTCCCAACAAACAATGCATATCTCACTGTCTAATCTTGCAACATAAGTGGAAACCCTTACCAAATAATTATATATGACACAATATATGCAATATATGTAAACACTGAATATCCTCCTCGTTGATCATCCGAATAACTATCAATTAACAGCCAAAATACCATGAATTATTTCACACCAGATCATATCTGGTGTGAACTGATCTGAAATCACATATACAAACCTACTGTACATACACACACATTAAAATAAAAGACTGCATACATACCTACTCACACACACACACATATATATACCCCCCCCCCCCCCTACACACACACACACATACCTACACACACACATACCTACACCTACACACACACACAGGGTATATAATGGGTATCTACACAGGTATGGCCTTGACCCTTTACAATATACAAATAAGGTATACTGCCCACACAGACCCGCCCAGACAGTGAAAGTTGCCCACGTGTATGTGTGTGTACGTTTGTGTGTGAGTCTGTACTGGTATAGATTCGTGACTAAACTATATATATACATACATACATACATACATACATACATACATACATACATACATTCAGAACTAATAATTATACTCTGACAAATCTATATACTTTATTATTACGTTATATCCTGTATAATATATATATATATATATATATATATATATATATATATATATATATATATATATATATATATATATATATATATATATACCGTATATATATATAGTATATTGTATGTACTGTATATACTCAG
>CM064481.1:33522283-33559789 GCA_032716605.1 Paralithodes platypus
CAAAATAATAATTGTAGGAATTTATCTATGTATATAATTATAATCAAATTTAACATGATAATGATAGGAACTGACGCTAATCTTGACTTACAGTGTGATGGCTTAATAATCCAGACCTCTGAAGTCCCATTTTACTTAACTAACTAATCTTAACATCTCAGCAACTGCCTAAACTAATTCCAAGCAAGCTATTGTAATTCCAAGCAAGCTATTGTAATTCCAAGCAAGCTATTGTAATTCCAAGCAAGCTATTGTAATTCCAAGCAAGCTATTGTAAATAATGTAAATATTATAACTCATGTATCCCCTTCAGTACCGGTGACGTCATTTTCATTTGTTTTGGCGATTATAGTCGGCTTAAGGGGAGGTTTCTAGTTTGTTTCCTACTCCTCCAGCAGTCTTAAAATTTCACCCCCTTGACCCCCTTTCTAGATAAATTTGTACATTTTTCGGTAGAAAAATGTCCCGGCCGAAGGCCGATTTCTCTTAAATTACAGGCTCGCTATCGCTCGCCAGGATAAAATCGACACCTAAATGGCACGAAAGGTCTTAAAATTGAGAGAATGGGGCGGAAATTCTTAAAAATCACCAAACTAATGGGGAAAACGTCTTAAAATCTCAAAAGCAATGGGGCTAGACATGAGGGAGAAAGGGGTCAAGAAAAAAGTCCCTCAAGTGGAAACCTCCCCTTAATTAAGACAGACCTCCAGCAATGCAGATACTACAAACTATCTCAAATATCCCTTTAAGGGGAGGTATTTAGTTTGTTCCCTAGACCTCCATCAAACTTAAAATTACACCCCCTTGAGTCCCTTTCAAGATAAATTTGTACATTTTTCGGTAGAAAAATGTCCCGGCCGAAGGCCGGTTCCTCTTAAATTACAGGCTCGCTATCGCTCGCCAGGATAAAATCGACACCTGAATGGCACGAAAGGTCTTAATATGGGTGAAAGTTCTTAAAATCGCTAAACTAATGGGGCAAACGTCTTAAAATCTCAAAAGCAATGGGGCTAAACATGAGGGAGAAAGGGGTCAAGAAAAAAATCCCTCAAGTGGAGATCTCCCCTTAACTGCCACAGATCCTTTTTATTTGTATATATGTACTACCAATAGACGAACTCATCTCATTTAAGCCGGAATAAAAGGTACATAGGCGTCATCATGCTGAAGGGGTTAAGAAGACCCCTTTTTCACTCTGGCCCACTGACTAATACCGAAAGTGTTAACATATGACTGTAAAATGACAATACTCGGCGGCGACTCTGAGAAACAATCGGCCCACCTCTACTGTATGTCAAAGTCCAGGGGATTGGCACATGCGACAGTGTCCAGTGTCTCCGATGTCTCGTCTTGTAGTTATGTACAGGTCTCCCTCGATTTACGATTGGGTTACTTTCCTGAAAATCCAATCTTAAATAGAAAAATCGTACAGTATAGCGAACCCTAATATGTATGGGGTAAATGGGGATGCGTTCTCGGACCAGCCAAAACCCAAACGCAAACACCTAAAACCCTAAAATTATATCGTAAATTGGGGCATCGGATAGTGAGGAAGACCTGTATTGCCTTGTAAGGGGGCCGTAAATTTCTCAGAGTCGCTGACACGGAGTATAACACATGACTAACGAAAGACTAACCGCACTACCCCCCTCCTCCTCTCAGTGCGGCCACAAGGGTTACAAACCGGCCATGCAGCATTATGGTAAGCCGGCGGATCCCCACGAGATCACCTACGTCCAGCCCGTCGAGATCCGTCCGGTCGGCAAGCCCATTCCCGCACTCCCTTACGGACATGGGGACGATGGTGGGGGATATGGAGGGGGAGGGGGACATGGAGGTAGTGGGGGGCATGGGGGTGGAGGTGGATATGGGGGTGGGGGACATGGTGGAGGTGGGGGGTATGGGGGAGACGGACATGGAGGGGTAGGCGGACATGGAGGGGGAGGCGGACATGGGGGTGGAAGTGGACATGGGGGTGGAGGTGGATATACGGGGGTGGAGGTGGATATACGGGGGTGGAGGTGGATATGGGGGAGGGGGGCAATGGGGGTGGGGGACATGGTGGAGGTGGGGGGTATGGGGGAGACGGACATGGAGGGGGAGGCGGACATGGGGGTGGAAGTGGACATGGGGGAGGAGGTGGATATGGGGGTGGAGGTGGAGGTGGACACGGGGGTGGAGGTGGAGGTGGACACGGGGGTGGAGGTGGAGGTGGACACGGGGGTGGAGGTGGAGGTGGACACGGGGGTGGAGGTGGATTCGGGAGTGGAGATGGATATGGGGTGGAGGGGGCCATGGGGGTGGTGGGGGCCATGGTGGGGGAGGTGGAGGCAGCCATGGGGGGGGTGGGGGCCATGGTGGGGGACATGGGGGTGGAGGTGGATATGGAGGTGGAGGGGGATACGGGGGAGGTGGACACGGGGGTGGAGGTGGAGGGGGCCATGGGGGAGGTGGAGATGGAGGTGGTGGTGGATACGGGGGCGGAGGTGGACATATTCATCGCGACTCGTCCTATTCCTCAGTGGCGGACTTCACTCACGGCGGCGGCGGCGGTGGTGGTGGAGGAGGTGGTTATGCCCCAAGTCCCTACGGAGACCCCAAGCCCTCGTCCATAATCTTCTCTGGGTATGGAGCCCCTTCTTCAGAGTATAGCGCACTATCGGGAGGTTTTGGTGGTTCGTCATCAGGGTACGGTGGTGGCTCTTCAGGAGAATTCGGTGGTCCATCTTCAGGTTACAGCGCCCCTTCAGGAGGATTTGGTGGTGATTCTGGTTATAGTGCACCTTCAGGAGGATTTGGTGGCCCATCGTCTGGCTACAGTGCACCTTCGGGAGGATTAAGCGCCCCTTCCTTAGGTTATAGTGCCCCTCCTGCCCCTGCGTTGTATGATCTCCCCTCACCGGGACTTAGCTCACCGTCTGCCGGCTACAGTGCACCCCAAGGACCAGGAGGCGGCAGTACACAGACGATCCGACACGTCCACATTCACCAACATAACTACAACCTGGACGGTGATGGTGGTGGTGGAGGCTACGGTATTGGAGGTATTGGCTCGAGAGGATATGAAACCAATGTTCTCTCGGGTTCGGATAAGTCGTTTGCCTCGGCCTCCCCTGCAGCACTGAAAGAAAATGTACAGCAGATACCGGGTGCAGTGGATGTAGGCAAGGGCACCCCAACATCGCTCAACGGAATAGCAGATGCACCTTCAAAATCCAATTTCGGTTCTAACGGAGATCTGATACGAGGTGTGCGGGAACCTGTGAGAGAAGGACGACCACTGGATTTTGGCTGTGTTTGTGTTCCCATCAACCAGTGTCCCCCGGAATTAATAGTTTCCTCACCACTTGCCAGAGAGGACCTTGGCGGATTACAAGATCCACGAAACTCCCCATCAATAAACCAGATATATTCGAACGCCACAAGGAGATATTTCCGCCAGAGACGAGAGGCTGAATCACCAGTGGATAAGCTAGGTGTGCCATCGCAGAGTAACGAGCGAAATATTGATGCCAAGCAGAGCAAAGAGCTTTTCCCAGGTTCACGTCTTGATACTTACCCTTACACATATGATCGAGACCTCATCGCTCTGCCTTCCTCATCCCAACTCAATCCCGGAAATGTTCAAGTGGTCAAGTTTCTACAAACACCTTATCCAAACATCAGGATCGTCCAAACTGGCGTGACAGTACAGGAATCAACCTTCGGCGAAAAAATTAATACAGCCGCAAGCCCTCCCGTCGTCGAGACTGAAGCTGGGGTCAGATTGGTCGGTACGCCAGTTGAAGATTACCTCCTGATTGGTTCTGAAGATGATCGGCAACAGGTCCAGTTATCTGCCATTGGTTCGCAAGGAGCCGGTCCACTTCTGACGCAGTTTGCCCCCAGCGCCCCAGTATCCAACTCACAGCCGGTCAGATCCCCATCACCTATCCAGCTGCAGCCAATCACGCAGCCTGTTCTGAGGAGCGAGAGAGGGGGCTCGGTGCAGGACGTCACATCGCAGTACCAAAAGACTATCCTTAGTAACGTAAGATGAAGCATTGAGTTTGTACTTGAAGTTACGTGCTAGTCTGGTGAAGTTCAAGACATTGGATTTTAACCCCTTTATGTACGATGGCGTCTATTTCAAATACATTCTGGCTAACACTAAACAAATATCAGCTTTGGAAGGACCTCTCAGTTCATTTCTGGACTCCCTCAGGTCTTTCCTAGGGCTTGTGGGGGGACTGTAATAAGTACGTCTAATGATCACCAGAATGATAGGAAAAGAGGCGCCATCGTATTGAGAGGTAACACAGCGGCAAGACTATTGAAGTCGGAGTCCGCCGCGGTTCTCCCGAGTACGTAAGACTGCTTCGAGACTCAAGATGCCAGACAGTAAGACCACAGTTCAGTCGCCCATCAGGAATTCAAGGTACACTTTCCGCCGAACTATTC
This sequence comes from Paralithodes platypus, assembly GCA_032716605.1. Lineage (NCBI taxonomy): Eukaryota > Metazoa > Arthropoda > Malacostraca > Decapoda > Lithodidae > Paralithodes > Paralithodes platypus. The sequence goes on from CM064481.1 coordinate 33,526,724, forward strand.
AGACACGGAGACGATGTGTTTTTAGATTATCCGATGGAGTGCTTCATTAGTTAACGCTCACTGGCCCATGGCTAATACAGTACTCGGCAGTGTACCATGAATACCTGACAGCGACTGTACATTAACCCTCTCATGTTTTTGACGCAATTTTGAGCCTATTGGGGATACTTTAAAGCCTTTGTTACCATCAGGGGTATTTAGAAACCTTTAGTTTAGTTACTTCAACCTCTGCAGTTCTCTTTGAGTTAGCTGTGGGCAGAAAACTAATTTTGGAGAGGTAATTATAAGAGTGAGAGAACTCTATTTATTATTGCTAATCTGGCAACCTCTGCATCATAATAACGTGAAAGGGTTAATAAGACCGGACTCGACAGCAGTTCCTTAGGTAAAGTATCGTACCGCTACTGCAAGACTATGGTTCTCGGACTTTAAAGCCTTTCCTTCTGAACTCCTCAAGCACGACTCTACATTTCGGACTAAGAAGAGACTCCTTTGGGTAACTCTAAAACGGAGCTTGGACATTATTTCTATATTGTGCATGTATATTCGTCTATTTGAGGTTTATTCTTGGTACGTTGTGTTTTATTCTCCATGCTAGCTTGTTTTCTTGGTATTTTGTTTTTTATCTACATGCTAATTTGTTATTTTTGTGTCTTATTTTCTCTCTCGCTCACTCTCACTCACTCTCACACACTCTCTCTCTCTCTCTCATCAACCTACACCACCATTTCAGAAGGAGGTGATCTTAAAAGAGTGCAAAACTCTGGCCAAGGTTCGCACCCGCCGCGCTCCGCAAGGCAGTAGCTCCTCGCAGCCGGTCTCCACATCCACGGTACCGGTAAGTTAAAATCACGCGTACACTCAAGGAAACAAATCCTGGCATAAACGAATAAACGATTCTCCGAAATGTAAATGTTTGGTAAAGATTTAATCCTTTCATTGCGGGATCCGGTCTGGAACGCCATGGCAATTTACTGCAATTTAAAGCCCATTAAAGCCTATCGAGACGAGTGCGAGTGAGCGGGAGCGCGACAATCCCCCGTCCGCTCTCCAGCACATCGGCCGGGGCACAGGCTCTCGCCCCATATCTCGTGAGACATATGCAGTGCTGCCAAAGGCAAATGTAGCGTGACATTGCTAATTATTAGCGAATATTGCCGATGCCGGTATTTGATTGCCGGTAGCGCTGCTGGTGAACCCCGCACGCTACAAAGCTCGTTCTGGTGTAATTTTGAAGTTATTTCCTTATAGTTGTTTGCTACATACATTAAACAACCAGGAGTGCCTAAATGGACCCTAATATAGCGGAAATAAGTCCGAACGGATCGGGTTAATAAGATTTGATTCATTTTGGGTTAGATTTGAAACTTTAAAGCCACGTTTTATGTCCTAGAGTGTACGAGGCAATGCTTCCGGGGTACTTTTAAGCATATCGGCATCCAAATACTTGTTCTATTATTTTATTGTTGATATTATTAACTCTATCAGTAACTAAAGACGCGTTCTATTATATTTGTTGTGGGTATTATTAAAGACTTGTTTTATTATATTGTGGATATTATTAACTATCAGTAACTAAAGACGCGTTCTATTATTATATTGTTGATGGTGGTGTAATGGTTAACGTGGCAAAAATCTGGGTGTGATAACCCGGGTTCGAATCCCGGCGGATCATATGTACTTGAATTAATTTCATTGGGGGTGTTCGGTGTTGTGGTGAAATGAATAAAATATAGACTATTAATAGAATATTACATAATTATTAAAAAATTAAGTAAACAAATATTATTAAGATGGAAGACAGTATTCAAGTAGCCTAGTTATGCTTTATTATGCTTTTATTATGGGTTTGGGGTTTTATTGTGGGTTTGGGGTTTTATTGTGGGTTTGGGGTTTTATTATGGGTTTGGGGTTTTATTATGGGTTTGGGGTTTTATTATGGGTTTGGGGTTTTATTATGGGTTTGGGGTTTTATTATGGGTTTGGGGTTTTATTATGGGTTTGGGGTTTTATTATGGGTTTGGGGTTTTATTATGGGTTTGGGGTTTTATTATGGGTTTGGGGTTTTATTATGGGTTTGGGGTTTTATTATGGGTTTGGGGTTTTATTATGGGTTTGGGGTTTTATTATGGGTTTGGGGTTTTATTATGGGTTTGGGGTTTTATTGTGGGTTTGGGGTTTTATTGTGGGTTTGGGGTTTTATTATGGGTTTGGGGTTTTATTATGGGTTTGGGGTTTTATTATGGGTTTGGGGTTTTATTATGGGTTTGGGGTTTTCATTCTCTTGGTTTATGGATTTTACTTATGGGTTTTTATATATATTTTTCTGACTGTAAATTATCTGTCAAACAATGATATATATATATATATGGACTAACCCCTTCAGTACCGATGACGTCTTTTTTGGCTATATTCTGGCAACTATTAGACGATTTCTTCAGCTTAGGAAAAAACTTCTACACATTAAGGGGAGGTTTTTAGTTTGGTCCCTAGATATCCATCAAGCTTAAGATTACACCCCCTTGAGCCCCTTTCAAGATAAATTTGTAAATTTTTCGGTAGAAAAATGTCCCGGCTGAAAGCCGGTTCCTCTTAAATTACAGGCTCGCTATCGCTCGCCAGGATAAAATCGACACCTAAATGGCACGACAGGTTTTAAAATTGACAGAAATGGGTCAAAAGTTCTTAAAATCGTCAAAATAATGGGGCAAACATCTTAAAATTAGAAAACCAATGGGGCTAAGCATTTGGGAGAAAGGAGTCAAGAAAAAAATCCCTCAAGTGGAAATCTCCCCTTAAAAGGCTGCAGATTATCTCAGTTATTCATATAAGCTGCCATATATCCTGCCTAAGCTTCATAAAATCGTCTAAATGTAGCTGAACTCAAATATAAAAGACATCACCGGTACTGAAGAGGTTAATATAGTTAGAGGTTTGGGTTATTTCTGTTCTGTAAATTATTTGTAAGTTAATGCACGTTTTGATTTTTCGTTTTGCACATTCTCTCTCTTTCGCTCTGTCTATTATATATATATATATTATTATTCACTATTATATTTCCAATCTATTTTATTATTCACTCTTTAATTATATGCTATGTTATTATTCACTATATAATTATTCACTATTTTATTATACACTTTATTTTATTATACACTTTATATATTGTATCCCCTTCTGTAGTTCTCCTATGCTTCTTTTTAAACCTTACATTATCTTTTATCACATAGTTCTTCCACGCACATTCTCACGTCTCACCCCATTTTTCCAGCGCTTTTTCGATCTCGGTAGCGGCTTGGATGGCGTTCAAGGCCCTTCGGTGGTCCCTTCCTTCGGCTTCCAGTTTGGCAGCCTCCCGAACTCCGGCCTGGCCTACGGGCCACACGGCGGCTACGGTAATACCAACCCACTGGGACTCGACATAGGACCTCTCTCGATAAACCCTTTTGTGGGACTCAAAGTATCGAGCGTTGGCGGTAGACCGGTACTGAACCCCTCGCTTGACTTACTCGTGACACCAAACGCCCAAGGGACCCATGCGCTAAAGAGCTTGAAGGATCGGATCTTTGGGGGCGGCCCTGGCGGGCAGTACCCCCCGGGGCCTTACGGTCAGCACCATGGCCAGTATCCCAACCGCCAGTATGGAACCCCCTACCCACCCCCGCACCCCTATCCCGCCCCTCACCCCTATCCCGCCCCTCACCCGCATCCGCCCTACCTACCCCCGAAGCCGATTTACCCTCCTCCAAAACCCATCTACCCTCCCCCGAAGCCTTACTACCCTCCACCCCCACCTATCCACCCTCCACCTCAGCCTATCTACCCTCCACCTCGGCCTATCCACCCTCCACCTCGGCCTATCTACCCTCCACCTCGGCCTATCTACCCTCCACCTCGGCCTATCCACCCTCCACCTCGGCCTATCCACCCTCCACCTCAGCCTATCTACCCTCCACCTCGGCCTATCCTCCCTCCACCTCAGCCTATCTACCCTCCACCTCGACCTATTCACCCTCCACCCCCACCTATCCTTCCTCCCCCTCGGCCCATCCTTCCTCCACCTCGGCCTGTTTATGTTCCTCCTGTTCAGCCCGTGTACCCCCCTCCGAGGCCCGTGTACCACCCCAAGCCCAACACCTACACCCCCTCGCACTCCAAGCCCGTCGAGCTTCACCACCACGAACACACACACTTACACGACCACAATCACCACCACGACCATCATCACGACCACCACCACAGCGACAACAAGTACTCGGGCGGGTTCCAACCCTCATATGGCTCGTTTGGCCGTACAGACGATGACGTTTTCGACGACGACTTCAGCTTCGAATCTTTCTCCTCTTCCGCCTCTTCCCGTTTCCCCTCTTCCAGACTCCCTTCCTCCTCCCGTCTGCCGGCTTCGCGTCTCACCTTCTCCTCCTCCTCCTCCCCCTCCTCCTCTTCTTCTTCTTCTTCCCCAATCGCCGGGTCTTCCTCTTCTTCGCGTTTGACTTTGTCGCCGTTGCCCGGTGCCTTCGCGCGCTCGAAAACACAAACTGCGCAGCGTCGATCCGATGCTGGAAGCTCGGACTTCAAATTCCCGGAAAAATAAACTTTCATAGATTCGAGTAAAGTGCTGAGTAGTTTTCACGTAGATATATTTATCATTTAAGTTATTTAATTATTTATCGGTCTATGGATTTGAGTAAAGCGCTAGGTAGTTTTCATGTAGATATATTTATTGTTTAACTTATTTAATTATTTACTAGTTTATTTATATGCAGTACTAATAAGTATTTATTGTTGCCGTAATTTATTATTACTAATCATATGTGTATTTATTAATCAATTGTTCAATGGGAATTTTATTAATTTATTTGTATTCATATACTAATTATTTATTGCCGATGCAATATATTTATTTAATTTATTATTTATTAGTCTGTAAATTGTGTCAATAATGTATTTTTATATACAGTATATATATTACATCGTTCAAACAGTAGCTTGTCAAAATAGTGTAAGATATTAGTAAATACAGTTCCAATACACTTCCAAGCAAAAAACACTCTCAAGCTTAACCCCTACTGTACCATAGGGTACTAGCATATATGTACCCCCCAGTCCCAAACTATGTGGCCAAAATGGCTTCAGAGGCAAGCTATAACAACGTCCCACCTCAAAAGATGGAGGAATACTGCCTCTCTTAGCCTGTGGGAGCTTGGATATAAGCTGAGAAGTGTTGCCAAGGTCTTAGAGCAATGCTCAAACGTTGTGGTACCAGGTACTGCCTGTCAGACTGTTGTCCTCTTCAGAAGGTTTTGCTGGTCAAGGCACCGAAGTTGTTGAAGCCCTACAAGAAAAGCACCCACCTACACCTAGGGACCTAAACCTCCCCCCTGCCCCAAATGACCAGATGCGCCAACCTTTAGTTGTCACGAAGGAGCAGGTGGTCGCCGCAGTGACTTCATTCCCAGCAGGCTCAGCCGCGGGCCCAGATGGTATCCGACCCGCCCACCTCAAAGGCCTCTTGGGTCAGGGATCAGGAGCTGCTGGGGAGGCACTCTTGGAAACCCTCACCAAATTCATCAACATGGTTTTAAGAGGGGAAGTACCCGACTGTGCCACACCCCTATTTTTTGGGGCATCACTCTGTGCACTGGCAAAAAAAGATGGCGGCGTGCGCCCAATAGCAGTAGGGAACACCTTCCGCCGCCTTGCCACAAAGGTGGGTTTGAAACCACTCTCGAATGGCCTAGGTCAACACTTAAGACCAGTTCAACTAGGTTTCGGAACTCCAGGGGGGTGTGAAGCTGCTGTACACGCAACCCGCACCTACCTCAGCCAAGCCCAAGAAAAACGAGTGCTTCTAAAGATTGACATGCGGAACGCATTCAACAGCATTCGCAGGGATGTCTTCCTCCGTGCAGCTCAAGAACACATCCCCACTCTGTACCCCCTACTTTGGCAGGCTTATTCCAAACCTTCAATCCTGATTTTTGGCGAGACGGTAATCCCATCAGAGACCGGGTTACAGCAGGGAGATCCAGGTGGTCCTGCTCTTTTCTCAATAGGGGTGGATGCAGCAGCTAACAAAGTAAGGTCAGAGCTGAATGTATGGTACCTGGACGATGCAACCTTGGGTGGGTCAGTAGAGAACGTTCTAACCGACCTAAATAACATCATAACTGACCTCGGCCAGGCCGGGCTAGTGATAAATGACACCAAATGTGAACTTGTTCTCCTCAACCACACACGTGAACAAGGAGAAGAGACTCAGGCCCTGTTCCGAAACATATTGCCAGATGTAAAGATCCTTCAGGAGCACCAGCAAACCCTATTAGGTTCCCCACTAACTCTGGCAGCAATCCCACCAGCACTTCAAGTTAAAAAGGAGGAGCTTCAACGTCTCGTGAGTCGCCTGATACACATCGATGCCCACTCAGCTCTGGCCCTGCTCAAGAACTGTTTCTCCATCCCAAAACTCCAATACCTCCTGCGCACATCGATGACTTACACGAACAATGGCGGCCTCCAAGAATTAGACAGCATAATCCGAGAAGCAGTGACCAGCATCACCAACGTGGAATTTAAAGAACGGGCCTGGACACAAGCCACCCTTCCTGTCCGCCTCGGGGGCTTGGGCATACGGAGAGCCTCGGATATTGCCTCCCCAGCCTTTATCTCTTCCCTCATCGCGACCAACGACCTCGTATTGTCCATCCTTTATTCTAAACCCGGAATGACACTTAATGGGGACGTAACAGCAGCGATTAACACCTGGAAGGGAAGTACAGGAGTAGAGGAGGAGCCTCAGGGTACCTCCAGGAGCAAGCAGAAAGCGTGGGATACCATCTCGGCGAAGAAAACTCAAGAAAATCTCCTAACCAATGCAGACCAGGTTGCAAAAGCACGCCTCCAGGCAGCCGCCTGTTCGGAGAGTGGCTTGTGGTTACACGCCATCCCCATCCCACCTCTTGGAACTCACTTGGATGCTGAAGCGCTCCGGGTCGCCATCGCGCTCAGAGTGGGTGCGGCAGTTTGTCACCCACACACTTGCAAGTGTGATGGGAGGATGGATGCTCAAGGTCACCATGCCTTGTCATGTAATTACAACGCAGGCCGCCTGCCAAGACACTCTGCACTAAATAATGTCATAAACGGGCCCTGCAGAGTGCTAACTGTGCATCAATCCTCGAACCACATGGACTTCACAGAGAAGACGGCAAACGGCCAGATGGGATGACCACTTTCCCTTACAAGAATGGCCGGTGCCTCGTGTGGGATGCCACATGTGTTGACACTTTCTCCACAACCAACGCCGCCAGAAACGCCGACGAAGCAGGTGAAGCCGCCCGGATAGCAGAAAATAAAAAGCGAGAAAAATATCAAGCCATCGCCAGAATTCATCAGTTCGAGCCCCTGGCATTCGAAACTTCAGGAGTCTTCGGCCCCACCACCCTTAAGATGGTGAATGAAATAGGCCGTAAAATCAGAGAAGTTTCAGGAGAACCCCGGGAAACCCTCTGGCTCAAGCAAAGACTAGGGATGGCTATCCTCCGGGGCAATGCCACCAGTGTCATGAGCTCAGTTCGACAGGACTGAGTCATGCCACTGCGTGAGGCCCCGGCAGGAGTGGTGTATCCGTAGTCTTTCCACAGTAGGGTAAAACAAAACATAAACCTTATTTGTATGTAACATGTGTGATGCACATTAATAAAAGGGGATGTGTCGGATGGTTGAAAGCCACAGTTGCTCGCGCGTTTGGGGCTAGCAACACGTATTATGAAAAACATGCATCCTCCTTCATTCACTGTCCCCCCCCTTCACTCACTCAACCCCACAATTTGCCGGAGGATAACAGGTTTTTCACAATACGTAGACGGAGGTCTTTTTAAAAAAAAAAAAAAAAAGGTACTGCCTGATACTGGCAGTTACAAGGATGTATAATACTGATGGCTGGCAGCCATCTGGGACTGGGGAGTGATTTATCTACTGATGGCTCTCTGCCGTCGCTGGGATTGTACGGGTTAATAATATTCGCTTCTGTAGATTGCACATTTAATATTTTATAAGTGGCACCATCAGCAGTTCATAGTAGATACATTCACTTTATCGTTTATCAATTTTGTATAGCATTGTGAAGTTTAGTTATTCTGTAGTTCGCACTATAGGGACACCCACACGCACGCACATATTGGCAATTTTGTTCCTGATTGATGTGGGCCGTTGCGGACATTTAGAAATCAATGTCATTTAAAATCATTACTATTTCTATCTGTTGATCTTAGATGGTGCTGTTGAGTAATTGTATATATGTGGGTGGCCGACACGAGACAGAGCCCGAACAGAATCAACAGTCAAAGTTCCTATTCTCAGGGTCCGGGACCACTTTCGTGTTCCCTCGCCCCTTTCTCTGTCTCGTCGAGTAGGAGAATTATACCAGGGGAAGAGGATTCCTAGCCCCCTGCCCTTTGGAAAATTTGCTCGATAAACACCTGTGCCTAATTACAAGTTATTAATCACATGACTCGGACGCACTATCGGCATATGTAAATGCACCTATTGTTGAGTTGTGTCCTATAGCAACCGTAGTGAAGCCTGTAGATGTAACAACTAAATCACCACCTCAAAAATCACTGCACCGCTTATACTGTTACTGTAGTGTACTAGCAATTAATAATATAGCCATATTTTAATGTTTTTATGTTGCCAATCTACTACTTTAACTGATACATTAGATTTATATCGGGAAATATTTGAGTTTACCAATTAATTAGTTTGATATCAGTTGATGAATAGATGCCAAAGGTAATTATTTATGTCAGATAATAATAATTGATGCCAAAGTTAATTAATGATCTTAATCTGTGCCATCATTCGGAGTTTGTTCTAATTTGTTTCTTTATTTATAGTGTTATTTACTTTCCTCCTTAGACCTCCATCAGTCTTCTTAAACAAAGGAATACCCCAAGACCTCCCTTCGAGATAAATTTGTAAATTTTTCAGTAGAAAAATACTAAATTACAGGCTCGCTATCCCTCGGCAGGATTTTTTTTACATCTAAATGGCACGGAAGGTTTAAATATTGATAAAACTTGTGTTCCGGCTATAAGTATATGATAACATTCAGCTTACAAAGAACCAGTGGGAGTCAGAGGGTTAATGGAGATAGTCTGCACCCCTTTGATTCCCACAGCTCCTTCCTAAGCTGATTAATATCGTCTAATGGTAGCCAGGGTAAAGAGAAAAATGCCGTCAGGGTACTGGATAGGGTAATCTTCTGTTGCGCTAAGGCGAGATCGAATCGGTATTTTCAGTTCGCGGAATATTCACCGTGGCCTAAAGAAGACCAAGAAGGAGAAGAATACGAAGGAAATATGGAAGGGGACACCGAGCTAGAATCCCTCGAGCCCCGTTTTCTGGGCGTCGGGAACCTGTTGAGTAAGATTCCCTTCGGCGTCACCTTGCACCTCTCGAACGTTCCGAATCCCCCACTGTCGCACCCTCACAAGCCGTTTTCTGTTCATGCTCATCCTTCCAAGCCATATTTGAATCATCCGCATCCTCCCAAGCCGATTTCACTTCATCCGCATCTTGGCAATCCATTTTCACCCAATTCGCATCTTGGTAATCCATTTTCACCCCATTCGCATCCTTCTAAACCCATTTCTATTCATCCGCACACTGTCAATCCATTTTTACCACATCCGTCTCCTTCCAAGCCTGTCCATCATCTCTCCGGCCACTACTCTAACCGTCTGGGAGGGGCTTCGATCCATTCCGCCCCTCACAACTCTCTCTCCGGACCCTTGACGAGCGGACTGCCTTTTTCTCCACAGCAGTCCCGTCCGCCCAGACACGATTCCTTTCCGCTGCCCTTCCTTCCGATACCTCCAAATTCTCTCCAGTCATCTCAGTTCTCCTCTCCTTCCCTATCTCATTTATCGTCTCTTCGTCCTCTGTCTCCTCTAGGGTCATCTCCTATCTCTCCATCTCATTCATCTCCTCTTTCTCCTTCTCCTCTCTCCCCGTTTTCGCCTCTTCCTCACCACCACCACAATCGACCTTTTCTGACCCGACCTTCTGTGACCTCGGGACCTTTGGACGCGCCGTTACTAGGCCACCACTCGCATGACCTCCTACACCCTCTATCGCCGCTGCCCAATGCCCCGCCCACGCCCCATCATCATCTAGGTCAGCCCATCTACAGTCTAAGGCCCTCTCACCCCGAACACTTTCACAGCCTATGTGGGTATGTGGATTGCAGGCTACTTCATCAATATTGCCAGGTAAGGTTAAGGTAATGTGATTCCAGTGCTAGTGATATGGACTGTTGTTGATTATATTCATTTTATTAGTATTGTATATCTTTTATTATTATCATTATTATAATAATTAATTTATTATTACTTATATACTGAATATTATTATTGATATTATTATTATCATTACTATTACTATTATTATTATTACTTTACTATTACTTTCATATATTATTACTATTATTATTGCAGTATTATTATTATTATTATAACTAACATAAATATTATGTAACAGCATTTATAACTTGGACTCTACATTAATGGCTCACCGACTTACAATTTAATTCCTTACTTTGTTTCATAAATTGATTTAATATGATGAACACTTTAAGGGGGGATGGGCTTATTTATTTGCTTATTGTTTTATCTTTCCATAGTTTTTTTTTAGTTTCCTCCCTAGACCTACATCGAGCTGTAAACCCCCCCCCCCCCCTAGTTACCGGTTACTCTTAAAACACCTCATCTCCCCTTAATGTATGTATGTACCGTGTGTATATTATTATTACAGTGTACAGTCGGCCTAATAAGTCATGTCTCCGCACCAATTATGTTTTGATCAATAATTGGTATCAGCAATATTTACACATGATTTCTTCTTTTTGAGTGAGATATACAACCATGTTCCTACACTTACCCACCCTATTCAACATCTGACAGACATTAATACAGCACCGAGCGAGCCAAACGTAATGACAGCTGGGACATGACTTATTAGCGCTACACTTACCCACCCTATCCAACATCTAACAGACATTAATGCATCACAGAGCTAGCCAAACGTAATGACAGCTGGGACATGACTTATTAGCGCTAAACTTACCCACCCTATCCAACATCTAACAGACATTAATACAGCACAGAGCTAGCCAAACGTAATGACAGCTGGGACATGACTTATTAGCGCTACACTTACCCACCCTATCCAACATCTAACAGACATTAATACAGCACAGAGCTAGCCAAACGTAATGACAGCTGGGACATGACTTATTAGCGCCACCGTACATACAACTTTCTAACACATATATTCACCCCCCAAGCGTCAGTTATCTGGGTTCGAATCCTGGTCAGGCTACCTCTCTCCTTACTTACAAACTTCTAACACATATATTTTCACCCCCCCAGCATTAGTTATCTGGGTTCGAATCCTGGTCAGGCTATCTCTCTCCTTACGTACAACCTTCTAACACATATATATTCACCCCCAAGCGTCAGTTATCTGGGTTTGGCGGAGCGTCAGCCTCGGGAGACTGCGGTCTTCATAGCGTGTGCTGCGGCAGGGATCAGTACCAGGGGGCCTTCTCCTCCCCCTTCAACACCTTCAGTAGTCCACAAGGGGCCTGCGGGAGGAAGGGCAATGAGGGCGTTAACGGAAGAATAAGTCACCCCATACAACAACCCGGAGATGCTGAGTTTGGTGAGTTATATGATGGAGATTTATAGTAGTATAGATACGGTTATAGATAGATATAATTATAGATGGTTCCATGTCAACTCAACCAGTAGACCATTTCAACCAGTAGCTCTCAACCAGTGCCAAATTAACCCAGACCAACCAAACCAGTGCCAAAATATAGTACTAACCTAACCTAACCTAACTGTATTGGTTGATTTGGTACTGGTTGAGAGCTACTGGTTGAAATGGTCTACTGGTTGAGTTGACCGGTCACCGTTATAGATACTGTAGATAGCTATTCAGATAGAGGGCGTTAACGGAAGAATAAACCAGTAACGTGTAAGTAATAGTGAACCAAATATTTATTCAACCAAGAATGTATATCCATCTATCCATATACTCAGGCACATACCCCATAGCTGGGGGTAGCCGACTCCAGACAGAGCCTGAACAGAAACAACATTTAAAGTTTCAATTCTTAGGGTCCGGGACCACTTTCTGCGTTCCGTCGCCCCCCTACTCTGTCTCGTCTAGTAGTTGAAGTTTACAAGGGGTGGATGTTTCCTAGCCCCCTGCCCCCACAATGTACATATATAAGTAACACCCCATTCTTAACATTAATCATCAATTACAAACCCCAATGCACTTGAATAAACTAATGAAAGCATATGGTCCTCCCGGGATTCCAACTCGGGACACCACACCCAGAACATAAGCACCTAAACCATTACACCACCAACACAGTTAACTTAAAAGGGGTCTAGGTGAGGGAGCACTTTGTATTTTAAACGGGTTCGGAGGATTAATGATGTTTTTTGTGGTTGCAGGAGAGTATCCATGGCAGGCGGCTGTACTGAAGAAGGAGGGGGTTGATAATGTGTACGTGTGTGCCGGAACGCTCATAGACAACGCGCACATCATCACCGCCGCACACTGCGTCAAAGGGTTAGTTCAATACATCCATTTAATATTAGATTCTCAACAACATAATTAATATTCATGGCCACCCCTTCTCGGGAAAAAAATATATAAATTAATAAATATATTATTATTATTATTATTAATATTCTTCTTCTTATTATTATTAATGTTATTATTATTATTGCCTACTTATGATGTGACAGAGAAAAGGGCGAGGGAACGCGAAAGTGGTCCCGGACCCTAAGAATTGAAACTACATTTTGTTTCTGTTCGGTCTCTGTCTCGAGTCGGCCACATACATACTTACAGGTACTTATACCCCAAACAGGTACGAAGCGTCTGAACTGCGAGTGCGTCTGGGAGAGTGGGACGTGAACCGCGACACCGAGTTCTACCCCCACTACGAGACGGACGTCAACGGGGTCTTCATCAATCCTGACTTCTACTCCGGAAACCTCATCAACGACATAGCTGTTATCAGAATACTGGAGCCCATCGATTTGGTTCGCAAGTGAGTTGTAGATCGTAAACTGTTAAAAATTATGTTTTTTTTAGGTGTACTCCCTAGACTTCCATCAAGCTTAGCCCCTTCTGTAATGGCAAGGTCTTCTGTATTATATTCTAGCTATAATTAGACGATTTTGTGCAGTTATAGAAGGATCTGTGGTAGTAAAAAGGGTTAGTTAAGATAGTTCTAAGCCTGTAAATTGCTGGAGGCCCTTCATAAGCTGAACAAAATTGTCTAATAGTGTCTGGAATATGATGATAAGGACGTCAGCAGTGCATAATATTTGTTCTTTGTATATTATCATTATTATTATTATTATTATTATTATTTTTATTTAGTGTGCTTGCTCCCTCAACTTCCTTCAAGCTTAAACAACAGCCCCAAGAGCCCCCCTTTGAGATAAATTTGTAAATTTTTTGGTAGGGAAATGTTGGTTCCTCCTAAATTACAGGCTCGCCGTCGCTCGTCAGGAAAACAATCGACACCTAAATGGCCCGAAAGGACTGTGTATGTGTGTGTATAAATGAAGCTATTGATCTATCTCGAACTCTATTCCATTTCTACAGTCCACACATATCTCACATATGTCTTTTATCGCGTTCGGACTACACGGGACAGAGGTGCTGGGTGTCGGGTTCGCGTAAGGAGAACTTCCGATCAGTATAGGAAGAATGTATGTGTGTGTGTGTGTGTAAATGAATATATTGATTTATCTCTAACTCTAATCCATATCTACAGCCCACACATAGGTCCCATCTGTTTCCCGTCACGTTCGGACTATTACCGGACAGAGGTGCAGAGTGTCGAGTTATGATATGGTCAACTTCGGATCAAGATAGGAAGAATGTGTGTCTGTGAGTGTGTGTGAGTAAATCTATTCATCAATCTCTGACTATTTCACTTTACAGCTTCCCGTCACGATCGGACTACACGAGACAGAGATGCTGGGTGTCGAGTTATGATACGGACAACTTTGGATCAATATAGGAAAAATATATGTCTGTGTATGTTGTTGTTGTTGTTGTTGTTGTTGTTTGTGTATGTTGTTTGGGTTTAAAATTATCTATCTCTTTCTAACTCTATTCCATTTCCACAGTCCGCACATAGGTCCCATCTGCCTCCCGTCACGATCGGACTACACGGGACAGAGGTGCTGGATATCGGGTTGGGGCAAGGACGACTTCGGATCGGCCGGCCAGTACCAGAGCATCCTTAAGGTTAGTGTGTACAGTTGGCCACATAAATTTGTATCCACTTCGTAATTGTATGTATAATCTAATTTATTAACCCCTTCTGTACCGGTGGCATCTTCTTAATTATATTTTAACCCCTTGAAGCTCTGATGCGTTTTAGCATTCTATTTTGGCTATCATTAGACGATTTTGTGCAGCTTAGGAAGGATCTGTGGGTATTTAACGGGTAAAGACTATCTCAATCAACCCGCTGACTTCCATATGCCCTTCCTAATCTGAATAAAATCGTCTAATAATTACCAGAAAACAGAAAAGAAATGTGTGTTGGATCTTGAAAGGGATAACTATATTTCGACGATTTCATTCAGATTTAAAAGGGCCTTAAGCAAGTAACAGGCTCTCCAACCCAAGAGTGAAACGCTATTCTCAGACTTTCTTCTATTCAACTGCTGAGCTCTGGAACTCTCTCCCAGAATCAGTCTTTCCCTCTTCCTATGACTTAAATTGCTTCAAACTCTGTGTGTCCAGGCATGTTAGCAAGAAAAAAAAAAAAAAAAAAAAAAAAATCTTACTTAACCCTTTATGCTACCATAGATCCTTCTCAAGCTGCATAAAATCATCTAAATATAGCTACATTAAAGTATAACAGATGTCTCCGGTACAGAAGGGGTTAATTTCACTCCCAACACCAAACACCTCCCAATGAAATTAATAAAAGCATGTGATCTTCCCAGGATTCGAACCTGGGATACCACATACAGATCTTAAACTCTCTAACCATTACACCACCAAGACAAGGAAGGAAATATAGGGGGTGGGGGGGTAGGGGGTGCAGAATTTGGTTACCTACTGTAGTTGATATTTTTTTTTTTTCCTTTTTTGCTTCTAATAAACGCTTCCTTCGAGATAAATGTGTACACAACGGCCCGGCTATAGTCTATTCGCGGTAAGTAGGCGAAAATTCATTACCCCTAACCTATGAAACTTCAAAATGACTAGAGTAATCGAGCTAATATGTGTACCATTTGGGAAGAGTCACTCAAGGAATAGATGTGGAAATTTACAGCCGATTTGCTCTAGCCCTTTTTGAGTTACAGAGGATAGAGGTCATGATTTCTCGCCTACTTACAACGAATAGACTACATAGTCATGGGGGCACGTGTGAGTCCTCCACGAGACTATCACTGGTTCTTCCAATAGACTACATAGTCATGGGGGCACGTGTGAGTCCTCCTGGTGCCCTTATTACCAAAAAGATATAAACAAGCTAGAACGAGTTCAACGTAGAGTTACCAAAATGATACCTAGCCTAAAGAACAAACCATACGAAGAGCGTCTTAGAGAATTAAATCTATTTCCTTTAACCCAGCGCAGATTCAGAGGTGACTTAATTCAAGTGTTCAAAATCATCAAAGGCATCAACAATATGAACTGTAGTAAGTACAGTACTTCACTATCGACCAATCTAATTACACGCGGGGAAACGGTTGCAAAATTATTGGTAAATCTTTTAACTCGCACGAATCTAAGAATTTCTTCTTCAATCGAGTTGTCAACTTGTGGAATGGGCTTCCCCGAAACGTTATAGACTGCATCACCGTTGATTAATTTAAACTCCGCCTAGACAAATATCTCTCATCAAACCCGCGACTGACTGCGTTTGTAAATGAATAACTTTATTTTATCCCCCCCTCAGTTACTAACCCATCTGTCCTCTACTAACTTCCTAATCCTGCCACGGACATTAGTTCCAGGGAAGTAATTCCCTTTCCAATGTTCTCTTACCCACTCTAAACCACTGTTTGGACACTTGAAACTCAGTGTTTTGGAGGACAAGCAACCTAGAAGGGTCACTAGATCTGTTGTTGCTTGATTTCCTTTGTACTCCTTTGTACTCCACGAGACTATCACCTGGTTCTTCCAATAGAACTAAGGTTGCTGTCCTATTGTACGGTCGCGCTAGTAAGTCATGTCCCAGCTGTCATTACGTTTGGCTTGCTCTGTGCTGTATTAATGTCTGTCAGATGTTGAATAGGGTGGGTAAGTGTAGGAACATGTTTGTATATTTCACTCGATATAAAGAAATGAAGCTTAGATATTGCTGATACCAATATTGATCAAAAACATACTTGGTGCCGAGACATCACTTAGTAGCGCGACTGTACGTCTGTGGTAGTATAGTGGTTAGCGCGGGAGTCTGGTATACCTGTTGACCCGAGTTCGAAACCGCGGCAGCCAAGCCTAACTTCCCTTAAATGTAAGGAAAATTCCCTTAAACCCCTTGTGTACCGGTGATGTCCTTTTTCATTATATTCAAGCAACTATTAGACGATTTTGTACAGCTTAGGAAGGACGTGTACTCAATAAAAAGCTACAGACTATCTCCATTAACCCTTTTAGCTACCATATATTCTTCCTAAGTTTCATAAAATTGTCTAAATGTAGCTGAAATCGACTAAAAAGACGTCGCCGGTACAGAAGGGGTTAAGATCGAGGATTTAAATAAATGTGCTGTCCGAAGACTGTTTCCTCCTCAATTACAGGCTCACTATCGCTCGACAGGAAAAAAATCTACACCTATATGGCACAGTTGGTCTTAAATTTGACAGAATTCCGCCACATTAATGTGGCCGTCTTAAAATCTCAAAACTAATGGGGCTAAACGTGAGGGAGAAGGGAGTCCAAAATAATGATTCAATTTTTGGCAGATGTTTTTAATTTATTCATTGTTTTTCTAGTTTCCTCCCAATATCTCCATCAAACTTTAAAAAAACATCCATTAGATCCCCTTCTAGATTAATTTGTAAATTTTTCGGTAGAAAAATGTCCCAGCCGAAGGCCTGTTCTTCCAAAATAACAGGCTCGCTATGGTTCGCCTGGAAAAAAATTGACACCTAAATTGCAGGAAATTAAGGTCTTATTATTGACAAAGAAATGGGATGAAAGGTCTTAAAATCGACAAACTAATGTGGGGCAATCATTCTTAAATCTGAAAAGTAATGGGGCTAAACATGAGGGAAAAGGGGGACCAGAAAAACAGCCCATCTTAAGTGTGAAGAGAGAAAAATTATCACCAGTGTCACCAAGATGGCGGAGGTTGGCCGATCTATGTTACTATAGGGTCTCTAGGGGGGTACGTGCGCCCCCCCCCCCCCCCCCCCCCCTGTAGACAGATCATTGGAGTAATAACAGCATCGTATAAAAATATAATATCCGTTGATCGTCATATATATTTTAGTTAGCGGGTAAAAACTCCATTTCTTATACGCATCTTTAAGAAAACGAATATTAATAAATGGGTAACTAAATTATATTATTATATGTCCTCGATATTATACAGTATATTACAAGTAAATGCAAGTTAAAAAAGCTAATACTTTGTGTTATAGGTATCATAATGAATTTACATACAATAAACAACGTTAAGTATAACTTAATGTGGACCAAAATAGCAACGAGCTGTTATGTAGATATTTTAGGCTGTTGAATGTATCAGATCGCTCGAGAGAGAAGTTCATACAACACTTGTTTTCAAATTGTCTATCGTGTAAGTCGTACAATCAGGACAAGGTTGCAAATCTTGTAGTAACTCTTATAAGTATAAGAGTTGATATTGGTTTTGTTGTCACATTTAAGTTACACACATATATTATTAGTGTGTAATGTACAACACTAACCTAAACACGATGAAAAGTTACGATATCTGGGCGAAGGTGTCGAAGGTCGGTGCGGTATTGGGCAGTGGGTCCTATGGCAGGGTCACTGAGGTTGAGTTTGATGGCAACCCAGCCTGCCTAAAGGAGGGGACGGACATGGGTGACCTCTCTCTTTTCCTACGAGAAGCCCGCATGCTAAGCCGATTGGATGGTATTGGTGGGGCAACCTGTTGTGTTGGCTGTAGCGTCGGACAAACCAATCATTGTCATGTCCCTGTGCAAGGGGAAACAGTCCGGGATCTGTTAAATGAAGGTGATACACCGTTTTGTACATGGCTTAATATTCTAAAGGAAATTGTCCATAAGGTTTGTCTAATCCACTCTCTAAAAATAGTGCATAATGATCTAAAACGGAATAATGTGATTGTTGATAGAGAAGAACTAAAGGTGTCTGTGATAGACTTGGTCTGGCTAGTTTCTCGGTGGGCCAAACCCATGTTTTTCCCACTGGAACAAAAGAATCATATAAAAGGTATAAGCACTATTCACCGGAGCTGTACCTGGATGGCCTCAGTTCCATTCAGAGTGACACTTGGTCACTCGGAGTTATAATAGACAAAATCTTAAAGGGTGTGGACATAGGTAGTAACCTTAATGGAGTGACTGATTCCCTAAAGACTCTTGTACGGGATATGAAGTGCAAGAAGGTCCTTCGCCGCCCCGACCTACGAGTAGTGTACCGCAAACTAAATGACAGTTTGGATAGTTGTCTTGATATCTTGAGTGAGGCAAGTTCATCTTCGAGCGAATCTCATTTAAACGATGAGGGTGAATCCACTTGCAGTGAACCGGAGAGAGAGGCTGGTGTGTTGTTGGCAGATAAGAATGTTTCAGTTAGTGAGATCCCGCTCGTGGTCACAGAAAAGAGAAAGCGGGAGTTGGATGACACAGAGGAGGTAGGGAATGCTAAGAAGTTCAGGGTTGATGATTCCGTCTGCGTTATTAATGCTGAGGTTTGATATATGGATAAAAGTATTTTGGAAGCTGATACCCGAAATGTTGATTGGTTTAGTTTATTACTATTAGGAAGTTGATTAAAAATATTGTTTTGTTTACATTGTGGATTATTTAATGGTATCTTAGTTATTGGTTAAGGGTGTATGGCATATGTGGAGGAACTTTACCCACATGATGGATACACGTTTTATTGTAATGGTACGACAAGGTTGGACTCACCTGAAGAGAACTTCAGGGACAGTCCAAACTGTCGGGTCATCAAATATAAAACAGTGTTCCGTCATGTTGGTATAATTTCACCATCCAGGTAATCATGGCATTGAATTTTTCTTCCCGATGTACTGTACATGTGGTATATTTATATACTTAACATGTATTTCATAACAAAAAAATATTTTCTTGAAATTTATTAGAGGAACCATAGAGAGTATCTAATACGGATATTATACTGTACATTATAGGTACGCCAACGAACTTGACAATACTCTTGACCTCTTAACTTCTTATAACTCAAAAGTAAATGAAAGCAATTGGCTGACGTTTCTATCATTTGGGAAGAGTCCGTCAGGAAATAGGTGTGGACATTTACAGCCAGATTGCTCCAGGTCCTTTTGAGTCACTAAGAGGTCAGGGATCGAGATTTTTGTCAAGTTCGTTGGCGCTACCTATAGTTTCATTTAAAAAAACATTGTAATTGCTTTAATTGACTTTATTTTCTGTATATTTATGTAAGGAACTAACCTAGAGTGAATTTCTTAGATCAGGCCGAAGCCCGATTTCTCCTTAATGTTAGGTTTGCTATCGTTCGCCTGGAAATACACGTAGTCGACACCTGAATGAGGTGAAGTGCCTTATACAGCAACAGCGAAACTATTGGGGTGAATCATCTGAAATCTGCAAACTAGTGGAATGAAACAGGGAGGCTCCAAAAAGTTCCATCTTGCACCAAATAGTGTTAAGGCTAAGAGGGTGGCTTATTATGTGGAGTCTACCGTCCCTTAGTTAACAGACCCCTTATGTACCGGCGACATCTTTTATATTTTATCCTACCTATATTTAGACAATTTTGTGCAGCTTAGGAAAGATCTGTGGTAGGAGGTGGACGTACTAGTGGTGTCTCCCAAAGTGTATCAATATGTCCTATGAACCTCTTTTCCTGTACCTTCTATATAACTTTGCCAGCTTCTAGAGACTGGTAGAAGTATTCAACACTATCCAACTATCCTTCTATCCCCCCCAGGAGGTGGACGTACTAGTGGTGTCCCCCGGCGTGTGTGAAGCGTCCCTAAGAACGACTCGACTGGGCCCCACCTACACCCTCCACCCCGGCATGATCTGTGCCGGGGGACAAGCGGGGAAGGACGCTTGCAAGGTATTGGGCAGTTTAGGAGTTGGTGTTTTGTTTATCATTGACATCATTGTTATTATTAGCAGGCTTAAGCCGGTATCACACGAGCGCTTTTTCCATCAACATTTATCCTCAACACTGGTCTGGCAGCTTATGAGGACAACATTTAAAATATTTTGGTCACCTAAATTTATCTACGAACAGTCTAGTTTCCGATACCAGTGCAAAATAGTCCAGAAATGTTGCCAGAAAAATGTTGATCATCGAATGTTGACTATAAAAGCTCTCGTGTGATACCGGCTTTAGAAGGTATGGACATGTGGAAAGAATGGATGAGAATAATTGGGTTAAGAAAAGCAAGTCTATGAACGTGGAGGGAGTCGCAAGGAGAGGTAGACCAAGAAAGACGTGGGATCAGGTGGTACGCAGCCAAAGGACTGACCAAAAGGGACGCCTGGAATGCACCCTTAGGTAAACAAAGAGACTGACCTACTCACGTGCAGATCATAGTCTTTAAGAAGCATAAGCATAAGCATAAGCAAAATGGAAATCTGCAGAAGGCTTATTAACCCATATGAGGCAGACCCCTTCTTCCCTACATCCCTATTTGTTCTAATATAATGTATGTATATACGTATGTAAACCATGATGATAATGCGTGAAAGTTAGAGAGTGACTTTAACTCAAAATTTATAAGAAGTGAAACTTATAGTACTTGACACGGGCTATTAGAATCACGTCAGGACTGTTAAGGGAAAATGATAACAACGTAAACTTACAGTTTATGAGCAAGATTTTCAGCGAATTATTGATTTTGATTTTACCATCACACATAATCTCACACCCTTGTGGATATCATTATGATTTTTTTTTTTTTTTTTTCCCCCCCGAGAAGGGAAACATTAGGCATTTGTCACGAATCGCTAGGTCAAGTTGCCCGGGCTTTACATCAACCAAAATTTTTTGACAGTGCGGGCTTGATCCACTGACCCTTTGATCACCAGCCGAAGCTCTACTGACTATACCACGACTGTGATCCCCTTTAAACATGTTTTCCTCTCTTGTACAGGGTGGATGGCGAGGGCCCCCTGGCGTGTGAGGGTACCCCCGGGGGAGCGTGGGAGCTGGCCGGGGTGGTGTCCTGGGGTATCGGGTGCGGCTCCCCGGGGGTTCCTGGGGTCTACGTCAACATAGCCTACTACACCCAGTGGATCCAAGACATTATACGATTTTAACACCCTCAGTAAAATAGGGCTAAGCATGAGGGAGAAGGGGGTCTACGTCAACATGGCCTACTACTCCCCGTGGATCCAAGACATTCTACGATTTTAACACCTAAACATGAGGGAGAAGGGGGTACCTGGGGTCTACGTCAACATGGCCTACTACTCCCAGTGGATCCAAGACATTATATGGTTTGAACACCTAAACATGAGGGAGAAGGGGGTACCAAGGGTCTACGTCAACATGGCCTACTACTCCCAGTGGATCCAAGACATTCTACGATTTTAACACCTAAACATGAGGGAGAAAGGGGTACCTGGGGTCTATATCAACATGGCCTACTACTCCCAGTGGATCCAAGACATTATATGGTTTGAACACCTAAACATGAGGGACAAGGGGATACCAAGGGTCTACGTCAACATGGCCTACTACTCCCAGTGGATCCAAGACATTCTACGATTTTAACACCTAAACATGAGGGAGCAGGGGTACCTGGGGTCTACGTCAACATAGACTATTACACCCAGTGGATCCAGGACATTACACGATTTTAACACTCCCACCATTAGGATCCTATTCTTCAGTTTATTCTGGGTATTGTTAGACGATTTTACTTAATTTTGGAAGGCCCTCTATGAATCGTGTGTACAGGTCTCCCTCGATTTATGATTGGGTTACGTTCCTGAAAACCTGATCTTAAATAGAAAAATCATATAGCAAACCCTGACATTAATGGGGTAAGTGGGGATGCTTTCTGGGACCAGACAAAAACCCAAACACAAACACCTAAAAACTTATAGTGATATCGTAAATCAGGGCATCGTATAGTGAGTATAGGAAAACCCTCCACCTTCCTAATATCCTTGCTAAACTTAATTATGCCAAAATGGCTTAAAGCAAGCTCTGTTGTTGTTGTTGTTTCCCCAGGCTGTCTGACGGAAAAGCCCAATGGAACCGAGCAAGGCCATAACCGAGCAACCCCGCAGAACCATCCCAGCTTTACCACTAAAAATGCCCAGGCGAGGAGCTGAGGAGGGTGCGGAAATACCCGGGACACCGAAGCCCCACCCAACGCCCTGTGCCCCTTAACAATTATGAAGGGAAAGTTGAGGGGCAAAGAATCTGTTGGCCTCTCTATCAGTTACTCGGTGTATCTGTATTCTCTCTCTCTCTTTATCTATATATCTATCTGTCCATCCACCCATTTATCTTCTATCTATTTATCTATTTCCCTCTATCTATCTATTTATATGTATTTATCTTTCTATATATCTATCTATCTACCTATCCATCAATCTCTCTCTCTATATATCCTTCCATCTATCTATCTATCTATCTATCTATCTATCTATCTAACTATCAATATTTATCCATCAATTTAGCTGCAGGCAGTTTGGAAGTAGATGTTCATTTGTTTGTTTGTTTGTATATACATGTTGTTGCTAATACAAAAAAAAATACAGGAATTATTGTTATATTAGAGTATTTTATCAACCCCTCTTGATGTAATGAAGACTTTTGGTATTATTTAGCATGTTAGATAGAGTACCTAGATGTTAGTCAATGTTTTGTTTTGATTTGTTTTGTTTTGTTCTGTTGTTGCTATCCGGGCTCTGTCTCGAGTTGGCCACCCTCAGCTATGAGGTATGGGCCTGAGTATATACATATATATATATATATATAGATATATATATATATATATATAAATATATAAGGGATGAGTCTGAGTGTGAGCCCCTGAACGGGTAGCAGCACTGTGGCTCCATGGTCCTGTGCATTGATGACCGTTTGTGCTCTGTCTAGGGTCCAGAGGGGGCATGCATATAGGCTCAGTGGTTAGAAAATATATATATATACTGTATATACTGTATGTCAGTAGCAGAGTAAAGACCCAAGTTTACTCAACATTTCGCCAAGAAAGGCTTCTTCTCAGCGATATGTTGAATACTGTTGAAGCCTATGCTGATTCTTCACCAATATAGTAGTAGTAGTAGTAGCAGCAGCAGCAGTAGTAGTAGTAGTAGTAGTAGTAGTAGCAATTCACAGCATCAAGGTAAAATGCCCCAGCTTAGCCACCTATGTAGAGAATACCTATAAACAGCCTGCAGACCTCTTCATAGTAAACAACCAAAACTCACGACGTGGAAAGGCACTGAAATGAATGGAAGGAACCACACAAGGGGACCCAGTAGCAATGGCGATGTACGCATTAGGTCTCTCGGTGTTGCTATCATTAACAAGACAATGAGACGACACATGTTCAGCATGCGGCCTATGCAGATGATCGCACTGGAGCAGGGAAAGTCAATGATCTCAAGAGCTGGTGGGAGCAAGTATCACAAGTGGGACCAAAATAGGATACTTTCCAAATGCTAGTAAGTCTATACTGATAGTAAAAGCAGAACATTACGAAAATGCCTTAGAAGCTTTCAACGGTAGGGAAGTGGTCGTAACAAAGGACGGACAGCGTCATCTATGGCATGATTGGCACAGAAGAGTTCAAGAAGCAATACATGGAAGAGAAGGTCAGAGAGTGGGTAAACGACATAGAATATTAGCCAAAATTGCAACGACGGAACCACAGGCTGCATATTCGGCATTCACATATGGGGTCAAACACCGCTTGACCTACTTGATGCGTACCATTCCAAACGTGGGTCCACAACTTCAACCGCTAGAAGATGCCATCCCAGCTTGGATGAAGTCCCACACCCCAAATGCTACAGAGAGGGAGTTGCTCGCACTTCCTCCTAGGTTAGGAGGGCTTGGAATCATCAATCCGGTGAGGAGGGCGACAACGTAACACGAGAACTCAGTAAAGATAACAGAATCTCTCACTGAACGCATCGTAGCGCAAGATCCTGACGGCGAAGTGGACCAGGCGGACATCTACAACATCAGAAAGACCATCACGTCAGAGATGCAAAACTCACAGAAAAATGACCTGGCACAATTGATGCGACAACTTTCCCCGAGACTAACAAGAAAAGTACAAATAGCACAAGAAACGGGTGCTTCAAATTGGCTGACAACACTACCAATCAAGGCAAAAGGCTTCAATCTAAACAAACAAGAATTTAATGATGCTATTGCAACTGAGGTATGATTGGCCGATTGAAGGACTGCCCGATCGATGCGTTTGTGGAATCAACAACGATGCAGACCACAGCATGATATGTAAGAAGGGAGGATTCATCAGCTCAGGCACGATGAAGTAAGAGATGTAACGGCGAACATGCTCAGGGAGTGTGTCGAGATGTGGTGCGCGAACCATCACTCATTCCCTTGGAGGGAGAGATCTTGCAGCACAGGACGGCCAACACATCCAACGAAGCACAAGTGGACGTCATTGCAAGAAGTTTTTGGACAAGAGCACAGCGAGCATTCTTTGACGTAAGAATATTCGACCCAATGGCCCATATCTACAGCGGGCTGTCTCTGGAAGCTGCCCACAATAGGAATGAACAAGTAAAGTTCAGGGCATATGGGGAAAGGATCTTAAATATCGAACATGGCAGATTTAACCCACTAGGTCTTCACCACATCTGGAGGGATGGGACCTAGGGCCCCGTGCTTCTATTCAAGGCTTGCAGAGATCATCGCAGAGAAGAAGAAACAGCCCAGGAGCCACGTTGTAGCCTGGATGAGGTGCCGTCTATCTTTCTCGTTGCTCAGATCAGCACTACTATGCTCTGAACTGATACCTGCGGGGAACAAGACTGT
Organism: Paralithodes platypus; assembly: GCA_032716605.1. Classification (NCBI taxonomy): domain Eukaryota; kingdom Metazoa; phylum Arthropoda; class Malacostraca; order Decapoda; family Lithodidae; genus Paralithodes; species Paralithodes platypus. The sequence goes on from CM064481.1 coordinate 33,552,020, forward strand.
CTGCAACCACAACCAGCGACGGTGGCAGAAGTGGACTACGAGGCAGCAGTGGCAGAGGGTCGCATAGGAAGGAGACTGGATTGAAGTTGCATGGTGTTGAATAGTAATATCTGATGCTTGTAAAATCAATGTATGAACAATATTAAATAAAAAACAATGTAGTAGTAGTAATCCACGGATGATGAGTCTGAGTGCTGACCCCGGAATAGTAAGTAGCTGAATGACTACCAGTCGGGGAAGAACCGCTTTGTGAGTGTTCTGACGCTGGTTTAGGGTCCAAAGAGGGGATGGCACACGGGCGAGTGGTTTATAAAAAAAAAAAAAAAAAAAAATAATAGTAGTAGTAGTAGTAGTAGGTAGTAGTAGTAGTAGTAGAAAGGCAGTCGGCAGCAGTAGTAGTAGTAGTAGTCAGTATTATGAATAATACAATACTATAATAATAATCTTATTCATGTTAGCAAGTTACAGAGTTGGTACCACATTAGTATGTTACAAATATTACATGTACCAGCCTTGCATAATTCCAACTAAGGTATAGCCGCAATAAGGCCGTTATGCGGTATATTTTCCAATTGGGGTCCTTTTGGGATTAGGGTTAGCTGGAGAAAATGGGGAGGATAAACGAAATAGATACTTTAGAGAAAAGTATTTCTAGTTTTTTTTAAAAGGCTACCTTACATCCTATCGTAAATATCAGTAATCCGTAATCAAGTAATCATTTCAGTTTTGTGTTTGGTATATCTCTGATGTTCGCAAATTTTAGTAGTAGACAATTAAGCTTGGTGCTCCTTCTTCTCGCAGCTGTCCTTGGTGTTTCAGGGTGTTCCTCCCTTTCAGGCTACGTCTGAAGGGGAATACAGTGTTTGTTCCTCTCCTTTTCAACGGACTGACTGGGGGTAGGTCGTTCCAGTATTTGATGGCGGTGCAAGAAGAATGTTTGGCCTTACCCTGTCCTTGGGAGATTCTCGGGACCTTAAAATTAAACATTACTGTTTCGTTGGTATTATGTCCACTACAAATACTCTCATTTGCTTTAAAAATAACCAAACAAAAAATAAATTCTTTAGATACGCTGGAGCTCTGTCATAGAAAATTCTTTTGAAGGAATTAGTGAGCCTGATTTGTTTGGGCCCTGTCAGAGACATTGAGCAATACCTAGTGACTAGAAGGTTGTTCGCTGGCCCAAAACATGTGATCTCTGGGTCCTAGGTTCAGCATGAACATAATACCCAATTTTTATTTTGAGTGACCTGACGTTTGTGCTGTGCTGATTTAGGATGATGCAGAGTACCAGGATGAACCACAGAATAGTCAAAAATGACAATTGAACAAGCGCTTGGCACAGAGGGTCTTTTTGGTCAGGCCGCGGGCAAGCATCACCCACCTCCTCAACCGGTAAATTTTCATTTTATACTTTTATACGTTCTGCTCTACAACTTACTCAGGATCGATTCCAAAAATTGTTTCACAACCTGACAAAACTCGCTGGTCCAGTTTTAGAGTCCGAGATATTTTAACTTGTGACAACTGTTGTTATAAGGAATATCATTACAGTTGACCGAGAATCCCACAATGTCTTTTCCAGGGTTTGCGTTTTGTTCCAACATAAGATGGCTTCTGTCTTGCCCAAGGTGAAGAGATAGTCTAATGTTCCACCAGTCCATTCCACTACATGATTCTCGTTCTTTTGGGAAAGTGAAAGGCGGCAAGTACTTATTAGGGTCCTTTTGTCCTGAAACCAGAAGCACGTGACGCCTGTTGTCTGCGATACAGTAATAATTTTACATGAGAGAACGCTCAGTTCCATGTCGTCTCACTATACAGAGAAAGAGTTAACGGGACCAAGGATGCCTTCCCTCCTGCGGGACCCACACCAGTTAATTGGCATAGGATCAGATATATTATCATCAATTTTGACTCTTTGGGTGCTCCAACCCCTAAAAAAGATAAGATTTTAAACCAGTTTCACAGACCCTATGCCCATTGCTTGTAGTTTATTACATAGGATATTAAGGGTCTACTGGTCTCCAACCAACGCTTTTTGTAGATCAAGATAGAAACCATACCGGTGTAGTTACCTTTAGACATTTCTTTACGAATTGTGATACGTTTAAGTGGATGAGGACAGGAGTACCCCTGTCGAGTACATTGCATCCGCAGCGAACCTGATTGACCGTATAGAATAGATAATTTTTGTTTGATGGTAGTGTTTCAATTTGGGTGTATACCGGCTCTTTTTCAATCCAGGATTTTTTTAGATTACCAATACACGTAATAAAAAGGTGCTAACTGGTCTGAGGGTATTACCCAACTTCTAGTTTAATATTTTCCTTTTCCTTTGCTTGAATAGAGGGGTTACAATAGCTTCCCTTCCTTCAGTTCAAGCAGGTAAAAAACAGTGTTGGTGTTAATTGGACAAGATTGATTTTCAAGTGGTTAGGGGGCCTGCTATAAACCCAATAGGCCTCCATCTCGTAGAAATTTGGCAGGGGATTTGTCTGGTCCTGTGCTTTTATGTACATTTAGGTTAGAAGACAGCTCCATTCAAAAGTGTATGTTGGTGTATACATTTTGCAATATCCCAAAATGTTGTTCGGGTGTATGTCTTTATCTCTGTAGAAAATTTCGAAAGGTGGCCGGTTGTTGTCGTGTTAGTATTTATTGAAGAGGTTGAGGGTAGGTTCTGTGCAAAATGTGTTTGCTATAGGAGGTGAAGAAGGAGTTTGAAAGTAGGTTGAAATTTGTCGTTTATCATGGCAAACCTGATCATTAATGGTGAGAGCATATATTAGTGTCTAGAAGACTAATCCTTTGTCTTGTTGCTGTAGCCTGTTGTTTTTAGGTGCTCCTCCATAGTTAGTAGTAGTAAGTAAGTATTAGTAGTAGTAGTATTCGTAGCAGCAGCAGTCAGTAGTCGTTCGTCAATAACTGCCTTAATGTCAACCGGAAGGCGTCCTCACCTCGAAGCCGCACAAAGATGAAATGAGAATCGGTTAAAGTTGTTTTTTTTGGTGCAATGTTTGAATAATCGGGACTCAATCGGAGTCCAGTCCGCATTCGAATCAATAAAACCACCTGCAATTTTTTGAGGTTCAGGTTGATGGTGGCCGAGGGGGGGGGGGGTTTTCGGTATAAGAGAGCGGTTTATTGTTAAAAAACATTCACAAAGTAATTTATTTTTATTCTTTCTATGCCTCAACCTTGGGTTACTGTAGGGCCTGTTTAGTTGGTTGTTGTGTTGTTTGTTGTTCCCCAGACTGTCTGGCCGAGCAGTCACCAAGGTCCCGAGCAAGGCCAAGGCTATATAACCGAGCACCACCCACAGAACCCTCCCAGACCTTACTCACTAAAGCACAGTTGACCGAAGCCACTCTGAGGCGTGGAGCTGAGGAGGGTGCGGGAACGCCCGGGGAAGCCAAAGCCCGCCCCAAAAAAACCAAATCACCCACACCCAAGGCCCTGTGCCCCTCAGCAATTTTGAAGGGAATAATTGGAGAGGCAAAGAACAAATGTGACGCTTTTGGCTCCCAAATCTGCCAACCTCTAGGTTGGCAGTAGGTACGTCAATCCATGGAATGGACGCCGTCACTTGAGATCTAGAAAATATACAAGTAAAAAGGAACAGTCAGAGTAAGCTATGGTATGGCAGAGATCGCTCAGGCCCCCCACTCTGATATACCAGCACCAATCACCAAAGGCTGTTTTGACAAGCCTGTAACTCTTTCAAAAAGCCCTTGAGATTCTTCGATTGAAGCTTTGAGTCGTGTTGGGTGCTTCAAATGTGTCGCACTAGGATGGTCACATTGTGGAGCTTCAAGGTGTTGGTTGCTTCCTCCTTTCTGCCGCACTAGATGACCAAAAACACCCTTATTTATGACACGTCACTTGAATCGGATGTAGAGAGCAGGCTATTACGGTCGTTCAAAGCACCTTCGAATATGCGACGAATAGAAAACAAAACACCACACAAAACAACAACAACTTTATTAAAATAATGTAAGCTTTAAAATACGCCATAACGCCAAACTGAAGAAACAAAATTTAAAACTGGTATTACAGTGGATGATGGCGGGTGCCCAACCCCCGAACAACCATTATGGTATTACAGTGGAGATGGCGGGTGCCCAACCCCGAAAACATTAATGGTATTACAGTGGAGATGGGTCCAATTGGCCGCACTCCTAAATGGCTACAACACACAAAAAAAAAACAAAAAAAAAATGTTCTAGCTGCTGAATGTTCTTAGCACTAGCTTGCTGAAAAACTTGTTCTTGAGCTTGTCGGAAAACCAAATATTGTCGTATAACCAAATCCATGGAGGAATTAATGCAGCTTGTTCTAGTATCTAGTTTCTAATAAGACGATTTTATAACAGCGTAAGGGAGGAAAGGATCTGTAGGAATTTGAAAAGGTGGACAGGACTATTTCAATTAAGCCTTGACTTCCACATACCCTTCCTAATCTGAGTAAAATTGTCTAATAGTAGTCTGAAAAAACCAGAAAAGAAACTGCTTGTCATCGTGAACTTAGAAAGGGTATGGGACGACACTATTTGAATGAAAAACGTCCGTGTAAAGGGATGATATTACTTTTAAAACTATCCCCAATCTCTCGTCTAACTTTAAAAAAGAAAGAAAAATAACTAGTATTATTTCACTAAATTAATACTAATCAAATAACTTTGACAATATATAGAAGATGTTTCGGCCCCATTTTAGTCTGGACAATTTTTTTGTCTGGCGAGCGGATAGCGAGCCTGCAATGTTAAAGTAAAAATATGTACAAATTCAAATTCCTGACAAATATAAAGCGAAACACCTTAAAATCGCCCAGCTACTACTGGAGCGAATCATCTTGAAATTGTCTGCGGCAGTGAAGAGATGAAATTACTTTTACATACTATCCCATTCGCTCGCTAACATCCGCTCCGCGATTTCGCCTAATGGACTAAATAAATTTTTCAAAATAACTAATATTAACTCCACTAAATTAATTACTCTTCTAACTGATACTATCAAACTTTCTCGTGGTCGTTCTATTTTTGTGTTTGAATGGTACAACAGCTCGCTTCGTCAGGGTTCTTCTTCTCAACGTCTGTCGCTTCATCGTCTTCCTCTCTTAAAAACCCGTAGAAAGTCCAAAGCCCTTCGGAGTTTGCGGTACAAGACCAACAAACACACCATGTCCCCCCCAATGAGGGATAACGAAGATAACACAAAAAAAACCTGAGGGCAGGAAGAAAGGAAAAAGCATATTGAAATGTTGTATTTAAAGCAAACCCTGGCAGAAAATTGGTAACTTTGCCATCTTTAAATATATTCCAAATCTTTACTTAGACCCTCCCTTTGGGGCTAAATTTGTGAAAAGGGTTAATAAAATAACATTATAGTTGTTCGTAACAACAGGAATCCTTACTATGCGGGAACGAGGGTGCAGGATCTTGCGGAACCTTGTCGGAGTCGTAGAGAGGCCAACAGTTGCTCCGTCTTAACCGCAAGTTTGTTTCCCCCATACAATGCACGCCGAATCTTTGCAGGGTGACATTGATGGGTTTATGAGGCATTCTTTCCTTCAGAAGTAGGGTTTATAGGGCTTTAAATGGAAGGAAAATAAAAACAACCCCGAACCAGATAAATAGATTTTCTCTCTCTCCAACATCACGTCTCCCACCTCCAAACAACTCTCTTAGGGGCGACTCTTCGGAAAGTAGATACGAAGGTGACCGTTGTAATCTTATTATCTCTCAATACCGTCACCAGCACCCAATATACAAGACTAATAACCGCACACAACAAAGCCCGTCTCTACAGCTTCTCTCTCTCTCTCTCTCCCACACCCCACTCCTTTCTCCAACAACACCTCCTTTCCCCTCTCAACCACTAACTTCGAAAAGTAGATACGAGGTGCCGTTGTAAAAATCTTAATCCCTAAATTACATTCACCATATCACAGTAAACGCAAAGATCGATAGACTTCCCTATAATCGCTTCCCATGATGATCGTCGCAGCGTATGAATCCAAAGAGACGAATGCATACAGTGATGGTTTCCCAGTGATATACCTTTTATCCTTCCTGTGACACAGCCCTGTAAAGGTCAAGTCGTATTACTTAATATTATACCCTTTGAATAATTAACCTCTCTTCGGTATTCTATTCTATAATACGCATACTCCAGGCCCAATCCCCACTTTTCCTTTTTTTTCTGGGGGGTGGCCGACTTAAGACCCGAGCATTAGCCCGAATAGGGACAACGACAACATAAAACAATGAACACACAAAATCAAAATTAATAAATTCACACACATCTATAAGCATTATATTATAAATTGAAAGAATCCCGTGAGCATCTTATTTCCTCTATTCTTATTGGAAAAACATGATACCTGCAACTCAATCGCTGCATCATATATTGCTTAGCCCAGTTTTCGTAGTTAGCAACCTATTTCTGTTTCTATCCGGCTGATAGGGGTAATTGAATCCCTTGTGGTTCATATTTTCTTGATTCTTAAGAAAAAAATATGATACTTAATATTATACCCAAGTCTTTTGTAATTACTAACATATTTCACTACAAAATCTGGTAGTAAATCTTGGTAATGGTAAAAAAAAAAAAAAAAAAAAAACAAGTAGTAGTAAGTAGTAAGTATAAGCCGTAGTATAATTATTATTAAACTTAAAAGTGTAGTAATTTAGTAGTAGTAGTAGTAGTAGTAGTAGTAGTTGTACTAGTATTTGAAGTTAAATTGGAAGTTTATTAGTCCCATTACACTGAGGTATGGCGTGCGAAAACCATCAATCATCCCCTCTACGGGCGGCGAGATCCTTGCAGCAACATGACAGCCAACACAATCAAATGAAGCACGGGTGTAACGTACGTGCAAGAGGTTTTTTGGACAAGAGGACAAGCGAGCGTTCTTCGATATAAGAATACTTCAGACCCCACTGCCCCTAGCTACAGCTAGCTGTACTCTATATTCTGCACACAAGAGGAACGAACAAGATGACGGTCATGGCATATGGGGAAAGGATCCTAATTATTTTCAACAAAGGCAGCCTTTAAACTACCCCCTAGCCTTCACCACATCTGTAGGGATGGGACATAAACATGGCCCAGTGCTCTCTATTCCAGGCTTGCAGTAATCATCGCGAGAGAAGAAGCAACAACCCAGAGAGCCCATTCGTATCCTGGATTGAGGTGCCGCCTGTCTTTCTCTCATACTTCATATTCAGCACTACTATGCACTCTAGTCACTGCGGGCAACAGCATACTGTCCTGCACCACAACTAGCAACAGGAGCCAGACATGGATAAGGTTGAGGCAGCAGTGGCAGAGAGTTGCATCATGGTGTGACTTGATTAAGGTTGCATGGTATAGAGTAGCAGCATAGTAGAGGTAGTAGTAATAGATTTATATCACGCTGTGATTGTATTAGCTATAGTGTAAAATGTGATGGATGAATCATTATACGTATAATGATAAACTATTATAAAATCCCACGATGATGAGTCTGAGTGCAACCCCGGAATAGGAATCCAAGCACTTTGACTCTATCGTCCTGTGCATTGATGACTGTTCCCGACCTTGTCTAGGGTCCAGAGGTGGCACGCACGAAGGCTGAGTTGGGTAAAAGATATATAATAAAGAATAATTTCTAATCTATCTATTGCCCTACGCCCCGTGTTCCCCTAAGGGGTGTCCACGAACGAACCGCCCCCATGCACCTCTGTTCCCAGTCAGTCGACGCCCCTCCCCCCAACCAGCACCACCT